>JZKD02S2387477.1:118932-166115 GCA_000966675.3 Picea glauca | reverse complement strand
TGCATTTGTTTTTAATCTGTTATAAAATTTTATTATTCGTTGTTAAATTTACATGCGTATGTGTTAAAATAGAAAGGAATTATTGAATTTTCATAAATCTAGTAGAAGTTATTGTGTTGTTGTAGAATTATTGGATGTTTAAATTATTTGGCCATTACAATGAGCTTGAAGTGATAGATCATCACCCTATTATATCTACCTTCATAGGTTATATAAACAAGGATGGATTTTAACAAGTGTTGCCATTTTTCTTCAAGAAAAGATATAGGAATATCTTTCTTCCATATCAAACACTTGTGTTCTGGTTTCAAGTAGGACCTAAATTCAACATCTTTGTAACAGTGGTTTTGAACCAATTTTCTCCAGTCCTTGGAAGCTCTGTCACTTCAGCTATTAGGGTTTCTTCCACCTAGAATTCATATTGACCGATGACTGCTTTTCTTCCATCAAAAGTTAGAGAAAAATCTTCTGCCACCTACTGATGAGAGCTCTGCAATTTCTCACAAAATTTGAAACAACCCGCTTCTTTGAAACGTTGACATACCTCTGGATGTGATTCCAGGTAACCAATGTCATTAAGATCCCTCCTCACAACTGGTCCTCCTCTCTTCATTTGCTGGAAAGCTCCTGTACATATGCAATGGGAAAATCAGGTTTGGAGGGAGACCAAACAACGCAGAACTAGGGGGTTAAGGCTTAGCTGTTCCAGAGACGATATGACAGGGAAAGTGTTTTACGAAAATCCTGATTTTGAGGGATATAAGAGGCATTTTAGGATTTGACAGGATTATAATTGGATAAGGTTTGAGGGGTATGAAGTACAACAAGCCATGCACTATCATGGAACTGAAGTTTAAAAGATGAGACATACTACGCAGGGATCAGATCCTAAAAATAAGACAGTTGTAAGGTTTAGAGGGTTTGGGATTTGATATGTCAAAGAGAAATCATTAAACACTTAATCACATCTTACCCGATCATGATCAACCTCTCTTGTTGTCTTTCGGTGGATAATGTAATCATAACACATCAACCTGACGGTTCTAGCGTGTGAAAGGACATGCTGACTGTTTCCAAGATCCTGTGCTTTCGGTGGCTAAATAGCCCCGAATTTTGGTTTTATGCTACTGAAAGCTAGGTCTTTCAGTGGCATAGAAGCGCTTTTGGAGAGGCACTTAGCCACCAAAACCTGTGTTTTGAATTTTTTAAAATAAAAATCAAATCCAACTTTTTCAAAACTTTAATACAAACATAAGGTTCTAAAAAATGAACCTTGAAAAATTTAGAACTACATTTTTCAATGACTACCTATCACCTAAATTAACAAAAATGATTGTGTTATTTAAGGAGATAACATCTGGCTCCTTCTGGGGATGAAAGCCTCCCTGTGAGGTTTCAAGAACCTTATTGACTCAGTATCCTTTCCTATCACCTAAGACTCAAAACTGAATTGGCTCAGTAGCCTTTCTATCACTTAAGACTCTCAGTAGTCCATTGGGCATGGAGTTATTTTGACACAGACTGAAAAAGAAAAACTGAAAATAAATATTAACAATAGAGCAAGGCTTGAGAAAGCCTCATGAGAAATAGAGTTTGAGGAAATTCCCATTGAATAGGCCACCTATGACTTCTTCACCTTCCAGATTTCGGAGAACAAAAGTGTTGTTCTTCTGCACTAATGATATAATAAATGGACCTATCCAGAGAGCATCAAACTTGCCATGTTTACCCTTTTCCTGCCTTGCTGCATCCCATTTCAAAACTAGATCCCATGCTTTAAAAATATCTGCCTTCACCTTTCTATCAAAAGTGTCCTTCATCTTCCTCTGATGCAATTCAGTCTTTTCAACCAACTATTCTCCGACCTGCTGTAATTCAACCAAATGAAAAATCCTCTTGGTAAGATCATTTGGCTCGGAATCAGCCTCCTAAAGAAATCTGGCTACTGGTAATGCAAGCTGGATTGGAAAAACAACTTATGTGCCATAAACCATCTTGAATGGAGATGTATCAATATATTTCTTATTTGTTACTCTATCAGCCCATAAAGCGAACTTTAATTTAGAGTCCCAACTCCTTTGACTTTGATCTGGTAATTTTTTAACAATTCTTATCAGACTCTTATTTGAAGACTCAACAAGGCCATTGCCTTGTGGATAATAGGTTGTAGAATGAACTAGATGGATTCCCATGTCCTCACACAACTTTACCAAGGATTTATCATTGAATGTTGATGCATTGTCTATAACAAGTCTTTTGGGACAACCAAAACTAGCAAAAATATGATCATATAGAAAGTTAATGATTATTGTATGATTGTCGTTTCTGGTGGGAATGAATTCAATCCATTTCGTGAAGTCATCAGTAGCAACAAGTATCCATTTGTGTTGATTTCTATAAGGTGGATGTATTTCTCCAATGAAATCCAACCCCCATTGTTGGAAAGGACCTATAACCATAACAGGTTTAAGGGGCAGATATTTCAACTGCTGCTTACCTGAAAACCTCTGGCATTTATCACATGATTTGACAAATGCACATACATCAGAAAATAAAGAAAGCCAATAATAACCAGCTATCAAAATCTTATGAGCAGTGGTTTTCCAATAATGGTGTCCACCACACTCACTGCTATGAAACTCTGTCATGATCCATAATGATTCATCTTTGTTAACGCATCTCAATAATACACCTAAAGGATCTTTCCAAAACAATCTCTTGTCACTAATGCAGAATTTAATGGCCTTAAGTTTTAAAGCTCTCACCTGTGTTTTTCTCATGTTTGGAGGAGCTGCAAGATTCTGCAAAAAGTATATAATGTGACTGTACCATTCACAGTCATCCAAGTGATAAGATACCTGCAAATCATAAGGGAGTTTCTCTTCTGAAATCTGAGACTGCATGCTTTCTGCATTTACCCCAACAAAATTTATCCCTAGCATTTTACAATTTTCATTTGCAAGAATTTTGGCAAGTCCTTGGCCTCGGACAAGTTTGACTAGCTTAATATCAATATCAAATTCAATCATTTTTGCAATCCACTTGCTTCTCTTCCCATCAATGTCAGGTTGGACCAGGACATCTTTCACGAAACTGGAAGGGACATATGCTATTACCTTGGCCTGTAGTATATAGATCCTGAAAGATTTAAGTGATTTGATTAGTGCATAGGCCTGTTTTTCAATTAGGTCATATTTGATTTCAGCATCTTTCAAAACCTTGTTGTAAAATGTTGTTGGCTTCTCATGCCCATCTTCATTTTTCTATAACAACACTGCTACAATTGTATCATTAGAGGCAAATGAGAAAATATAAAAAACTTTATCAAAATTTGGGCTAATTAAGACATGGGTTGTCATAATAGATTTTTTTATAGATTCAAAAGAATGCCTGGTTTCTTCTGTCCACTTAACTTCAAAATCCTTTCTCAACATGCATGTGATATATTTAGTAAGCTCTGAAAAATTCACAATAAACCTCCTGATGAAATTTATGGTTCCAAGGAAAGATTGGATATCTTTCTTGGATCTTGGGAGAGACAGTTTTTGAATTGCCTCTACTCTTGCTGGACCGATCTTCACTCCATCTGTAGACACAATATGCCCAAGAAAATTACCTTCTCTGAGTGCAAAATGAGACTTCTTGGGGTTTAAAGAAATGACATATTTTCTACATTTCAAGAAAGTATTTCTTAGATGCTACAAGTTCTCTTCATGGCTGTATGAAAAAACTGTGATATCATCAAGATAAATCAAGAAAAATCTATCTTTTTCCCCCATGAATGCAATGTCCATTGCCCTCTGGAATGTTTCTCCTGCATTCATCAGTCCAAATGGATTTTTTTCGTACATAAATGTACCCCATGGTGTAGTAAAAAAAAAAATTCCCTATCATTTGGATGGAATTCAATTTGGTTATACCCTGAGAAACCATCAATGAATGACATGACACTAGCTCTAGAAACTTTCTGCAGAATATGTTCCATCTTAGGCAATGGGTAATTATCTTTTTTAGAGCATTTGTTTAGATTCCTGAAGTCTACACAGAGTCTACTCTCACCATTTTTATTTATAACAAGAACAAGGTTGGAAATCCATTCAGAGTATCTAAGAGGGATGATGATCTTGGAATCCAACAATTTTTTGATTTCCTTCTCCATAATAGGCAACAACATTGGACTGAATGATCCGAGTTTCTGTCTGAAAGGTTTTATGTCTTTGTTCAAAGGAATTTTATGTCGAATAATATATGTATTGTATGTATTCAAATCACTATATTTCCATGCAAATATATCATAAAATTCCTTTAACAACTCACCATATTCATATTTTTGTTTATCAGTCAAATGAGAAGCTAGATTAACATACTTAGGGATTTTTTCATTTGCTACATTAAATTGAAACACATTAGAATCTCCCTCTTTCTTTTCTAGTTTAATGGCAATGTCATTATGATCAAAAAGTCTCTCTAAAGGGACCAAACCTTTGGGGATATGGTTGGTAGAGAGCTGCACAATTTCATGGGCTCCAATTTTATATCTGAATTTAGGCCTTTGTGCTTCTTCATCATGCTCATTGTCTTGATCAATTTGTAAATCTGAAAACTCATCCATCACTCCTAGAAATATTCTTAGCTCTGCATCATCTTCGAATACTTTCCAGAATTTAACATTATCAGGTAAAGAAGGCCTATACTTTACCTGAATTTCATAATTCAACTTTGGGGGCAAAGGAGGTATGAAAGTACTAACTGAAACAACCAATGAATCAACCAACTGATTCATGGCCCTAGTAATATATGAGATATTGAATTCAGTGAACGCAACAATCACATTTAGCACCTCATCTCTATAATCTTTTAGCCTCACGTGCTTAGCTTTGAAAGACTTATTTACTTGTTGAATGATTAAATCAACATCTCCATATACTTGCAGCCTCTTGGTCTTCATTTCTTTTGCAACATTCAAACCTAAGAGCAAATCCTCATATTCTGCAATGTTATTTGTGACTTGGAAATCAAGTTTGAAAGACAAATGTGTAGTTTCTTTAGATGGTGAAATCAATACAACCCCTGCTCCAACAATCTCTTTAGTACATGCCCCATCAAAAAACATACTCCATAGATCATCTTCTCCTACCTCTGTGGGATGAACACTAGGCTGTTTGAGCAACAATGAATCCGACAGTGAATCATCAAACTGTAATATGCAAGATCCCATACCTGTGTCAACTGAGTAAATAGGATGGTTGGCTAGATTTTGTTCGTCACTGATAATGTAGGAAAGCTATGACTCTCTGTAGAGTCTCTTGTTTACTCCTCCAAAAACAGGGATAGTAGCATATGAAAGGTCCATTTGAAGAGTTCCTCCTAACCTCTTCATCCATGATCTTCATAACAAACATCCAAATTTGGGTGGAATGTCTGTTACAACTATATCCATGAGCATAGTTTTCATAGGTGCTTGAGTTAAAGTCACTACCAAGTCTTTGATCATCCCGAGACATTTAACTTTTCTAGAGTCAAATGAGAAAAGATCATGGTAAGTTTTAGTAATTTCTAATCCAAGCTCATCCATAATTGCCTTTGGCATTAGATTGTGAGAGGCTCCAGAGTCTAGTAGGCAGTTATGCAATGTTTTGTCATGAATTTTCGGAGAGATATAAAAAGGTGGACATCTTTCATCTCTATCCTCTATCATTTGACCTAAGACAATGGTGGGATTATCATCATATATATTAAGAATATCAGCAGAGGGAGATATGAATTTGGGATCAATAGTCTCGGGGATATCTTTCTTAAACAATTCATTCTTCATTAACTCAACCAAAGGGATGGGGATTTTGATCTTTTGTATTTCAGCTTCAAAATTGAAAGAATAAGAAGTTTTATCAGAAAGTTTTGCCTCAGTTGAAGGGGATTTTAAAGAATTCTGTTGGTCATGAGAAATCTGTTCTTTTTGAATTTGTTGCTTGGCAGGGGTAGCAGTCTTCTTGGGAGGAGGAGCTGGTGCATTTTCCTTTGAAGAGGTTTCCAAAGAAATTGGTTGGTCATCAAGAACCTGATATTTTTGAGTTTGTTGCTTGGCAGGGGCAACTATTTTCTTGGAAGGAGGAGTTGGTGTACTCTACTTGGCAGTATTAGACTTAGATCTTAGATTGTATTTGTTCCCATCATCAGTTTGAAAAACACCATTATCAGTAGAAATTTCATTTATTTGTTCATTCATTGATGCCTCTTCATAATCATGATGTGTCAAATAATATTTCCCTGCATCATCTCCAACGTAGTGAATATTATCTTCTTCTTCTTCTTGAAAATCATCTTCATCTTGATCCATCACAATATTTTGGAGAGGGGCTCTTACCTTCTGATCTTCTATGGGATTTCTCTCTCTTCTCAAAATCTGTGTTTGTTGGCTATTCCTCCTGAAAGTATTAGGATTCTGATTTGGATTTCTGTGAGGGTATTCATAGGAGCCTTTTCCCTTGGTAGGATGCTTATTTTCAATTTTTAACTTGGACATTTCTGAGGTTAATGACTCTAGCATCTTATCCAATTTGTCTATCTTGGGATTTTGAATTGATGAGGAAGAGGCTTCTTCCTTCTGCCTTTTTCTATCAACATTTCCCTTTAACTTATGAGAAGCTAATATATTTGACTCAACTTCAAGGGCAACATCTTGCATCAAGGAAAGTGTAGCATACCTTCTTTCTCTCAGTATCAAACAAAATTCAGAATCAAATGAGTTGGCATAAGTGATTTGGGTAGAAGTCTCTGTACGTTTGATTTCTACAAGTATTTTACTATACATTCTATTGAATCTCTTCGTGAAATCAGAAACAGATTCACCATTTTCTTTCTTAAGGTTTCCAAATGCCGTGATATAGTAAAATAAATCTCTCCTATCTCCCCATTGTTTTAAAAAGACATCATCCAACTCTTCTATTATGGCTAAAGAACTAGCAGGAAGTTCCTTGAACCACTTCCTAGTATGACCATCCAAGCTCTGGATAAAGACTCTGGTCCAGACATCAACATCTTCTATGTTTAAGTTCTCAACATAGCTATAGAAGGGTTCTATATGTTTTTCTGTAGTTACATCTCCCTCTCCTGTGAATTTTGGCATATATTTCTGGTAGTCACCAATGGGAATAGTTGCAGGTTGATTTGGAAACACAAGAGGGGCATATCTAGCAGCTAGAATTCGTTGCATTTTGGTCAATGGAGCAGGTGCATCCATAATGATTATTGGTGAGAGAGATGATAGAATTTTATCAGATTCTTCAACACTGGGGGATTTAATTGAAAAGGGGGGGAACTTTTTGATGGGAAAGAAGTTTGATATGAGGCTATATAGAAATTTGCAAGTTGTTCAACCAATTTTCTTCACCTTTAGCAGACATTTTCTGCAGAAAATGTTCTACAGAAAGAAGGTTAGTTTGAATATTTATATGGTCTTCTTCCTGTTGTGAGTGAAAGGACTCAAGGGATGAGAAGATATGATTTCTTTATAAAGTATTAGATGCTTATTCAACCAAATTATATCCTATGACTTCTTCTGCAATGACATTTTCCTCTTGATAAGAAACAATTTGTTTCTCTACATAAATATTTTCAACAAATCATCCTTCTGGAGCTGTTACAGTTGATTTTTCACTGATAGTCTTAGAGGAAGAAGAATCAGTTTTTTCTACTTTTGATTCCTTAGAATGAGAAAGAGGGTTACTTTTAGTACCTGATTTTGAAGTCTGACCTTGAAATGATCTTCCTCTTCTGAGAATCAGTTCTGGGTTGGGCACTGGTCTGACAGGTGATTCTTGTGGATTCACCCTGGTACTGATTTTTTTTTTGGAGCCAGGATGAACGTGTGGAGTCACCAGATAGATGATTGCAACCAATGTAATTTCTAATACTTGTCTATCATCAAGGATCAACTCCATGTCATCTCCTTGGAAAGTTGAGCTTCAATATTTGTCCCTAGTAACGACGCCAATTTGTTATCACTCTAGGAAACTCTCTTAGGTTGTATCTCAGAGATACCTGGTAACTTAACTAATATCTCAATAGTGTATAATATTCTCTTAATTGGATCAAGTCAGATGACTAAATCATACCTGCTCTCTCAAGACATGCATAAACATAACCAAATGACAAGGCTTTTAACTCTCACTGTTCAGAGGGTTTGTAACTTAAGTGAATGTATGGATAATTCTTACTATGACAACAGACTCACACATAAAGATATATGAATGGCCAATCACAATGAGTAAAAGATATTTGCAATTAAACTCATCAAAGAAAAGATAGGATAAAAGGTATCAAGCTTTAGACAAATAGAATAGACACGAATTAAACATCCATGTGCAAATATAGAATAGACAGAGAAAATATGAATCTGAACAGGTAATGCACAAGCAACTTGTATTATTTGGTCTGCAAATGAGAAGCTTAAGTACATAGTGTGAAAAATTCTCCAAAGTCGAACCCCAGGTTCATCAAAAGTTTGTGGCTTTATAGCCTTTACATCAAATATCCATATCCTAGAATACTGGATCGAATTTACCAAAAATAGAAAATTAATAACTGACACAAGAAAATAGGAAGAGATCCTATAAAATAGGTCAACTCCTTATCTCAAGTGATATTCATGTATTTCAAAGTCTTCGATAGGTGTAGTATGCCTTCCAAGGCTGATGGTTCTTCATAAGATATGGGACAAATCGAAGTTGCCACCTGCTGGCAACAAGACAGTTTTTTGCCCAGAAAATAGGTAACTAATTTAACCTTTCCACCTTGCTAGGCATTTCTAAAATCAAAACAAAATCTTGATAATGATGAATTTAATTATTATCTATCGTTTGGAACCATTCCTGAGGCATTTGGATAAGAAAAACTTGGATCTGTGTAAAAACAATACCTCTCTTCCCTGTCAGTGCTTTCGGTGGCTAAAATAGACAAAATCTGGGCCAGTTAGCTACCGAAAGTTCTTCTTTTGGTGGCTAATGAATAGTTGAAATGTTCACCTAAGCCACCGAAAGTTCAGTCTTAAACAAAATTGAAAAATTCCTTTTGTCTTAGCTTTAAAACACCTTAGGGATGATCTTCTGAAACCTTTTCATCTTGATCAAGTTCTGGAATGGATGTAGGATTGTTGGCTGCCTCTGGATCATTAAAATTAATGGCAACATCTGTTAGGGTTTCAAGGTCAACAGGTGATTGAGGCTGAGGTCTTGAAGACATAGCTTGCAACCTTAATGACCTGACCTTTTTCTTCAAATGCATAGCCACTCTCCATAAACTGTTGTAGTCTTTTACAATCTTCTTCTTGTTTTTCTTTTCCTTTATACTTTCATGTGCCAATATTTATAGGGCTGCACTGGTCTCTGCAAAATTATTTGATAGAGTTTTGTATCTGGTTTTAATCACTCTTTCTAGCACTTCCTGTTGGGATATCTTCTTTTTAAGTTTCTTGATCTTCTTTGATTTGTTCTGCTTTCTTTTGCTGCTAGATGAGGCCTCTGCAATTTGCAGCTCATTTTCCTCCTTGGGTGTAGGTGATGGAAGATATTCATACCTTGCTGTAAATGGATCTACATACCTTGTTGTAACTGGAACTTCATACACTTCGGTTTCCTGCTAGCTCATGACATGATGGAAAGGATCAAATTGAAACATATCCAAGTAACACTTATTTTGTCATCATGAGAGTTTTCCATGGATTAACAATCCATCATCCCAGACTTCTGAGTAACTATTTTGATACACTGTCTCTATCATAAAAAGTTTTCACCACACTTCTACTGTATATGAGATACTCTGCATTAAGTTGTTTGAATCCATACAAGGTCTTCTTATATCTGCATACATGGGTCTCTTTATGGTATACCTCAAAAACTTGAGATTTCTTTACATAAGCTTCTTACTCAAATGATCTATTGGGAGAATAGTCTTTTACAACCAATTGATGTAAACTTCAATCCATGGATACTGCAGGAAATATAATAGCTCAGATAGAGGTGTATCTAGTTTACAGAAACAAGTTGTTAGCATAGTCTTCTCCTCCTTCTGGAAGAACCTCTAGTTATGAATCTCGCAATGCTTCCATTCATAATCCTTTTTCACAATTTCTCACATATATTGTTCTTCATCATAACTTCCATTTCTTCTGCTTGATTGCTTCTAGTGGGTTCAAACCAAGCTGGTAGTCTTTTGATTCTCGATATAATGACTTGTTGTTCTGGATTTTCTTTCTCTCTTGGAATCTTCATGTTCTTCCTCATGTTTCTCTTTAGCTCTTGGGTCCATGGAGGTTTCTATAGATTCCATACCCTGAAGATTCCAAATTCTTCCTTTCATCATAGGATCATGGATGTGGATGGAAAACCAAGGATAATTTAATACTTCTTCTTGAAGAAGACTTCTTTCAATGTCAAAATGAACACATGTTGCTTTTCATGGCTGCCACTTTCAATGGGAACTTGGATAGATACTTAATAATCCTCAATGGATCATATTATTTAGGATTATATCCCTCCTAATCCTTTCTTCATGCATGAATGCATTCTCTTCTTTTGTAATTCTATAATCATATCCCTCCATGTAAGATAGTCCATGCTTCAGTCTGCATTCTTATTTACTTCTGCAAGGTGACACAAGTATTTTTCTAATTTCCTCTATTTTTACTTCTTCCAGGTATCTTCAGGTTTGATTCTATTTTTGGCTTATCTAGAAGTTGTTACTTATATAATAGCTTCCACAAGAATTGTTACTTATATAATAGCTTCCACATGAATTGTTACCAAAGAGTTTTCAAAGTACTTCATCTTTTCATGTGTATTGCTTGACTTGTAGTCATTGTGATAGCAATCCTTATCTTATTATTCTTCCATAGGTATTGTTTCACTTGAACATATTATCTTCTAAGAAAAAGATATGCAAGATATGTATAGAAACTATGTAAACATGGTATGTACAAGAAATATGAAGAATATTGTTACCTTGTCTTAGAAGAAGAAGTTTGTTTTATCCTGCTTGGCCTTCTTTGAGGGTTTCCTTTCTTCGGCAACTGATTCTTCATTTGTTTCCTTCCTTTTATTTAACTCAGAATAATGGTTCCCTTAGTGACCATATTTTCGACAGTTGAAGTATTTTATTTTTGACATATTATTTTCTTTATTTGGTTTCTTCCTTGAGCCAAACTTCTTCTTATCCTGAAATTCTTGAACTTTGTTGTGAAAACTTGATCATCGTATTTCTTTTGGGATTTCTCTTTTGCATTAATCATTGATTCTTCTTGTTCACAACAAGTCCAAATTTCATCAAATGTGGGATATTCCTTCCTTGTGTTCATGCTTGCGGCAAATGCATCCCATGTCCTGGGAAGACCATTGAATACTATATTTACCAGTTCCTTCTCTGAAATGATTTCTTCAATAGCTTGTATTTGATCTCTTAACTGATAGATTCTCACAAAGTATGATGTTATTCTTTCATCATCATTCATTTTTATATCACGAAGCTCATTCTTTACACTCATTACTTGTCCAATGTTTCTAAATGGGAAGAGGTTAGTTAGGGAATCACACATATTCTTAGATGAGTCAAGATGAGAGATGTAGGTTATCAAGTGTTATTTTACAAAGTCCACTATGATACTCATGGAATTGATGTCATTTTCCTTGAACTTATCCATAATTTCAACATTCGAAGGTTCCTTCTCTTTTCCTTCTTCAACCTGTGGTTCCACAGTCTTTCCTTTCATGATATCCAACACTTTATTTTTGGCAAGGATGAGGTCTATCCTTGTCTTCCATGCTCTGAAGTTAGAAGCCCCTTCTAATTTATTTTCTGACTTCATAGAGTAAGTCATGACTTTCTTTGGCTTGGACTTGGTCAACCTTTGACTTTGACCAAAAATTTAAACTTGGCATCTTAGCTTGCTGAGAGTACCAGGAGGTGCGTTGGGTTAGGGAGAACTAGGATATCCAGAAATTAGGTCAATCTCTTCACTTAACGTGCCTCAACAAGAGGGTCAAGGTTTCATTGCTGCAACAAAAACTGATTGCAACTGCAACTGAGCAAATCCTCCCAATCTATCTTCCAATGGTTGGAATGTCCGAAGATAGTGTGGACCCATAACTTGTTAGAAATAATAGGTGTTCTTGTTTGACCATAGACAATATAACAATATTTTCACCCAACCATAGGTCAAAGCCACCCTCGAGCACATTAACCTTGACAAAGAATAATTCTGGAAGAAACCCCTAGGCCTAATAGCCAATCAATGTAGTGTACCTCTCTCAAGAGCTAGCACACAAGGAATAAATTCCAAACCATAACCAATAGAAAGTCCAAGGCTAAACCGAGAATACAGGTTGCATTAGCTGCAGCTGTAACTACTCTCCAGACTTGTGCACTTACTCAGTTTCTGCAGTGCGCACTCTTACATTTCTGTAGTTGCGAGACGTGTGTATCAAATGAGATCTAGCGTCCTATATTTATACTGCTTCTCGTTATCTTTCTGGGCCAAATTCTCATTCTAGAGGCTAAAAAATTAATATTAAATATTTCCTTTAGCTGACTTGTCTTCTAGGGTTATGTCCAAAGCTTTAGGGTTTCTTCTTGATTCTCAAAATATTCTATTCTTGTCAGGATTACACATGGAGGTTAATACCTCCCGCAACTACCATAATATCAACAATATGGACTACGTTTCCTTCTCCCCACTGGCAGTTTTTCCAGAGAATTACCTCTGTTGTGCTTGTTGTTTAATTTTTTTTCATTTTAGTAAAACCCCATACTTCAATATGAAGATGGAAGTGGAACCTTCACTTGTTGGTGGTTATCCTTTGTTGCGCATTGGTCGATGGTTCACTGCTCCTTAAAACAAAGAATTAAGTTTACCATTATAAGGATAATGTTTCCCTTAACGTTAGAATGTCCATCTTGAGAGGAAGAAAAGTGCCCTTCATATATTTATCTCTGTGGGGTTGTAAAATGTAATTGATCATGGAGAAACATTTTTTGTTGCGAAGTCCCACTAAGAAGACATTAACAAAACTTGATTTGGGCTACATGCCTATTATATAATACAAGGCAATAAAATATATTAACAAGAGTAGTACTGGAGATACTTAAACTATGCATTCACAATTGTTTTTCTATCACGAGCACCTCTATTGCAACTCTTAAGGGATGGTTATAAGAACTCTTTGGCGACTAGAAAGTGGTTGTAGTATTAAAACTGATCTCTATGTTCCAACAACATAACCCTGCTCGGTTTTTATAAAATTAATACAATTCTAAATCTCATTTTATGACTAGCTTACATCCATGGCATTGTTGGTGTTTTGTCAGCATAATACAAGACCTCCAAATTTATGGGTTGATCCCCATACTCACTAGTTTATGTTTTGCGACTTCGACATTACCAAGGATTTTTGGATGATATTGTAAGATTTTACAAAGGGACCAAAAAATGGACAGAGATTGGATTGTTTGATGGGGGATAATCAAGGTCTTTTATGTAGCTTGCACACATATTGGAACACACAAGGGTAACTACTTTGACTTAGGGTTCCTAAAGAGCTCTTTATGTTGAAATCACATGTTATTCCTAACCTTGTCAAACTAGCCAAGTGCATTGATAATGGAAGGAATTATTGATTCGAGGATATTTAACGAGTCTAGAGATATAAGTGAAAAAGAATTGACATGTCCAAATGGCCAGGTAAGGGAGGACACCATATGGTAGGTCCCAATTATACCTATTTGTAGAAATTTAAATGACAAAATCAACAAGTAAATAATTTTTTCATCACTTAGCAACCTAGAGATAATTGTCTTGTATGAACTCTTACATGTCTAAACCCACATTCAAAAATTACCATAAGCAGAAATACACATTGCTAAGTAATTTTGCAGTGGAATAAACACAATGAACAACAACCATTCAACTCATAAAAACTCAGAAATTTAGGCAATGCCAAGGAAAACCCCAATGTGGGGAAACCCAATGAGAGATAGATATTTATTATTTAGCTTCACGAAAGTACATATTAGCATCAACAATACAATTTCAAGCAAGAGAAAAATACCTTACAACACCCAAAATTGTCCCAAAATTTTGTGAAAATCTGTACTATTGTACAGATTTTCCCTCTTCAGCACCTCGAAATCTGTGCCAACTAATAGAAATAGAAAATTGCCCTCTTCTTCAACAAAAAACATTGAAAATTATGCCTCAAAATCCATGCATCAATCTTCCTCGATTTTCGTGCCCTCCTAGCGTGTTGTACGGACTGTACGGATCCGTACAATATGATCTCTCTAACAACAAAAAGTTATAGCACACAAAACAAAAATTATTCTTAGTAAATGTTCCCAAGCTCTCTTGGGAAATGTGCCCTCCTTGCTGCCCTCTTTCCTCTCTCAAGCTTACTCAAAAATCTCTCTGAATCTCCTTCTCAAATTCTCCTTGTGTCTTGGACACTACCCTAGTTATTCTCTTATAATCAAAAAGTGACCCTTCACCTTCTCCAACCCTATATCTAATGACCAAGATCTAATCTTGCCTTTACAAAATCAAGGGCCATGATTCAGTCCCTCCAAAATAAATCACTTTAAAATATTAAAGTAAATTTCACTTTATATCATAAGTGCACTTTATGAGATAAAGTCACTTTAATATTAGAAGGTACGTTTTATTAAAAGGTCACTTACATAAAACAACCATTTTATCAAAACTTTATAAAAACCCATTACAAAGTTAAGTGCCTAGTAGTGTAAGCATGAGGTTACATCTTCATACAATACAAAACATGCAGAGTACCTCCCGAGATAAAAAACTAACACTCCCTCTTAGCGACGGATGTACTCGCTGCCATCACCATCATCTGGTCCCATCACATTGTGCTTAATAGGAGCTCCCTCTAAACCTAGAACCATCCTCATCACCCACACATAACTCAAACTATAATATCTTCTCCTAAAAACCACTCTGAACCTTGAGCTCCTAGGAGAATCTGCTCCACCCTGAGCATCGGTTTGATCACATAGGCTGAGCCTCATGCCAGTGATCAGAAGAGACTCAATCTCTTCTCTCAGAATGCAATACTGAATCCTTGGGCCCGTCGAAGTCTCAGGAGCCTCCTGCTCCTCATCCAACGCTCAATCATATCCGAAAGGTTGTCCTCGCAACATGTACAACCTGCCCAGCCAATCACCAATCAACTGTGGTTCCACCTGACCCTCTCCCTCCCTGTAGATAAATACATGTCCTGTCTTAAAAATTTTACAATATCCAACATCCTCCAAGGCTAATACTGAGAGAAAGTTACCCCTCAACCTTGGAACAAAGAGAACTCCATCAAGATCCAGGAATCCTCCATACCAAGTCAGAATCTAACCTTTCCAACTCCATGTACAACTTGCACCATACCTCCTTCACTCTCCACCAGTCCAGCAGGACCTGTCTCTGTGATAATAAGGAATACTCAAAAAATTCCCATCATGTGACAAAAGGCTCCACTGTTAACAATCCATCTGATATCACCCCCAAATCCTCCACTACCGACACTGGATACTAGAGTAACCAAAGACAATCCATGTCATACTTGGAAGCAAATTCCTCAATGGCTATTGTAGTAGCTGTCTCAAGCCCCTCATGTTCCTTCTTCTTCTTCTTCCTCTCATGATAATGAGAAGAAAGGTTACCCAACTAGTTACAACAATAACATCTGACTTTAATCAATTCCCTTCTGAAACTTCCTTTCTTATTGCTCTTTGCAGCAAGAGAAACATTCTCATAAGATCCATCTATATTTTTTCCACTAATCTAATATCCTTCCCGGATCTCCTCCTTAGTGAAATAGTCCCACAACCTGCTCCAATATGGAATATGCTCACGACCCATCACACACTTCACAAAGACTTCCCATTCCTTGGTGAATCCTTTCAAGGCTATCCTCACCAACTCTGAACCCGATATGACCTCCCCAACTGTAGCCAACTCATCTTTCACTTGAGCTACCTGGGTAAGATAAGAAAACACACTCTCCCCTTTACCCATCTTGGTATCAGGCAACTTTTCCTTCAAGGCCATCTTTTGATTTTCATTCTCTTCCTCAAATAATTTCTTAAGTGCATCCCACATCTCATGGGTTGTCTTATTCTCAGCCAAGTGTGGGATAAGGTGGTCCTTCACCCCATCCAAAATAATCCTCTAAGATGTGGCCTCCTTTACTTCATGAAAATCCAAAGTAATAGGATCTGTTGTGGGAGCCACAACAACATAAATGACGTAGTTCCAAATCTTTTTCTCCTTGAGAAAAACTGACATCCATACCTTCCACTGCAAATAGTTGGAAAAGTCATCCAACTGATCCTTAAATCTAATTCATGAAACCATATTCCCTGTCACTTCTCAAAAGAAAACAAACAACATATTTCCCCCTTCAACCCTTGCCCAAAAATCTCACTGCCAAGTGTCACTCAGAGCCCAAGCTCTTATACCATGTAGAAATTTAAATGAGAAAATCAACAAGTAAATAAGTATGTCATACACTTAGAAACATAGAGATACATGTCTTGTATGAACTTTGAAATTTCTAAACCCACATTCAGAAATTACCATAAGCAGAAATACACATTGCTATGCAATGTTGCAGCGGAATAAACAAAATCAACATCAACCATTCAACTCATAAAAACTCAGAAATTTAGGCAATGCCAGGGAAAACCCCAACGTGGGGAAAACCAATGAGAGAGAGAGAGAGAGAGAGATTTATTATTCAGCTTCAAGAAAGTGCATATAAACAACAATAACACAATTTCCAGCAAGAGAAAAATACCTTACAACACCCAAAACTGTCCCAAAATTCTACCTCAATTTTCATGCCCAAAAAATACGTACTTCTGTACGAATTTTCCCTCTTTAGCACCTCGAAATATGTTGCAACTAACAACAATAAAAAAATTCCCTCTTCATCAACATAAAATGTTGAAAATGCTTCCTCAAAATCTGTGCAACAATCTGCCTCAATTTGCGTGCCCTCCCATCATGTTGTACGAACTGTACAGATCCATATAGTACGACCTATCTAACAACAAAAAGTTACATCACACAAAACATAAATTCTTCTTGGGAAATGTGCCCAAGATCTCTTAGGAAATGTTTTCTCCTTGCTGCCCTCTTTCCACTCTCAAGATTACCTAGAAATATCTCTCAATCTCCTTCTCAAATTCTCCTTATGCATTTCACACTACCCTAGGTATTCTCTTATAATCATAAAGTGACCCTTCACCTTCTCCAACCCTAGATCTAATGGCCAAGATCTAATCTTGCCTTTACAGGATCAAGGGCCATGATTCAGTCCCTCCAAAATAAATCACTTTAAAATATTAAACTACATTTCACTTTATAACATAAGTGCACTTTATGAGATAAAGTCACTTTAATATTAGAAGGTACACTTTATTAAAAAGTCACTTACATAAAAGAACCACTATATCACAACTTTATAAAAATCCATTACAAAGTTAAGTGCCTAGTAGTGTAAGCAAGGGGTTACATCCGCATACAAGACAAAACATGCAAATTACCTCCCGAGCTAAAAAACTAACACTACTATCGTTTGGTGTAGCATTTACAACAAGTATATGAGCCTCGTTACCACTCAAAATTAAAAGAAGAAAAATGGGAAAGACAATAGACTGTCCCCCAAAGAGTTCTAAATAATCCTAAGGCTAATCTAACTGAAAGAAAACAAATATGATCTAATTACTTCTAATCTATCCGAGGAGAAAAGCTAAAAGAATGAGTACAATGTAAGATACTGCCATTAGAACTAGAAAAAGTTCATATATTCAAGTGATAGATGAAAACAACAATGCTACAGATACATAGAAAAATAGTTGTACAATACATCTATAACATCATTTCTCTACCCACAAGGAAATACGTGACAACGTGAGAAGACATAACAAAGTGCATAAATGGTTCATACAATAGAATCCTATCTACTCAGCATAAGACAAATACATAAATAATAGTATCATATAAACTCATCAAATCCACAATTTCCAAAATGCTTCCTACTCTTTATTAACTCATAAGTAATAGTACTATCTTTCATTACAAAGGGAAAAATTCCTTTTTTACATTTGGCGAGTTTTCTTTTATAAAACAAGAGGTACTCTTAAGCTCTCATGAATGTTCGTTTCGTTTTCCCCCAATTTATTTTTACATTTCAAATTTCTTTCACATTTTCAAAAATGAATAGGAGGGGGTTACAAACAGATGCTAGAGAGTCTCCTGGGAAGTTATTTTCACCCTTAGACAACTTATAAATAACATTCATTAAAAATGTTATTGACTTTTCAAACATTTGTATCTCTACTTATTGGGGTCATTTTCTTAATTTCTTGAGTCATTTTGGGTGTTTCTAGCCTTGTCCTACTGAACAAGATCATTTTGGCTTGTCCTCCTCTGTCTCATCTTCCCATTGAGATATTGATGGATCGATTTCGTTGTCTGTAGCTTGAGATATAACTATTTGAAGTCCACATAGCCGGTTCTTCAACTAAATTTGGGTTCCATCTTTGTTTTTCATTTTCAAAGTATTTCTACTCTCAATATTCCTACATTTGCAATTCCATCTTGTTATTGTCTTATCCATATTTCTATCGAGTTGTCCTAGGACTGATGCCATTTCCCATAGCTCCAGATATGGTTGTTTGACGTTTGTGTGGACCCTTTTTCCCCCAAATCCATGGTCTATAGTTTTCAGTGTTTTCTCATGTATTTTGTCACCTATATGGCATGGAGACCTCTACCACTACATTCTTTTGTCTGATACCTTTACATTGAGGTATCACGATCCCAATTTCGACACCTGTAGCCAAATTTATGCTCTCTTAAACAACCTCACTCAAAAATTGTCGATCAAGCCTATGGGTGAATCTAGACCGATGATCTTCAACCTACAAAAATGAGTCCCACATGCATAAGAGAGTTCTAAAATTAGTGGTTTGAGTGGTTCATCCCCTAGAGATAGTTTGAATGAGAATCTGGGTGGGCATGGGACCCGTGTCTTGCTGCATAATTTTATCTAGTTTATTTTTTTTATTTTTTTTTAATTAGAAATATATTTAAAGAAAATAAATTAAAAAAAAAAATGAAAAAAAATAGAAAACATAAAAATTATTTACATTATTTACAATTATTAACAAAATTTACAAGAAATAATTACCCTTGATCTACAAAGAAATTTAAAATTGAACTAAACTAATTACTCCATTAATGTAAAAATAAAAATGAATAATAATAATATTTACCCTACTCCCCTATGGATTTGAGCCTCCGAAGAGAAAATGCATGTTTTCAACCACTATGCCCATTCAAGTTGTTTATTCATCTTTCCTACGAGAAACTAGTAATCTAAGAAAAAGTAAAAATGAAAATAATAAAAAATAAAATAAAATAAATAACAACATCATTGACACATCATCCAATATATTAATGAAACGATATTAACACATTGACAATCAAAGCCAACACAAAGCCGACACATCATCACCATGAATAATGATACAATATCAACGCATTAACACAAATAAATAACATCCCATAATCATTGCATTCATACAATTAATAATGACGTATAAATAGTACGAATCATAAATCGCTCAACTCATCTCATCAGGATAATCATCAGATAACACCAGGATAACATGAGATAACATAATGATAACTTAAGGATCATAAAGATAATCATAATAATGACACAAGATACTACCCTGCAAGGTTAGGACCTCCAAGACACATAAGAAACGCTCAAGCCTAGGTTCCAATTGATTTTAACCATTTAAGGTCTCAGGGTTGGCGATTGTTCTGAGGAACAAAGAGATGTCTAATTCCCATTAACACAATCAAGTCCAAACTAACTATGCTAAAACAACAACATCAATGAAAATAAAATTCATCTATCCATCAATCCATCAATCCTAATTGACAATTAAACATGGCACGCGAGTAATCATTTTCATAACACATCATAGACCACATTAACTCCAAGGCGCAAAATCATTTTCAGTTATATTCGAGGCACAAATTGCAATTGCAAAGTGCAATCATCCATCATAATAAATTTTCATTTTGCACAAGAGGACTAATATCTAAAACCATACATTATATATAATTCAATGAGTGCAAGGAGTCTAATTACTTAACTAGACATACATCACATTATGGAATTGCACGCGAGCATTCTATTCAATTAATCCATCATTTATACATCAACAATAATCACTTGATTTAACTTTATATATTTTATTTACTGCACAACCTATAATCAATTGAATTAATTTTACTTATAAGAACATCATTTCATGAATCATAATAAATTTATAAACAATGAAAAATGAATCAAATATATATATATATATATCTGATAAGCTAACTTGTATCTAACGTTTCCAAGAAACCAGCTCCAATAAATCAATAGTGAATATATATCTATGGATATAATTCTACTTTTCATAATTTCACAAAAATCTAAATTAACAAACATTCTGAAGTGTAATTAACAAAACAATCCAAGCGTAATGAATACAAACTAGCAGTGATGAGGACCATTTTATTAGCTTAAACAGTAAGCCACAATGTGGACACATTTATAATAATGTTATTTTAAATAATTGTAAGAAAACCAGTGTAGGGCATATACCAACTTTAGTCTCTCCTTTAAAATTGTTCCAATATTTTTCCCTTGAATCCCGACCTGTGCATATCATTATGTATTTATTTAAGTTCCTTTCCATTCCTTATATTAATGGAAATTAATTCCAAATTGTTCCACTCACCCAAGCGATTTTAAATTTCTATAGGATGACAAGGTCATGAATTATTATTGGCCAAGGTTTATTTACATAAAAATCCTTAGTCCAGGTTCTCCTTTAAGGACAAAATATAGAGTATCATAACATAATTAAATTCACATATTTGCTTTTTCAAATTTAAGCATTATTCTAAACTTCAAAGGATACATCCTAATTTGTTTTGGATTACTTCTCTAATACAATAATGTATTCAAGAATCACTTGCACCTAGTACCAAACTCAAGGTGCAAGGAGGAGATCCCACCAGTCACGAGGGATAGCTCGCATGGCAAGAAGTGTGCATGCTCTCCCAGTTTGGGGAGAGGTCACGAGTTCAAGCCTGGCTACGAGTTCCTTGGGCTGCTGCTTTCCATTCCCATATCATCCACTATGTGGGGAAGTATCGGGGTGGGTTCCCAGCGAGTTAATTTCCATAAAAAAAAAAAAAAAATGGAGAAGAGCCCACAGTTTCACATTTCTTGCACTACTCATCAATTTCTTAATAAATGTTGAATGCAAGGGTATATATATGTATATATATCCAGCAAAAACACAGAGAGGGAAATTTGTTTTTGCTGAGAAATTTTAAGAAAGAAAAGCCGAGTAAAAATACATAAAAATCGCAGAGGTAAATTTCCAAGTAAAGGTAAACAAACGCTGAGCCTTAAAAGTAAAATTTCTGATCATTGGCAATTTCATAGTGGAATAAAGGTGGAAATGTTGAGTATTATAAATGCTAAGATTAAGAAAAAAACTATAAGCTATGGCTGGCAAAATTAGCTAAGTTCTATGTGAAACACGCATAGATAAAAATAAATGGTTTTGTTGAGAAAAGAGAGAGAATCATTTTGTTGGGCAAAGGAACGAAATTGGGCTTAAGATGTAAAAACAATGTAGGGGTTAGATGGAAAATTGGCTGAATTCCCTACAGTGAATAATCCATGAAAATGAGCCCACAAATTCGGAGTGTAGAAATGTAGAGTGAAAAGGAATAGAAGCTGGGATAAATTGTTGGGGAGCAGGGATAAAAAGTACTTATTGAAGGTTCCAAAAAAGGAAGATGTAACCAATGTTTAAGAGCTTGGGATTCACCAGGGAGGAAATTCATTAGACAAGTAATGAACAAACCATTAAAAATTCAGTGCGAGGGTTTTGCCAGGGAGAAAACAACTCAGACAAGGGTTTAACTTACTTGCACAAATTTGAAGGAACAATGAAGACCAAAAAGATTTAAAATTTAGGGTTTGGGTTTCTCTCGCGGGAAATCGAATCAATAATCAAGGTGAAATCATAAGGCTAGGGGATTTTCTCATAGAGAAATGCATACAAAAGATGAGATCACCACAACCACATGATTAATTTAACTCTCAATAAAAATTAAAACCTTGAATAAAATTTCCCAAAAATGCGTATGCAACAGAATTAAACTACGTTTAATTGAAACTTAAAGAGATCAAACACAGTTTAGGATTACCATAACCGAAGGCAAAGAATCCGATGTTGATATTCTGCGCTCTCACTCCCTTGTGTATCCTACTTGCTAACTATGAATACCTCACCTGTACCTCCCAGCCAACGCTAGGGGTACTCTTCTTCCCCCTTAGCCCCCCGAGCGGAAAAGGAGCCACACACACAAAACCAAAGAAAAATATATCTCCCAGCTCACCTCACAAGGTCGAGCTACCACTCTCCTTTTGAGCTGGGTATCCCAACTCCCACAAGAAAAATCATTCAAAGAAATTTTGACATCATAACTTTACACATACCATACATGATCCATTCCTCTTCCCAACCATTAATTTTATAGATTTTTTCTTAGTGACCACTTTCCATTTGTATTTTTGTAATTCGTTTTATTAAAATTTAATTAGGAAATACTCTCCCTCGTGCACTTGTCACCCGATCCCTTAGTTGCACCAGAAATTCACTTATTTAATTTAATTGAATGTCAATTTCCCTCACCCATCCTAAAAACACTCCTTGATGTCCCTTTATTACCTATATTTCCTTTTTAATGACTGATGCCTTTCTAAAACTTAGTTGTGTTTCATTTAGGAAAGTTCTTTAGTTAGACTAGACTAGATTCCTTTCTATGTTTCTGATTCCTTTTTACATTCATTTCCCTTCTCGTCTTAGTTCCAATTTAGCATGTCTTGTGTTGTAACAGATTTCGGAAATTGCTCTACTCAGTGTTTTTTATCCCAAGCACCAATGGGATTCCTTGATATACAGGCACCACCCTCTTTTCCTTTGCACGAAATAATATCGACAGATAGAAGATCAGATTTTGAAGACATTGTTGCAGATACAAATCGAACTGAAATTAATGCGGAACATGACAACTCTTTGTCAGATAATTCCTTGACCTACCATATCATAGAAAATAGTTCTTTGCACCTACCTAAGCAGCTCTGTGATGAAACCACCATCGAGACCTCTAGTTCCTCTGGTCAGTTTAACTCGACCCTATCCCAAATTAGAATTGAGAACAAATGTTTCAACTCTCAATTGGATGATACGAGAGAAATTAAAGGTGATCACCTGCATTGTAGTGAAAAATATTTATTACAACTTGAGGATGTCAATATCAGTGTCGATAAATCTAGCAGCAATTCAATGAGCTCTAAAGTTACTGGTATGGTCGATTCAGAGATTTCAATTGGTCAACTTCCTCATAGGGACACCATGAATGTTAGCAGTTATGAAGAATAAAAACAATTCATGGAAGGAACAGTTGTAAGGGCAACTCAGTCCCAATCAAACTTTTCAATCATTGAGGGAACAATAGAATCTCTTAATGCAGTTGAATCCTCAGGAAAGGAATCTGTAGATAGACTTCTTGTTCAAACAATTCAAGATACCATTTGCTCGAGTGGCTTCAAGAAAGACAATGAGACTGTGGATATTGATACAGGATGCTCATTTATCAGTGTTGAAAATGCTTCACTTTCTTGTAGCTAGACTATACAGATCGTAAAGATTGATACTCTGGAAGGTTTAGCTTCCAAGGCTAAGGAAGATGAGAAAGAATTGATAGAAGCTATGAATTTGATTCGCTCCTTGAGGGCTGAGGTAGACCGTGAAGATATTGCAGCTCAACATGCAAAGGAAGAGGCAACAAATGGTGGTTTGGACATTTTGTCGAAGGTCGAGGAATGGAGGAAAATGCTCGTGCCTACAAAAGAAGCCTAGGATACGGGTGTGGGTGAGGTATATGGGGAGAGAATAGTTCTAGCGTTAGAAGCAGAAGAACATCGATTGTGTTTGGTACAATTGTCAGCTGACAAAGCCAAAGCATTTTGTATGACTGAAGAACCATGTAAAAATATGAAAGCTAGAATTACTAGTGCCAAAGACGAGAAGAAAGTTGTCGGGCAGGAGTTGTGCACGACTACGTAATATCGATATGTTTAGTCATTTCGTCTTCTCAATGAGAAGGGTATGCCAAGGTCATTATGCTCAGCCAAGGAGATCTCGATCTCAATGCGGCTATTGTGTCTCTCGGAGTCCTGGGTGTCCTATCAAAGGTGACATTGGCATTGGAATCTCAATTCAAACGTAATGTAACCAATGTGGTGAAGGATGACATTGATTGGGAAGATGAGATCCTTCCTTTTGCAGCAGCTCATGAATTCGGAGACCTGACGTGGTATTCATCGCAGTGTCGAGTTGTCCATAGAATCGACAATCGTGTCCCAGTCACTATGGTCGGGAAGGGCCTCAACGATTTCGTGGACTTTCGGAGCACTCCCACTGCTTTTACTGCAGCCTTGAGAGCTAGAGAAAACTTACTAGAGAATACAAAAAATAGCGACACAAAGTGCAAGGAGGCCAAACTCATTGTCGACTCCAAGCTCACTTTGGCCAATGGGTTAAAGAACAATGAATTTATCTTCACGGGATATCCGGTGGTGGGTTTTCAGAATCGGATTCAGACATCTGGGTTCTGCTACAAATCTTCTCCCGCCGATCTACTGGATGCCTGTCCTTGGGATCCTAGATTCAAGGGCTTGTTCTTCTACGAGACCACGACAATTTTCAAGATTTTGACCATCAAGGCCTTCATTTCAGACATGAAGAAGTTGCGGGACATGGAGCCCGACCGTTTCTGCAGGGTAGACATTTACAACAGTTTTCTGATACACTTCCTGAAGGGATACAACGCGTATCTCGGGCAGGCCGAGGATTCAGTGATCATCGACTGTAATTACTATCGAGCGGAGAACGGAACGAGGGTGAGGCTGAATGAGGACGTGTGGGAAGAGGTTGAGCAGATGGCTTTCTTTAAGCATGGGGCCATCCCGCACTGGGCCAAGAACAAAAACCTCATTTTCCTTGGGGCCGGAGCCAAGTATCCCAACCTTCAGAAATTCTTACATGTTATGAAGAAAAATGATCCCGATGGACTGTTTTCTAGTGACTGGTCGAATAAAATATTAGGGCAGGAGATGATCAGTGGAGTACCACCATGATTCGGCTACACCATTTTGGGATCCTCGACCCAGTCGCAGCCTCCACCTGCCGAACATGGTGCAATTCTCCTTAACTTCCACCCGCCGTCGAGGTTTCCTCCCGTCTGAAGCAGCGTTCTGTCAGGTAGAAACTGGCCCGAGGAGCACCAAGTATCGGTTTGAATGAAGAGTGGATGGATGTCGTTGTTGGCGAGTTTTAGCATAACTTTGTGCGCCATGCATTCGCTTGAGAATCTGGTCCAGAGGATTAACTCTGCATCTTCCATTTGGCAGATTTATACGAGATGGGTCGATATTGGTCCGGTCCAGCATAACGACTGTGTTGAAACGGGTAACTGCAGTGTGCATCGATTTTATTCCAACACTCTTTACCAGCAGTTGCCGGGAACTGATAGGTGCAGTTCCTTGACCTTCGGCCAGAAGCCAAAGCCATGAATTCATCAATGTTAGTAACGGTTCAAAGAGCTGGAAGATGCGCCTGGCAGTCGCAGAGTTCCTGAATGCAAATCGTTTCATATTCCTTTTTATGTAACGTATTGTGAGTGTGACTGAGTGATATAATCTAGGGATGTATGTAACAACAAATGGAGGTGAGGGGGCGCGGGAGGCGCAAGTGGAGTGCTGGGGGAAAACATCTTTCGAAGAGGGGTTCATTGTAATGACTGAGTTATTTTGTAAACCAGATTGGAGTAATAAACATGATTTTTTCCTTGTGACTGTGAGATTCATCACGATCAATTTCTTTCAGTATGTTATTCTTCCTTTCAACTGTGTTAAATCTGCTTGGATTTCATTATACATGTTCCTTACTCGCAGTTGATTTCGTCTTTACCATATTGTTTATTTCTTCCTTATTCCATCATGACTGCATTACAATTTCGTTTTCTTCTAACTGATGTGCTTTGTTATACTTTAGTTCGACCACTACTATAACGAATGGATTATGGTTTTCTGTAATTGTTTGTTGTCTTTCCTCTGCACCATCTATCAGCGGGTGTAAGACCAGTCTACACTTCCAAAATTCTGCATATATTCTCTGCTACATCGACCTTTCTTTTCCCTTTTTCCGCTACCGCATCATGACTATCAAAACGCTGAAAGATAGACTTACTTTGCCTCACTTTCCGCAAGTTATTTGATCATTTCTATTATCTCCTTTCTTTGGTTTTCATTTGACTCCATGCCCAATGGACCATTTCCCTGGTTTAACCCCCAAAATCTAAGAATCCAAGACCATCATTCACCCATAAATCTGCCCACCTTTTTCACGCTTATTAAAAATCATATTGTGACATTGTTCGAGAGATCCCTCTCGGGTTGGAAGGGGCAATTTCCAATCCAAAGTGGTTCGAGGTTGCCTCGGGATTGATTTGTTGCAACCCATTTCAGTTTCGAGTGTCAACATCTTGCACAAAATCAGTAATTAATTCTTTAGATAAAATATTTCTCTTTTAATTCTCAACTTGATTTTTCTTCATCCTCCTTTTATTAATTGATTATTTAGTTTTTAGTCTTCTTACCCTATTTAGACCTAGGCTTAATTTTTAACTAGCCTTAGAAATTTTAAGGGGATTTTATAATTGATAAAAATTTCTCATTTAATATTTATTTCAAGGCCAACCATGTCAAAACAATTGTTTTTTTCTAGGAACCTAGGTTCATTGAATCACCTTTATTAAAATCGTGATTTTCCCTTCAAGATGCACTACGTGCTCCAAGGGTGTCAATCACCTGTATTCATTTTTTTATTTATGCGACGTGCCCTTCAAGACGCACTACATGCTCCAAGGGTGCCACTCACCTTTGACTCATTTTGGTAGTTTTCCAACCCTTGAAATCAATACTCCATTAGGTGACCTTGTGAGAGACTAAGGGCCTCTAAGGAATAAGAACCATGCCTTATTGTGCGCCCCTTAGAATATTCATGAGCGACTGTCTCAATCTGCCCTCACGACATCGTGGATCTCTTGAACTAGGTAATCGTTAACGTAAAATTTGATCCACTATGGGAGTGATAGTAGGATGTGGCAGGGGTACTGCCACACCTCTCCCTCCATTTCGGGTTGCTGTGCATGGCTCCTTTACTCCTAATGTGAGTTTGATTAGCAAGCAATCATGAGCTTGCATCCATCAATGAAACATGTCAATGATCCATAAACAACATCATAATATACCCGATCATATGTCAAATATGCATAAAGAGAAATACCCAAACCATATATAGTCCACTCCCTGACTCGATCCAGAGTTCACAGAGGTCCACCAATGCCATCGCCATCCTCAATCTTTCAAGTGTCCTGCACACTTAAGAGAAACCCATCAATAACACATGTCTATACATAGATATCAAATAACATAACATCATAATCCATAAGCATCATCATCAGAATCCATAAGTGAAACATACAACCATATACTAAACTAGATCACTTGCATACAAGTGTCCTCAAAGAATAAGTCATATCATGTGCGTGCAAGAATGGGATGTTACATACAAGCCCTCTTGTTTTAAACTTCGTCCCAAAGTTTCATAGTATATAAGTGCAGTAAATAAGGTATATGACAAGATCCAAATGTTTATCTATCAATCAAAAATGGAAACTGATGGAGCATATCATATGTTTCCTCCCAGGTAGTCGAGTGTGGACTATAATTGTCCCACTGGACCTTGACCTGATTGACTGTTTGACGTCGTAGATGTCGAATGCGATGGTATAGAATGCATATAGGCTCTTCCATGAGCGCACACTCATCCGATACCTACAAATAAATTATGTCAATCACATGTGTAGGATCGCTAACATAATGTCTCAAAACAGATACATGAAAAACATCATTCATATGCCTCAAATAATTAGGCAAGGCGAGTCGATAGGCCACATGCCCTTTCTTTTCCACAACTTTGAAAGGTCCCACAAATCTAGGAGAGAGTTTAGCACCTTTTCCAAACTTGATTGAAATCTTGTTTTGTTTCACCCGCAATAAGACTCGATCACCAACTTCATAACTACGGTCAATGCGATGCACATCGACATAACTCTTCTTCTGATCCCGTGCTTCTTTAATCCTTTGTCTTATCATTTTCATTTGTTCTTACATTTCTTGGATCGCTTCAGGTCCTACCAAGACCCTATCCTCAATTCGATCTCAGCTCAAAGGTGTCCGACACGATCACCCATAAAGAAACTCAAATGACGCCATCTTAATGGTGCTTTGATAGATGTTGTTGTATGAAAACTCTACTAGTGGAAAGAACTCCTCCCAACGCTTTTGTTGGTCCATCACATACATACGCAACATATCTTCCAAGATTTTTTTCATTCTTTCTTTCTTCCCATCTATCTCTGGGTGATATGTGGTACTAAAGTTAAGTTGGGTTCCCAATGCCTCTTGGAAACTAGTCCAAAATAGTCCTGTAAAAATCGATCCTTGATCAGATCTGATCCTCTTAGGTATGCCATGCAATCTCACTATCTCACTGATAAAAAATCTAGCTATGTATGGCGCTTGATACGTCATACACAAAGATAAAATGTGCACTCTTCGTGAAAGTGTCAACGACCATGAAAATCGAGTCCTGCCTTCTTTCCTTCAATGAAAATTCCACAATAAAGTCCATCAAAATGACTTCCCATTTCGATTCCATAATAGTGTGTGGTTGTAGTAATCTTGTTGGATGTCTATGTTCAACCTTCACTTGCTGACATTAAAAACATCTCACCACATAGTTGACTATGTTTGCCTTCATTCCTTTCCAAAAGAATAAGGATTTAAGGTCTACCCTCATCTTCATGACTCCTAGATGAGCCATGTACACCTCTCTATGAGCTTCGTTTAATATCAAACTTCTCAACTCATCATTAGGAGGTACGTAAATATGGTTATTGTATCTCATTAATATGTTGTTGTCCATAGTAAATCCCACAAATTTTGGTACCAACATGGTGTCTTGTCCGATATTTTCCTTAACCTCTTTATCCTAGTCATCGTCGCGTTGTATAGTTCCAATATTTTCACAAAGATTCGTCTAAAGAGGTATCACCGAAGATACATGTGGTCTCCAACTCAACGTACCTGCCACTCTGTTCATTGCTCCTTTTATGTAAGTAATATCAAAATCATACTCTCTAAGAAGTTTCGACCAACGCCTTTGCCATGCATTCAAGTCACTTTGCGTAAAAATTTGTTGCAAACCATAGTGGTCTGTTTTTAGTTCAAAATTCCATCCAATCAAGTAGTGTCTCCACACTCTCAAGGCATACACAATGGCCAATAACTCCAAATCACGTGCCGCATAGTTATCCTCATTCTTTCTTAACTTCCTAGAGATGTAAGTGATCACTCAACCATCTTGCATCAAGACTCTGCCTAATCCTTCCTTGGATGTGTCTGTGCATACCAAGAAGTCCTCGTCCATGTTAGAGACTTTTAGTATCGATGTTGTCATCAACAACTCCTTGATCCTTTGAAATGATTATGTGCATTTATTGTTCCAAACAAACTTCTTGTTTTTCTTTTTAAATTTCGTGATCGGATTTTTTATCTTCGAAAAACCTTCGACAAACTGTCGATAATAACTAGCTAAACCCATGAAGTTATGTACTTCTGGTACGTTCGTCAGCACATTCCATTCCATAATAGCCTCTACCTTCGCTAGATCTACAACGATACCTTCTTCAGAGATAGCATGCCCTAAATAATGAATCCTTGATTGATAAAAAGAGCATTTCAACAGTTTCCCATATAATTTGTTCTCTTGTAAGCACTGTAGTACCAAGCAAAAATGTTTGTCATGTTATTCTGTCATCCGAGAATATATCAATATGTTGTCAATGAATACTTAAAAAAACTTGTCCAAGTATTCACGGAACACCCCATTCATCAAGCTCATGAATACCCTTGGGGTCTTTGTCAGTCCAAACGGTAAAATGGTAAATTTTTAATGTCCAAACCTCATCTTGAATGCAGTCTTAATAATTTCTTCCTCCTTGATATGTAAATGGTCATATCTTGATGTTAATTTGATCTTCAAAAATTCCATCACACACTTCATTTGATCAAAAAAATCATCTATTATTGGCAATGAATGCTAGTTCTTGATCGTTGCCTTGTTCAATTGACGGTAGTCAATGAAGAGTCTCCATGACCCATCCTTCTTCCATATGAAAATAACAGGTGCACCCCAAGGTGACACACTCGGACATATAATTCCTAGATCCAACAACTCCTTTAGTTGCATTGTCAACTCCTGTAGCTTAGGGGTCGACATCCGATAAGGCGTTCTTTCTATCAATTTAGTTACTGGTTTTAGGTCGATGGTAAATTCCAACTCTCTTTCGGGCGAAAAACCTGGTAACTCTTCGAGGAAGACATCCGCAAAATCTCATACTACCAAAAAGTTTTCTAATCCTTCTACCATGCCCTTGTCTTTCAACACTAAGATCGCATATATGTTTTATCCCTTGCGCATACTCTTCTGTAGCTATAGGGAAGAGATGAACCTTAGGGAAACTCCCTGATTTCTTCCTACAATCACTCGTCTCTATCCCTTATCATCAATCAAAAATAATCGTTTTGTCTTGCAATTGAGTATTGCATCATGCAATTCCAACCAATCCATATCGATCACTACATCATGAGATCCTAAGATCATGACATATAGGTTTTCCTTCGTGAAAAAACATCCCAGGTTAAGGCTACAGTCCGTAACCTTTACTCCAACCTTCTTCTTGGCTCCCAAATCCATTTCCACGTAGATAAAGTCGTCATGTTCGACTTCCCTTACCTTAATTTGTTTTAGCGCTACACTAGAAATAAAGTTGTTGGCACCAGGCCGAATAGGAAATAAGAACGATTATGGGAAAGAAAGCGTGCAGAAAACTGAAGTAACAACTGGCAGAAGAGAAATATGCGCACATGCAAGAAAGTGTGCACAAAGAAAAGCAACAGTTGGAGGAGGAGCAACACACATATGGGAGAAATACCTAACATAATAAGGGTTAGGGTTTTTGTAATATTTTGAAAGAGCTTGAAGAGCCCAAAATGTTTAAATATAGATACGAAAGTATCATATAAAGGAGTTCGTTAGTAGTTGTGAGCGATTTTCTGTAATGTTTTGAAGTGGTATGAACTGAATTGTAAGATGTTGAGCAAAGGAGACCCAAGGAGGGGTGGATCTGAGGATTAGACCACATGTCGTGGAGCCTGGTGCGATCTAGTTTGCCTCGCATATATCTTAACCATTTTTGTGGAGAATTGTAAGTGTGAGGCGTCGAAAATGCATAACTATTATAATACAAGAGCCAAGAACCAAATCTTTGTGGACATAGCCCAGGAGGGGGTGAACCACGATAACTCTCATGTATTGTGTTAAATGTATGTGTGATTCTTCTTTCTTTCATCAATTGATGGTTAAACTTGATTGATGAGTTAATACTTGGTTCTGAATCTACTTATAGTTAACTATAATTAACCTGTGGGATATTCGTATGCGAATCCAAGGAATAAGTACTCTCCCTTACAACTCACGGTATCTGACCCTATCTGAGGAACCCCTATCCCATGCTTAGTCCTAGGCTGTAAACACCTGAGTATTACATCCACCCATTTAAAGCTATCTCAAGTGAGACTGCGCAGCACTTTCTGGCGTTGTGTTTCCTTCTAGTTTACCAGGAGGGAAGATAGTTTTAGAGGCCTTTTTGGAACCCTGAGTGACATGAACCCTAGGTCAATAACTCAAAAAACCCCTGAAGGGAAGAAGTAACCAACAAATGGTTCAGTTGTCGTGTTAAGAGGAACAATAAAGGACTGAGTAAATGTGATGGAATGAATAAAGAACCGAAGGAAGATAAATGAACCATTAAAAGGGGATGTTGAGACCTTGGAACCCCATGAGAGAAGAAATCGAGGGCTGGTTGAGAACCAAGAAGATAGAGTTTGCACAAAAGGACAATAGAAACCCTAGGATCACTCCGCGTAAATACCTAGATAAATATGTATTTACGGATCTACACAAAGTTTTTTTCTGTGATTTTTCGCATCTATTACAGGAGTGTATCTTAAGATTAAAGGATACCCACGTGACGAAATGGATTCGATAGCTAGATTAGACTCCAGTACAAATCCAACAACTACAGCAGGCGAACAACAAATTCACTCGCGTAGTCGACTTTTGGCTTGATAGTATTGTGGCAGGCTTTATCACAGAATTTGCAGTAGACACAACAAATTCATACAACACAGCCAAGAAAGAGTTCCTACAAGGACGTAGAGGAAGGTACATCCGATCACTATATACTTCTATCAATATACTACTATATAAGAAAGGTGTGATGACAATGGAATCAAACAGCTAGAATTCCCTGCGTGCATGGGGGAAGGGGGGAAGCATTGACAGAGAAAGGAGGAATGGAAGGAGGGCAGGATACAAAGAAGAAGAAGGAGTAACCCTTGGACCTGATCTTGATGGATGATGACCAACTCAAGTGGATATTGGTGTCATCAGGAATGACGTGTAGCGGAGTACCCTACCAATATAAGGGGAATACTAAGAAGAGAGTCGTCGTCGAGAGGGAGGGCTTGGCTAATGATAAGGAAGAGGTAGAGGATCTCTAGGCTATGGAGCATATTGAGGAAATCCTGCACGTCGCATATGAGAGGAAAACAAGAGGCCTAAGAGCAGGAGGAGAAGACAACCATTCCTTCAATATTAATGTCAGTGTGGAACCCATAAACCCATGTGCGACCAATACACCAAAAAGAACACCACCATTTAGACAACCAAAGTTCAAAGGAATTTCAATGGCAAGAAGAACATCGACACAAAGGGAAACAACTGTAGGATCCAGTTTAGGCAACCTTAGTCAACTATCTACACCACACGGAGGAGGGAGTAGCTCAGTATTTGGAATGCAGGACACGACCCTACTATCGGATTACCAAAGTTTCGAGGAGAATCAACAGAAGACCCCGAGAAGAATCTTTTCATTTGCGCAAATATCTGGGAAGCAAAGCAGATCATTGATGAAGACACTAAACTCGCCCAGCTAGCGATCACGCAAAGGGACTGTGCACTAGACTAGTACATGAGTCTAGACATGAACAATGTTCCTGGAACGACAAGGACACTAAACGACATTAAGAAACTACTGATCAATGAGTTCCAGAAGCCAAGATCAGAGGATCAATACATGAATGGGATGATCGAAATACGACAGAAACCAGGAGAATCGTTATGGGAGATTGATCAAAGATTCAAGTGATTAAAAGGAAAGTTAAAATACCTTATGATTGATATGCAACATCGACACCTGTTTGTCAACTCACTAGTCCCACACTTAAAATATCCATTACGACAACAGAAGTTTCAGACGCAGGCAGATGCTATACAGGAAACCCTACAATTGGAAGAGAATCAGTACCAACAGACAGACTTGGTTATCAAATAACTGAAGGAGGACCTAAAGAACTTAACATTTGATTTGAATCAGAATAAAAACAAGGACAAACGAGAAGCAGTTTGGTGCAATACTTGCAGGATGGAAGGACACCATAAAAATGAATGCCCAACATTCACATAGTATATGATGACAGGAATACCAAACCCACTACAACAGGGAGGATTATGGTGCAAAATATGTAAGAAACCAGGTCACGAGCCTTACCACTGCACAATGATGTAGAAATACCAAATAGTACCCAATACCTCATATTTCACCTTTTCCAAGTCAATAGGCCATGACGACAAAGATTGCGGAACTATGGAGTTGATGCGGGAAAGAACATCAGACGCATACAAGGTATAGGAAAAAATGATGACTGGGTAGGCAACACCATAGTTCAATCAATCCCCAACACTAGACAACACGATGCAACAAAAATATAATACCATGCCGCAACCTTACAATAACGTGCAGCCTTAGTACAACCCATCACAACCCTAGTAAAATTCCACGGAGTATAACCAGGGACCACAGTACAACCCACCGTAAGGTGACCGCACAACTTATAGAGGAGCAGGACGAGCCAGAGGAGGTTTCGAATGTGGCAGAGAACTTGTCACATGTCACAATTTCCAGAAACCGAGAAATTATGCACAAGAGTGTCCATTTCCACCAATGACTTGTATGTATTATCGTGCATCAGACTAGGATACAGAGGATTGTCTGACATTACTTGGAAAAATGCAGGAAAAAAGGAACCAAAATAACTATAACGTTCATTGGATTTCAACCAAAGCAAGGGATGACAGTCGAAACATCAATATAGTCACTCAAGGAGGAACACAAATAGGGAACGATGCAGTTTGATAAGAACCAATGCAGAACCAATGGATAAAGAATAACACCAACCCCAAGAAGCAATTCGACGAGCATAAGGAGAAGGAGATTTTTACAGAAGCTTGACAAGAATTCCAGAAGGAGAACATTGTGCCGACCACGCAGCAGAGCATAGAAGCTCCAAAATATGAAATGCTGCCATCAATGGACCATACCAACTGAATACAACCTGAGGAACAAGTAAGCATGATCAAATAATTTTTGCAATCATGCATCAAAATGTTGAATGATCATTCATCTGTCAAGATATTACAAAACATCCTAGAAAAATGTAGTGGGGAGATGAAATAGAAGCCAGAATTGAAAACTGTCAACCACCTACACACAAGAAGAAGAACAAGAAGGGAATTTAGATTAATTGCTAACATTGGGGATTTCAATATGGGAGATATTATACTAGATCTAGGATCCGAAGTAAATGTACTACCAAAAGCCACATGGCAATACATGGGAGAACCTACACTGGGATATTCAACCATTCAATTAAAACTAGCGAATCAACATAGAGTCCTACCAATAGGTAGACTGAAAGGAGTGACGGTAGACCTGGATGGGGTGCACACTAAGGCAGACTTTGAAGTAATCGAAATAGTAGACGACACAACACCCTACCCGACGCTACTTGGTCTGGATTAGGCGTTCGACAACCAAGCCATAATTAACTTAAAAACCATAAAAATGACATTTGAGTCAGGGGACTACAGAGTCATAGCCCCACTCGACCCATCAGAAGGCAAGAGGTTTGTAGAACCCACTTGCTTGGATTTAGAAGAGATCGACTAGTTGTACATAACAACTGCGCGCGATGCGGATTACATAAACCCAACTGCAGACAAAGTACTCAGTTGGTGAAGCATTACTTTGTGCACAATAGACTCATACACTGGGTTAGAAAAATAGCAGCAAATACTACACAAAGTATCCACAAGAAGGTGTGCCAGAATAACCACAGAGTAAGCTGGATTGGCACAGAAATTAGAGAACCACCCAGCTTTCATGGGCTAAATGATTTGGAAACTTTCTTGACACAATATGAAGATGAGGTACTATAAAACCATAGATTGCTAGCATTGGATTTAGCATTTAAGGCTACACCCGCCATATGGTGGGGTGCACACAAAGAAACTATCACAGATTGGTACCAATATAAGAGATTACTGCGCATAAGGTTCAGAGCAGAACAAACCTAGAACAAACAACAAAAATATGATGGACTAGGCACACTAGAAGAACACTTTGAGGCGTGTCAAACGTTGTGGAAAATGACGCCACCAGAGGAATGGTCTCACCATTTCATTCATACTTTAGAGGGCATACCAGCAAATTGGTATACAGACTAGGAAATGCATAAAGGAACCAAGACATCAGTAACACTCCAACAAAAATTTTCAATCACTTTCTCATTCGACCATGAGAACCCCAACATAGATGCGGCCCTGAAATGGATCAGAAATGTCATATTCATCGAATAACTGGAAGTAGAAACTACCACATAGGTACAACAATGAAATAAGCAAACAGTCAAGGATCTACTGTCATGCTACCATGTATATGAGGAAGCTCTGGATGAAGATGATATGCGCGATATTCATATCGAAGAAGTTGAAGGAGAGAGAGATGTGGAAGGACCACCCATAGAGTTAGAGGTCACCTCTGCTCCAATCAAGGTAAAGAAGGTTAACATAGGGATTGTCGAGCGGCCCAAGATGGTTAGCATTGGAGACTATTGGGATGAACATACACTAGAAAGCATCACATAATTGTTGCGCGAATACAGTGACCTCTTTCCCACAACCTTTACAGAGATGAAAGACATAGCAAGAGAATTAGGAGAAATGAATATACCACTCAGACCTAATGCGAGACCCATTAAAAAAAGACCATATAGATTGAATCCCATATATAAATAGAAAGTTAAATATGATATCGACAGGATGCTCGAGGTCGACATCATCAAACCAGTTGAAGAATCAGAATGGATAAGTCCAATGGTAGTACAGGACAAGAAATAGGGAAGAGGGATCAGAATATGCATCGACTTGAGGAATTTGAACGATGCATGCCTACATGACCCATTCCCCACATCGTTCATGGATGAATTACTTGAGAATGTAGGAGGCCACGAAGCCTACTCATTTACCGATGGATTCTCAGGATATCCTCAGATTAAGATAGCACAGGAGGATAGACACAAGACCACGTTCGTGACAGAATGGGGATCTTATCAGTATATAGTCATGCCTTTTGGACTGAAGAATGCACCCACGATCTTTTCTAGAGTAGTCATCACAACGTTTAAGGAGTTCATCCATCAATTCCTCGAAGTATACATGGATGATTGGATGGTCTACAGCCTGTTAAAAAATCATGTGGAAGTGTTACAACTGATACTAGAACGATGCAGACAGTGCCAGATATCACTAAATATCAAGAAATGCATATTTGGGACACCTTTTGGGATACTATTGGGACACATAGTATGCAAATAGGGTTTTCTAGTGGATCCGACCAAAATCGTAGTCATTGTTAATCTACCAGTGCCAAAAACAGTCTTCCAACTTAGAGAAACATTAGGACATACGAGATATTACAGGAAATTCATCAAAGGCTACGCATAGATTACAACACCAATGGAAAAATTGTTAAGGAATGATACAAAGTACCAATGGAACAATGAATGCCAACACGGTTTGGATACCCTAAAGGAGAAGATAGTCACGGCACCAATATTGGTATTTCCAGATTGGGAGAAGACATTCCATGTACATGTAGATGCATCAATGATCACACTCAGAGCTATCTTGGTGCAACCAGGAGTAGGAAACTTGGACCACCCGATAGCGTTTGCAAGTAGAAAATTATCAGATTCAAAACAAATTATAACACGATAGAAAGAGAGGGCCTAGCTATGGTTTATACACTACAAAAGTACAAACATTACCTATTGGGAAAACACTTTAAGATGTTTATAGATAACTCAGCCCTGAAATACCTAGTCAACAAGCCAGTGTTGGGGGGGGGAAATCTATCCATGGTTATTACTATTTCAAGAATTTGAATTTGAGATAATAGTTAAACTAGGAAAACTAAATGCAGGGCCTGACCACCTATCGAGGGTCACAAACAGAGAGGAACCAATGAATTTAGAAGACAACTTTCCAGATGCACAACTATTCTTAGTACAGATTGTTGACGATCACTTCACAGAGATCATCCAGTACTTAAGCATAGGTACTGCGCCACAAGAATATACTAATGCGTAGAAGAAGAACCTAGTAGTTTGCGCAACTGACTATCAATTGATCATAGGACATGTATACAAGATGGGTGCAGATAGCATCTTACGAAGATACGTACTAGCCCATGAACGACCAATAATTTTAGCAGAATCCCACGAGGGAATAGAAGGAGGAAGTTATGTAGGAAAAGATACTGAGAAGAAGGTTCTATGCACAGGACTATGGTGGCCAATGATCCACAAAGACTCGAAAGAATACTATCAGCAATGTGACATCTGTCAAAGGGTAGGCAAACCCAATAGAAGGGACGATATGCCACTACGACCACAAGTGACACTTCAGGCATTCGACAAATGGATGATAGAATTCGTGGGACCTATTAACCCACTAGCCAAAATAATGGTGGTGAGATACATTATCACCACGACAGAATACCAAACAATATGGGCGGAAGCCACGCCAGTAAAAGATTACAGCGCAGAGACAACTGCACACTTTTTGTTTGAACAGGTAATTACTAGATTTGGGTGCCCAAGAATTTTGATGAGTGACCAAGGAACACACTTCATAAACAACACCATCCGAGTGATGCTGGAAAAGTTTGAATTTCATCACCATAAAAGAACACTGTATCATCCACAAGCAAATGGCACGATAGAAGCCTTCAAAAAAATCCTAGAAAACGCCTTGACAAAGATACAAAACATCAACAGGGATGATTGGGATCTCAAGGTACCAGTAATACTATCGGCGTATAGAACCACATGTAAAAAGCTGACTGGACACACACCATTCAAACTAGTCTATGGTCAAGAAGCAATAATTCCCTTAGAATTTTTAATACCTAGCCTACATATAGTAGCCATTGCACAAATGACAGAATGAGGCATAGTACAGGAAAGAATGAATCATTTATTGTCAATGGAGGAAGACCGAATCTTGACAGGATTCCATCAACAAGTACAGAAAGCAAGAGACAAAGCTTGGCATGACCGCAACATCAAGAGGAAGACGTTTAAGGAAGGAGATCTAGTATTACTCTACGATAGTAAAGCGTTACAACACCCAGGAAAGATGAGAATGCATTGGCTAGGACCATACGAGGTAAAAACTATCACGGATAGAGGAGTTGTATAGTTAAGAGATCTAGCGGGCACAGAACTCAGAGGAATGGTGTATGGGAGTCAGTTGAAGCTGTATAAAGACAGTCGACCACCCACCGAGCAGTAAAAAAAAAAAAGGGGCATCATGGAAAAATCACATATAAAACACGAAGCCAGCAAGGGAAAAGATAACGACCATATCGAAAAATGAAACATGTGGAAAATACCAGAAAAAGCAGGCTGACAAGACAACAAAAGGCAGAGTTAAAGCAAGGGAAGGATGGAGGGGATGCCACATTAAACATGCCAACTAGAGATGACAAAGCATGCATAATGGCAAGTAAGAAATCACTGCAAATGCATTGAACCTACAGTTATGGTGCATTAATCACATGAGGGAGGAAAATGTCCTCGACAAGCTTCATGGCAAGCCCAGACAACACACGAGCACAACAACAGTTAGTCTATTCATGGATGGAGAACAAGAAAAGAGCAATAGCAACAAGAATGAATAGAGTGAAACCACAGAGCTTACCGAAGCCATTCAAACCCCACAAACGTTCGATAGACACCATTATGGCACCATCGAAGCTCACAGAACCAGGCCATATAGCCAGATCAACTAGGGCTCAGACAAGGTCGCAAGGACCATTGGAATAAAGCAAACAACAACCCCCATAAATTGTCGATATTGATGAAATCTCGTCGCTAGAGGAAATTCTAGTAGAGTCTACACCCATACTTGAGGAGGCCCCGAAACCATAAAGAGAGGCCATGGAACAGGATACACCAGTAACAATGCATGAGCCCCAACACAACGAAGAAGAAATTCACCAGGAAATACCACAAAAGAACGTCGAAGCAGCCATAGGAGCCACCATAAGTGCACAGAACCTGGATGCAACAGTGAAACCAGACACCCCAAAAGGACCCATCCAAAATTCTTTTTCGACTGAGCCAATGGGGGAAATGGCCACAGATTGGGTAGAATGGATGGCGAAGGAGCAACCAGAAGTTGTTGGAACCTCGAACCAACCACAACAGAAGGAGGACCGAATTCAGATACCAAGCTCACCTCGAAAGAAACCAGCCGCAGAGATTGTGCTACCTCACGTACCAGAGGGAGTATAGGTGGACCGACAACTATTAGGTCACGTTGGGAAGCTCAAGTTTTCTGACAATGACATAGTAGATGACACTAAATATCCACAACTTGCACCGTAGGTTTTTATGCAGAACATAGTCATGAACCAACTCAGAGAATCCATCACTCAGCCACACCAGTGGGCCACTGGACTAGACAGAACAAGAATTCTAGTGTTGCTGAAGATACCACACTTTGACATAGGCCAATATGCGACAGCATGTGTAAAATAATTTTTATTGGTTACGCATGGAGGGGATATATGGCTGGACAAACCCATCCACATAACGATCGAACTTATCACGTAGATAACAGGCTTACCCGCCGGGGGTATGGATCCTGCACTGATCCTGGATGATAAGTCCAAGGAAAAATAATTGGCCGAAGAGATGAAAAATAAATACAGCACCTATAGGGGAACAAGAGGTGTTATAATTAAATGGATCAACAATGTCGTGACACAATTGGGCACAAATATTTTAGCCTACAAACTGCTACAAAAATTCCGCAAAGACGAAGTACCAGTAGGAGTCATTGATGTGGCAGCTGAGTGCGCAGAAGGAACCTTCATGAGTTGGGAACCATACCTATCAAACTTGTTCCAAATAGACTGTAAAGACATGGAGGACGCAAGTACAAAATTTCATTACGCATGGCTGATCACTCTCATAGATTTCACAGGATGGCGAGAACCAGAATATGTCATCTTTGCTACCACACCACAGCCAGGGAGATCAATATATCGCATCCTAAGAGCTGGGCCACTAGCCAAGCAGAATCAGGAGAACATAATTGTATTTGAAGCATACCTACATGAGATACAGAAAGCCATCTGTCGAGCATGGAGAATAACACCAGAGGTTGTCGCACGATGCGGGGACATCACTAATTTATGGGCTAGGTGAAAAGACATGTGGATACAACCAAGGCAAGACCCAGATAAACAGTGGCTACAGATGTGCTACTGTGTCACCGAGGATGATATCAACATGATCATCACCAAATGGCCTGATGAATGGAGGATCCCAACTATACCCAGAGGAGTACCGACACAAACAACAAAAGGAGGGGTTGCGCAGGTGGAGACACAACCTCCACAAATCCCAGTACCCAAGAGAAGAAGAGCAGGACAACCTAAGTCAACTGAGGTAGATGACGGCTCATAGCAGCTAGGGACCCAAAAGGGAGGAGCAGAAACCACCCAGTCGACCAATGGACAGAAGAAACTAGCCTAGGGAGCACAAGAAACCGTACCGAGACCCATCACATAGGAACCAGGGGGGGATAAGAGACCAGCAGCACAGGACACAGGGGGGCGTAATAAAATGAAGGCACAATGACCACCACTGAATTACACAATCACAGAGGATGATGGAGAGATGATTGCCAGGATGGTCCAAGACTGTCTCATAGAGGATTTCGATCATGCCGCACACCACTAGGATGAACTGCAAAAGGAACTGAAGGAAATGGGAAAACTCCTTAAGAAATTCAGGGAAGCCTAGATCACATGTACCAACAGAGGCATAGATCCATCAACCACACAGGCCATAGAAAGGGTGGAGGTAGAAGAACGTGACCCATTTCTTTCGATACCAAATGCACATTCCACAGTCTACATAAAGCCTAACATGCTTCAAATGGATGAAATTGTGGGACAGACACCACTGAAGTATTTGGATCATATCCAATTGGTCCTGACACAGATGCCATCAAAGGAATTACACAAACTACAGGTGAGCGTTGACCACGAGATGTAGGCTCAAGCACATAAAAACTTAGTCGAGCTACAACAAGAAACAAAGAAGCAGGAAGTGCCGGAAGTAGTTTGTGCATAGGATCAATCATAAACCAAGGAGGAGAAAGAACACAGAAACGAGCTGAAATGCAGAGTGGAAGAATTTTTTGGGAAACTTCCAACTACTGCGTAAGGAATTGAACTCCCAGCCACAGAGAAAATAGATGAGATTGCGCAGGAAATTGATCAGTATCAAAAGGCGATCGAGACTCTCCGTGGACAGATTAGACCGAAAACTCCACCACCGGTGAAGGAGAAAAGGAAGTAGGAAGAAACAATGCAGCTGCAGGAGTTGGAAAAACAAGTCAGCACGACAACCAACTTGTTGGATAAAGCAACGCAACTTTGGACAAGGTCGGAAGAGGATCCACAAGTCCAACACTGGGACAAGGAGGAGGACAAGATCAATGCAATGATCCAAGAACTCAAGCAGCAATAGAATACCATACCAATCCCTGAACGAGTCAAGGGAACACAAGAGTTGAAGAAGATACAGGCAGAACTTATCATTGCACAAACACAGAAACAGGAGCGTCAGGCTCAAATAGAACCATTTGAAGAATGAGTATCATAAGTACTTGTGCAGATAGAAGAAGCCAAAAACCAGAAAACACAGACTCAACTAGAATGCATAATATTGATGAGAGAGGGAGTGGTAGCTCACACAGTCAACACCATCAAGGAGAGAACTGCGCAGTCACTGACAAAAGCATCAAAGTTGTAGGAACAGTTCCAGACGTTCACCAAGGAGATTGAGGAAGCAAAAAGAAACTAGGTGACTCGGGATGAGTCACATGTCAGTGTTGGGGGCCTATTGGCACTAGGCCGAAGAGGAAAGAAGAACGACCGTGGGAAAGAAATCATGCATAAAACTGAAGTAACAATTGGCAGAAGAGAATCACGTGCGCATGAAAGAAAGCGTACACAAAGGAAAGAGACAACTGGAGGAGGAGAAACACGTGTATGGGAGAAAGACCTAATGTAGGAATGGTTAGGGTATTTGTAATATTCTGAAATAGGGTGAAGAACTTGAAATGTATAAATATAGATACGAAAGTATCATGTAGAGGAGTTCGTTAGTAGTTGTGAGCGATTTTCTGTAATGTTCTGAAGAGGTACAAACTGACTTGTAAGATGTTGAGCAAAGGAGACCCAAGGAGGGGTGGATCTGAGGATTAGACTGCAAGACATGGAGCCTGGTGTGATCTAGTTCGCCTCACATATATATTACCCAGTTTTGTGGAGAATTATAAGCACGAGGCGCTGAAAATACAGAACTGTTATAATACAAGAGACAAGAGCCAAATCTTTGTGGATGTAGCCCAGGAGGAGGTGAACCACGGTAACTCTCGTGTAATGTGTTAAATGTATGTGTGATTCTTCTTTCTTTCAACAATTGATGGTTAAACTTGATTCATGAGTTAATACTTGGTTATGAATCTACTTATAGTTAACTGTAATTAACCTATGGGATATTTGTATGCAAATCTAAGGAATAAGTACTCTCCCTTACGGCTCACGGTATCTGACCCTATCCGAGGAACCCCTATCCCATGCTCTATCATAGGCTGTAAACATCTGATTCTTACAACCACCCATTTAAAGTTATCTCGGGTGAGACTGCGCAACGGTTTCTAGCACTGTGTTGCCTTCTAGTTTACCAGGAGGGCCAATATTTTTAGAGGCTTTGTTGGAACCCCAAGTGACATGAACCCTGGGTCAATAACTCAGACAACCCCCGAAGGGAAGAAGTAACCAACAAAATCTCTATGTAGCACCTGGATATATCAAAATACTAAAGGTCTGGTCAGTGATGGTACCTGACGTCTCAAGCAAAGTAGACTGGTACTCGGTCTGATGGTTATTCACCGCCACATGAATTTGATGGGCCTTGCCTAAATATCCTATTGTAGTTTCCGAGTTGGCCCGGTTTCTCTACCCCTCTCAACCAGACATTAACGCTAGTAATTTGGCTCTCAACATGTCCAACATTCGGTCTTTTGTCCAATACTCCTGGTCCCCGAAGTAGAAGCTAATGGACCACCAGCCTAGAACCTTGGTATGTTATGCAGAATAGGCTTGAACTGTTGTTGTTGCGGATGACGCTATTGCTAGTGCTGTGGTCCTCTGTAGGGATTCCACTTTTGAGGCATCAGTCGTTTTTCTTTTGTGAAAGTTGATCCTGTTAGAGTTCCTAGATACCCTGATGGATGTCTAGCTGGTGTCTTATGTTTTTATGCACTGGATGTCACCTATCCCATCGGTCTCGTAGGATTCCTTCTCTGACCCCCGATGATCGACTCTTCCTTAGATATGAGGGCCTTTTGGAAAAAATCGTGCAACGTCTGAGTCATTAGTATCCACACTTTTGCATGAATGCTGATGTTAAGGATGAACACGAATTTGTTCACCTTAAGCTTCTCGGTGTTCAGATGTGGAGCATACCTAAGCTGCTCCATAAAATGGGCCTCGTACTCGGGCACCATACAACCACCTTGTTGTAAGGCATTGAGCTCATTGAGATGGCCCTCAATGAATTACTCAAACAAATACCTCTCCTGGAACCGCTCCTCAAACAATTCCCATGACATGTCTTCGACAACCATATTCGGCTCTGGCAGGAGCATCTTCCACCATAGAAGAACGCTACCCTTTAGCTGAAATATCGCCATGTAGACTTTCATGTTGGAGATATAGTCACAAAGTACTAAGTACATCACCATGTTGATGCAAGAGCATCGTCAACAAAGAACAAGTGGAGAGAAAACTCAACGCCCTAGTGCAAATGCTTGTGTTTCCTGCAAATCTTTTGGAACGGATTGCAACTTAAAGAAGATCTAAACGTTTGGAAGTTGAACGATCATGTGAGATCGGGGGGGAGATCGGATATTCCTTTAATGTAGTTGATTTCAACACAGATATAGAGTTTTTTCGCTCTTATACTTTAATGTAATAGGGCTTAAGTAGTTGTTAGATTTTACTTCGATAATACAGGTAGTCGGAGGGAACCCTAGGAGCCCTTTGGTATAAGTAGAGGTGTTGTATTCCCAAATGAGGTAGAGGAAAATCAATTGGAAATTGTTGGCAGAAGCTCATCATTGTTGTATCCATGTATATGTATACTGAATATAACAGAGAAAGCATTGATCTAAAGTGTCTGGTGTTTTTGTTACTATCTACCTAAATGCATAATAGATTGTCAGTTTAAATTATGTTCTTTCTTATTATGTATTCTCATGTATGCATGAATTATAATGTTGAATGTATGAATCTGTGAGAGGTTAGATAAGTTTCAATTGTTTCTCTTCCTCGAGCTTATGCAAGGAGTGCATATTGTCCGCAAGGAGTGCGTTGACAGAGTATGTTTCGACTTAGAAGCTTCGAAGAGATAATGTGAAACATTGGTTTGCAAAGAGTGCATAAGTATCCGCAAGGTGTGTGTAGACAGATTATGTTTTGACTCAGAACGCTGAGGAGAGATAACGTGGAACTTATATGCAAAGTGTGCAAATTGTCTGCAAGGAGTGTGTCGACAAAATCCTTGAATCAAGATCTTAGGAGGAGAAATTTAAGAGTTATTTTGCATAACGGTGTAAGGCACTGGTGCAAGGCATGCATAGTCACTTGGAAAGAAGCTAAGTCTTGAGTGAAGATCTATTGCAAGGAATGCACAGATCCAAAAATCTGACTAAGTGTCGAAGAAACCCTTTAAAGAGTCCAAATCTTGAAGAAAGGACAAGTACAGAGGAGTTAGCGAGAGAAATCCTTAAGGGAGGAGAATATTTTAAGGTTTTGAAAGATAAACGATTAAGATCCACCTAGGAGAAGTGGAATCATTCAAGACAGTCATATCTGGGATAAGTTGCATGGTGGTTAGCCATGAGTTCCTTCAGAAATTTGAGGTTTGAAGGTATGAATTTTTTTAAAGTGCGGGATTGTCGAAGCCCTAAAACTATGAAGAGATCCTAGCCATTGATTTGAAGTCAGGTACGTGACAACAAATCTGAGAATTCATGGAAAATAGCTTCGGAGAATTTGCATTGGACAAAGGGAAGTCTTCACGAAGTCGCGAAGGACGAAATAGATTTGGACCGTTTGATCCATAATGACACATGGCGCTTGATATGAATCTCTGGGTAAAGGTCACTTTCTGGAAAAGGAGTGTTGGAACATTTGGAACTCCCAAAACGTTGAAGTAATTTTCCACGATCGGTTGTCGGAGAAGGCACAGACCATAGATTTGGTTCCGGGTAGTTTCTCCGGTTCGAAGTTCGTGAGGAAAGGAGTAAGTTGTATTCAAAATGACTGAAGCCAAAGTCGTGAATCATTCAAGATATTAAGCCCTGGGTCATAGCCCGAGGTCACATGTGGAGAGGGAATAGTGGGAGGAGCTAGGGCCCGTTGACTTTGAGATTCGAAAAATCACTAAGAAGCAGGCCCCGCGGGTTCTATTGGACCTGTGCCTAAGGATAAAAGGGCTTGTGTTTAATTCATTTTGGGGCCAGCCATGCCTCAAGGAGATAATTCAGCTCGATAATTTTAAGATCCTTGACCAGGAGGTTGCATAACCCCTAGGAGGGGATGGGGGCCTGCATCAAGTGGTATTAAAGCCGATTTGGGTATTGCTTGAGGACAAGCAATTTTCTAGCAGAGAGGACTGTAATGTCCCCACTTTGGGACATCATCACAGGGCAGAGATTTATGATGACCAGAGTAGCCAGATGGATGCTATAGCAAGTACAGGGGTATTTGAAAGGCATTGTGGGGTCCATCTTGCATTGATGATCATATTCCATCATTATGAGCCATTCCTCACAGGTTGGCTTTGGTTTTGTTGCATTCCGACGATTTCCAGGATTTTGACTGTTTTGAGCTATAAGTCAATGGAATTAACTCAAGAGGTCATTTTGGGCACATTACTTGGAGGAACCTCTTAGTGTAATAGCTCATTGGAATCGGGAGGAGAAAAACTACAGGATGGGATGGCTAGAAGTGACTTTCAGTGGTCAGGGAAGCCACAAGGAGAGATAAGGAGCTTTTCAAAGGTAAAAAGGTTAATTAATTAATTAAAGTGATTCAATTAATTAATTAAATATCAATAAAATGAAAGTCACTTTGGAGGGACAAGGTGAGCCAAAAATTATAAAGGAAAGGCAAGGGCCTCTTCTCATTCATTCATGTATGATCTTATTTTGATATCTGGCTTTAGCTA
>JZKD02S2387477.1:91090-118844 GCA_000966675.3 Picea glauca | reverse complement strand
GGAGGGCGTTTTTGAGATCCAGATCTAGTCCGTTTGGAGGGGTTACACTTCAGATATGACCTTGAGACTTCACCTAGTGACTTGCAGTGTCCCGATCTATATTTCTGGAGAGTTTCAGAGCATTTGGAGGCCTCCTTCAGCAGGGCTGAATTATCTAGGGTTTCAATCATCTAGTGGGGCGCACCATTCAGTGGGGGATTTCAGATCTACAGAGATTGAGAGGGATTTTGGAGATTCAATCACCTGGGTTGTTCTTACCATCACCCGATCTATCAGTTGGCATATTTCTTAGCGTGATTGGACACTTTTGGAAGCAGGGCCAAGTTATTGAGGGTTTCAGCCTTCTATTGGAGTGTGGCATTCTTCAGCTGGAGAGTTTGGCATTCAGATCTGCTTGTATTGAGCTTCATTTCTTATTCAGCCTTTGGAGGCATCTTTTGTATTAGCGGGATCATTTTGTAGCATATCTTATCTATCGTCCATCTTCTTGGCCATCTGTTGAGCATTCCAGATCGACATCTTCATTGTAGCAGGTTTCTCTATTTTATGAAGAATTGAGATGTTTTGGCTTGTCTATCTTATTGCATATGGTTGAAGTATGTTCCATGGTTGTCTGTTCTTGTTATTTGCTGTAAACCTTCATATAAACACACCTAAACAAGTAATTTAGCAAAGTGTTTGACAAAATACCTCACTTAGAAAAAGTTTAAAAAGACACCAAAACAGTGATGATCCTTGCATAATGGCTTGGGATCATTACAAATGCATAGTAGACTGTCCGTTTAAATTATGTTCTCTGTTATTATGTATTCTCATGTATGCATGAATTATACTGTTGAATGTATGAATCTGTGAGAGGTTAGATAGGTTTCAATTTTTTATCTTCCTTGAGCTTATGCAAGGAGTGCATATTGTCTTCAAGGAGTGCGTTGACGAAGTCTATTTAGACTTAGAAGATCAGAAGAGATAATGCAAAATGTTTGTTTGCAAGGAATGCATAAGTGTCCACAAGGTGTGCGTAGAAAGTGTCTGTTTTGACTCAGAAAGTTGAGGAGAGATAACGTGGAACTGGTGCAAGGCGTTCATAGTCATTGGTAAGGCACTAGTGCAAGGCGTTCACAGTCACCTAGAAAGAAGCAAATCCAAAAATCTGACTAAGTGTCTAAGAAACCCTTTAAGGAGTCCAAATATATAAGAAAGGACAAGTACATAGGAGTTAGTGGGAGAAATCCTTCAGGGAGGAGAATCTTTTAATCTTTTGCAAGATAAACGATTAAGATCCTCCCAGGAGAAGTGGAATCATTCCAGACCGTCAGATATCAGAGAAGTTGCACAGTGGTTAGCCATGAGTTCCTTCAGAAATTCAGGGTTCGAATGTATGAAGTTGTTTAAAGTGCAGGATTGAAGAAGTCCCAAAACTGCAAAGATATCCTAGCCATTGATTTAAAGGTGGGTACGTGACAGTAGATCTGAGAATTCATGGAAAAGAGATTTGAAGAATTTGATTTCGGAAGAGGGAGGTATTCACAAAGGACGAAATAGTCCTGGACCGTTGGATCCAGAAGAACACGTGGCGCTTGATCCGAAGCTCTGGTTAAAGGTCACTTTGGGGAAAAGGAGTGTAGAAATGCAGAGTGAAAAGAAATAGAATATGGGAAAAATTGTTGGGGAGCAGGGATAAAAATTACTAGGTGAAGGTGCCAAGAAGGGAAGATGTAACCAATGTTTTAGAGCTTGGGCTTCTCTAGGGATCAAATGCATTAGACAATAAATTAACAAACCATTAAAAATTCAGCGCGATGGTTTTTCCAGGGAGAAAATAACTCAGACAAAGGTTTAACATACTTGCGCAAATTTGAAGGAACAACACAAACCAACAACATTTAAAATTTAGGGTTTGGGTTTCTCCCGTGAGAAAGCGAATCAATAAGAAAGGTGAAAGCATAAGGTTGGGGGATTTTCTCATAGAAAAACACATACAAAAGACATGATCATTGCAACCACATGATTAATTTAACTCTCAATGAAAATTAAAACCTTGAATAAAATTTCCCAGAAATGCATATGCAATAGAATTAAATACCTTTACTTTGAACTTAAAGAGATCAAACACAGTTTAGGATTACCATAACCGAAGGTGAAGAATCCGATGTTTATATTTTGTTCTTGCACTCCCTCCTATCTCCTGCTTGCTAACCGTGAAGACCTCACCGACACCTCCCATCCAACGTTAGGGGTACTCTTCTTCCCTCATAACCCCCTGAGCCGCAAAAGGGACACACACACAAAACCAAAGAAAAATCTAGCTCCCAGCTCGACTCGCAAGGTCGAGCTATCACTCTCCTTTCGAGCTGGGCATCCCAACTCCCACAAGAAAAATGAATCAAAGAAATTCCGGCATCATAAATTTACGCATACCAGACATCATCCATTCTTCTACCCAGCCATTACTTTTATAGAGTTTTTCTTAGTGACCACTTGCCATTTGTATGTTTTAATTCATTTTATTAAAATTTAATTAGGAAATACTCTCCCCTGTAGACTTGTCACCCGATCCCTTAGTTGCACCATAAATTCACTTATTTAATTTAATTAAATATCGATTTCCCTCACCCATCCTAAAATTGCTCCTAAAAACACTCCTTATTGTCCCTTTATTTCCTTTTTAATTACTTACGCCTTTCTAAAACTTGTGTTTCATTTAGGAAATTTCTTTAGTTAGACTAGACTAGATTCCTTTCTATGTTTCTCATTCCTTTTTACATTCATTTCCCTTCTTGTCTTAGTTCCAATGTAGCATGTCTTGCACAAAATAAGTAATTAATTCTTTAGATAAAATATTTCTCTTTTAATTCTTAAATTGATTTTTCTCCATCCCGCTTTTATTAATTGATTATTTAATTTTTAGTCTTCTTACCCTATTTGGACCTAGGCTTAATTTTTAACTAGGCTTAGAAATTTTAAGGGGATTTTATAATTAATAAAAATTACTCATTTAATCTATGTTGCACGAGTTTATGAAATGTGGGAACGTTGGGAACATGGATACGAGTGTCCGAAACGAGTAGAAGTTTCCCTCAAATTTACAGGAAACGTGAATTTGGAAGCGACAATAATCTATATTAAAAAATTATAAAAATATTTTAAATTACAATGATACTTTATATTACAATGTATAGATATATTGATACATTTAAAATCTTATTTCAATTAAATTGAAGGTCAATAGAGGACAATTTTCTCCTATTGCAACAACTACAATATTAAAATTACTAATTTAATTTGTGCTAATAATTATATGAATATATTTAACACAATACTGAAACTTTAATATCTCTAAATATTCCATTAGAAAATGAGAAACAAAATTGAAAATACATATATACCATTTTAACATATTTTTAAAATTAAACTTTACATATATAAAGTTTAAACATCTTTGTAAATTTGAAGCATTATTCTTTTTTTATTGGAAAAAACAAAATAGTACTATTCTAATATGAAAATACAATAAAAATCAATGATATGGTTGGTTGATATCAACTACAGACTGGAACAAATGCTTGTTGTGGATAGGGTATTGATTTATTCAAATTTCATGTTTAGTTTAGGCTTGAAGGAAAACATACATGTATTAAAAGTTTTTCATATCCACAACTATAAAGTGAGTATTATTAAGTTTTTTTACTTAACTAATTTTTGAAATAATATTTATGTGTAGTTTAGTCTTATTTTATAGTGATATTTTGAATAAATATAATGAAAATATTTGTAAGAAATTATGTATTTGTAATAATGGAATAAATATATTTACATTTTAATTTAATATAATTCTAATTTAAATCTCTTTGTTCAGGAAACTGGTTACCAAGCTCCCATTTCTTTGATGTTGAAGCTCCCAAAAAGATCCCAAGTTCCCAACCAATTGGGGACGTTCCCAACTAGTTCCCAAGCTCTCAGAACTTCAGGAATGAGTTTCAGAGATGTTGGAAATGTCGGGAGCGATTCTCATGCAACTATGTTGATTTAATATATATTTTAAGTCCGACCATGTCAAGACAATTATTCTTTTCTAGGAACCTAGGTTCATTGACCCATCTTTATTAAAATTACGACATGCCCTTCAAGACACACTACGTTCTCCAAGGGTGTCACTCGTCTTTATTCATTTTTTTATTTATGTGACGTGCCCTTGAAGACGCAGTACGTGCTCCAAGGGTGCCACTCGCCTTTGACTGATTTTGGTAGTTGTCCAACCCTTGGGGTCAATACTCCATCATGTGACCATGTGAGAGACTAAGGGCCTCTAAGGAATAAGGACCCTGCCTTATTGCATGCCCCTTAGAATCTTCGTCAACGAATGTCTTAGTCTGCCCTCACGACATCGTGGATCTCTCGAACTAGGTAATCGTTAACCTACAATTTGAGCCATGACGGGAGTGCTAGTAGGTTGTGGCAGGGTTGCTTCCACACCTCTCCCTCAATTTCTGGTTATTGTGCATGACCCCTTTACTCCTAATGTGAGTTTGATTAGCAAGCAATTGTCAACCTGCATCCATCAATGAAACATGTCAACGATCCATAAAAAAACATCATAATATACTCAATCATATGTCACATATGCATAAACATAAATAACCAAACCATATACAGGCCACTCCCTGACTCGATCCAGAGTCTAAGGAGGTCCACTGATGCCATTGACATCCTCAATCTGTCAAGTTTCCTGCACACTCAGGAGAAACCCCTCAATAGCACATGTCTATACATAGATATCAAATAACATATCATAATCCATAAGCATCATCATCAGAATCCATAAGTGAAACAAATAACCATATACGAAACTAGATCACTTGCACGCAAGTGTCCTCAAAGAATAAGTCATATCATGTGCGCTCAAGAGTGGGATGTTACAAGGACGAAAATCATATTTTATTCAATTCATAAGTATAGCAACTGATGAGACAAGCCTCCCTAGATACAAATTTTCCACAATACCCTCCATTCCTTCATGTTGTAGTATAAACGTTTTACGAAATGAATGTTTTCTGGACATATTGTTTTGGTACATTTGCCTGAAATCCAACGATAAATTGTTAGATCTGCAGATTTGAGTGATTATTTCTATATAATCCAATGCCCTAGGGGTTTTTTAACATGCTTAATCCATTTATGCATTAAAAAATGGAGTTTAAACAACAAAAATGGTGATTTTGTGCGTATTTACATTGCCGAATTCCGACAAAATAAATCATTTCACAAAACAATTATACAATGCCTTTCTTCATAGATGAAGATTGGGGAGAGTAGCGACCCTAGCGCTAAGAGGTAGGTAGATCACCGCAATTCAATATTTAGGGAATATATCGAATTCCTCAATTTAGCGGGTCATCTGTAAGTATGAACGTTCTTGAATCGGTGGACATAAAAAAGAGTAACTTAAAATCCATGCCCGATAGGATATTCTATTGCTTCAACTATGTTGTGTTTTAAAATTATTCCCTAAATTTAAAAATGCAGTCCACATTTTTTTTTTTTTTTTGAGAGATCCCGGCATCATCTCATTAGCATGGAAATATTTTTCAGAACATAATTAAGGAAAGAAGTATTCATGCACTGTAGAGGAAAGAATTGATTGAATTGAATAGAATAGCAGAGATATACACCGATGAAGAATCTTTGAATGAAAACTTACTAATATTCGTTAGTTAATCAATCAAGCCGTTCAGATAGTTTACTGTAGAAGCTCTTAGCATTTTAGTTCAGTCGAAATAGTAGAGAAGATTTTATTCTGTATTTATTATATAAAAATAACGTACCCAATTATACAATTCAATCTAGGTGGATTAACATCTTTTAATTTAGTTAAAATTTATTTAGTAGGAAGATAAATGCTATATATGTTAATTACAAGGATATTATTCAATCCCAATTTATTTTGATGCAGTATAAATATAATGTAAACATCATTCCAACTTAACTTTATTGCAAAATTTAAAATAATTCTTTCATAACACACACACATATACTTCATTCTCCTTCATAACATATATATATATATATATATATATATATATATATATAACTAAAGCGATAAATCGAACCCGTTATAAAGTGATATAGACTCAAAACTAAAGCGATAACTAAAGTGATAAATCGAACCCATTATAAAGCGATATAGACTCAAAACTAAAATGATAAATCAAGACTCTCCTCGTTATTATAAATTAGACAATACACCTTCTTATTCTTAAACTGAAATACACCCACGCAAAGATGTAGGGAAAATGCAGAGGTGGCATCCCAAATACGATTGGCGAAGAATGTGGGACTGCGCTGAGGAAGGAGAAATGAAGCACGTTGATTCCTCCACGAAATCGCATGGAGACACCCAGAAATTCACTGGGAAGGTAAGGAGGCATAAAGCGTTAAGGGTACATTGTAATTCTACAAATATTGGGTATTGCAATTAATTTAACAACCATGAAATAAGGAGTACAACCACCGGGATTGATGAAAGTAGTCTATCCTCCCTTCGTCGGAAGTTGTGTTGCTTCCGCCAATGCTTGTGAATATTGACCGAAACTTGTCGATCGCCAAAATAACTCACCAATGTAAGCCCTTCCCCATAATTTTTTAGATGGAAACAAAGATGCATTAATTTCTAGACAGAGTTCTCAATTCCATCGAACAACATAACACAAGAAATATCAGATTTCATGTCGACATTAGTGGAAAGGTTACAATTTATATAGGAAATCCAGATTCGATCAAGATTGCAACCAAGTTTGATATGGTTGTACAGAAATAAAATTTCAGTAAAATCCATCCAATTGAATGAAACATAATTTTGGTGGTTAATATTTAATATTTGGATTGATTTTAGCACTCGTTCAAATTCGAGAATGGAACTATTCATAGTGGTATGGGTATTTAGTTGTGATAAAGATGAATTGAGTCGGACTGATTGTTGAATAATCATGCACAAAAATATCTCATGAACTATTCTAGAGAAATATTGTATTATCATGAATGTATGCAAAATAAACAAAAGCACTACCCACGCAAAAAGGAAAATATGGTTGGTAGCCTTGAAGTAAAGTTTCTACATCTTGTACACATAATGTTAAAGAATCCATAAGCATAATAGTAATAATGAAGGTTTTCACCATAGGTCATAGAGTTTGAGCATGTGCTCTGATACCATATGTAACACCCAAATATTCAACCCACTTTAAACCCAAGAAACATCATTTTTTTTCCAGTTATAAGGACCAATAGATTCTCAATTCTTAATATACATATAATGATACAAAAATCAATTCACAATAAAAAGTTACCATTCATTGGAAGTTGTCAATTTTCCTCTTAGAGAATCTCTCAAGCGTTAATCATGATTCTACGTCAAACCTTTGTTACTCCTTGCCAACCTGTCCAATCCGTTGAAGGACTCATCGGTACCTCCTAGCCAATGCTAGGGGTACTCTTCTTCCCCCTTAGCCCCCCGAGCCGCAAAGGGGCCAAGAACAAAAACAAAAATATAATATCTCTCAATATTTCCTTGCAAGTAAGAGATTCCACTCTTTTCCATAAGCTTCATATCCCAACTCTCACAAGTAAAACCAAGTCCAACAAAATTTTGGCAGCATAACTACCAAGAAGAAGTGAGATCCATTTCCCTTATACACCAATTTTTTTATAGAAATTTCCTCACTGACACATGTCCCCATGCACAAATAATTAATTTTTATTATTAAATTAAATGATTATTCACCCAACACATGTGTCACACTCTCCCAAGTTGCACATGTATTTACCCTTTTTATTTTATTTAAAAAACTATTTTCCCTCACATTCCCCAATGTGTTCCTAATTTTTCTCCTAGATGTCCCTTTGTTCCCCAAATTCTCATTTAATGAGTGTCCCCTAACTAGATTTTAGTTAGAGTTGTATTATGAGTCTTCTTTTAGTTAGAATTAGTGGTAGTTTGACTCAAGATGTTATTCTATGTGTACACCTATTCTCTCATGTTTTATTTTTTCTATTTTAAAAATCCCTTTTATTATTTTCATGCACACATGTGTAAATTTTCCCAACCTTTAAATTTCATTCCCTCTTTTCCTAGAGTTTGATTTTATCTCAAATATTTTAACTTATTTCACATTTTATTTAGTCCTTTATTTAAATTTAGACTTAGACTTAGTCTAGATTTAGGCTTAGACTTTGGTTTGTTTCTAGTTTATTATTTACTAATTAATTAATACCCTATCCTATCAAGGTCTAAGAATTTTATTAATTATCTAGGCCATCTAGATTTATTGAGTCACATTTTAATTACACACTGTGCCCTTCAAGATGCACCTCTGTGCTTCAAGGATGCCACTCGTCTTTGACTAGTTTTGGAAGTTTGTCTGACCCTGGAGTCAACACTCCACTCGATCGACCTTGTGAGAGGCTAATGGATTATAAGTAATAAGGAATCCTCCTTATTGCACGCCCCTTAGAAATCTTCATGAGATGTTGTCTCAACTCTCCCTCACGACATCGTGGACCTATCGAACTAGGTAATCGTTAACCTACCATTCAGGCCCCAATGAGAGTGCTAGTAGGCTGTGACAGGGACGCTTCCACAACCCTCCTTTTACTCCTTATGTGAGTCGGATTAGTAAACATCGTCAAGCCTGCATACACTGAAAAAACACTGTCAATAATCCATATACATAAATCATACTGAATCAATTATATATCACAAGTGCGTAAATGAAATACTCAAACAAATACGATCCACTTCCTGACTCAATCTGGAGTCCAAGGAATTCCATTGATGTCATCAGCATCCATAACTTGTCATGTGTCCTGCACACTCAGGAAAATTCGTTAATAACATATGCTAATATATATAAATAAAAATAAGTCACAACACATCATCATCATCATATATAACCCATAATCGAAACATAATTACAATATACCTGTAACCGGATCACTTGCACACAATTTTCTTCAAAGAATAAGTCAAATATAAGTGTGATTAGTAGTATGGGATGTTACACCCCGCCAAGTTAAAGAAGTACGACCCTTCATCAAATATTTGATTCTTTTCCTTGGAACAGGTGAAAACTGTAGTGAAGAAACCTTTGGATTCGAGCTTTAAGCTTATTTCTCCTTTAAATTTCCATTTTGATTTGATCCAAACTAAAAGCGCTTTCTCCGTGGGCCATATTTCCATGAATTTACCAATGAGAGCATGATCTGTCATATATTGGATGCAGTCTCCTACTAGTGGGGAGGTGACCTCATAACTCGGGTTCTCCACTGCCTTATCCAGACACCCATTCTTTAATTTCTTGTTGGATAGTTTTCTCGTACCTTCTCCATCTACAGATGAGTCAACTTTTTGTTTGGTTCCCTCCAATTCCACCCTAGGGGCTTCATTTGGAGGCTTGTTGTTGCCTCCTACTACCGCGTGCTTAAACAACTTTTTAGTTTCCTTTGCTTTGGCCGCTTCTACTGCGGCATCCAAATCCTCCACCCCCATTGCACCTACCAACCTTGTTTCCTTAATTTTTACCCTAACAAATTGCACTTTCCTTCAAACCCTAACCTGCTCCTCCTTCTTGATCCATCGCTAGGGTGCTACGAAACCATACCAGTGTTTCCCAAAATTTTAAATGAGGGAACACTTTACTTTTTTCAAAAATAAAGGGGAGTTGTTGGGGCCTCAACAAGTGGTTAAAAAAAATCTATATTAAATTATTATGTAGAGTGTGCTACTTAAATAAATGGGAACAATGTAGTTAAAAACTAGAATTGACACATAGTCAACATCAAATATTTTGGAATATCTCCCCCCAAAAATAATAAACTTCATCAAAACCATAAATCTATTTTTAAATTCCTCCTTTCATTTAAAAAAAAATCCCTCTTTTGGATATACATAGTTTTCACCCTCCTTTCCATTTTCATTTTCATCTTTTCCTTTTGCTTCTCTGCACTAAATGGTTTATAAAAGTCTTCCTTAAGTGGTTTATAAAAAAAATTCACTATAAAACATTAAGTCTCATTGAATTTATGAAGAAACTTATATCTTTCCTTGAATTGATTCAGAATGGATTATTATATAATTTTTCATCTATTTTGGTACCTTTTGGGAGGAAAAATTGGAAGAATTGGCTTGCAAGGCCCATTTTAGGGGCATGTACCATTTTGAATATTTCAGGTCCAAAAAATTCTAAAGATAATTTGAGGTATCAAATGACACTTTTTGGGGTCAAAACTGTGTGAGCTTAGAATCATGCCCTTGACACTATTCTACACACCGTAAGCTTTCCAATAGTGCAAAAATAACCACAATAAAAGTTTGTATGTAGAAATTATGCCTCCCACAAGTTGAACTACCTTGTTGACCATCATGGTACCAAGTGAATGTCACTTCAACACCCATTACTCACACATGTGGAGAAGAGAATATATGAGTGGGATATAACATAGAAGACACATAGAAGGTAGAAGATTCTATAGCATCCATTTAGGCCACAATGTCCATGGAAAATCCATAGAGTGCCCTTTTCTTTGTACTTGCATTTCATAACTAAGAAAAATAGATTAGAGCATAGGCCTCTCCTTCTAGTTGGGATTTATCCCATATTGAGTTTCCTAGGTCATATATTGTGTTTATTTGATTTTTTTTCTTTCATTTCGATTTTTGTTAATTCCATAAATTTGAGCACTATTCTAGTAATAACAAATATGAGATCTAAGGTAATAAAGTGCATCGTAAAATATTTTAGAAAATTGTAATATCTGTTGTGACAAACTATTTGAGTGGAATATCTATGATAATTTACAAATAATATTGGTATCAGAGAATTTTGATTTAGGGTTTTTTGTAATATACCAGAAATAAAAAGTATGCAAAACAAAAATAAAATGCTAGAAATGGCAGAATAACAACAATATAACCAGAACAATCACCACAATAGCACTGAAATGATATAAGAATAACAACAGAAATAACACTTTGATTCTGAAAGCAATGTTCACGAGCCTCTTCGAGGGGGAAACCTCCAGTCAGGAAGAGCTTTATTACAATAATATCCAAGCTAGGGTTCTCATACCCTCGACTCCTATTTATACTAAATATGTCTATCGAAAGAAGCATCTAGAGAAAGATCCTTCTAGAAGCAGAAGCTTCTATTAGGTCTTCTTACATTCGACTTATTCTATTTTATTGGAAGGCCTTATTAATATTGACCTTTATTACATCCAAATATATTGTTCTACCTATGTGTGGGTTAGGACCCTAACATGTCCACCCCCTTAAAAACAACAGTGTCCTCAAGGCTTGAGATGTGGAAATTGTTGCATAATGGTAGCTGGTTCCCAAGTGGCATCTGCTAGAGTTGTATCTTTCCACTGAGAGCTTTACCACTTCACATGAATATAAATAACATGCCAGAATCTTTCTGGAGCAGAACCATGAGGTCTAAATATTGTTCGAGGCTATCATATCAAATCAACTCTTGTATCACCTCACTTCGTAAAACACCCAAATTGCAAACAAAATAGTTATATTACATATCTTTAAGGGTGAATATTCAAAGTACCATGACAAGGAAGTTTAAAACACTATAAATTTGTGTGGGAAGTACAATTAAACCCATTGGGGCTATGGATGCTCCCTGGGAATGGGGCTATGCTTGTATGATACTGACAAAATGGTCGCTCACTGGTAGTGAAGCAATGCTGGGAAAAGATATATACAGAACACACAACATCCTATAAACAGTCATGATTATTCCTTTATGGTGTCTTTCTCTCCTGATATTTATGGGTATGAATTAAGTTAATGAACATGTCCCTTATCATTTCACAATAACTACTCAAAGTATCATCTTAGCTACACCACTTTCTCATCTTTCAACACAAATATCAATGATGTGGGATCCACAGTACAAGCATACATGTAAATCTCTCATATCAAGAACAGAGAAAAGTAGTATAATCTAGAGGTACCTCTCAAATAAGAGATGACTAGTCCTTCCCAGTGAATCGCCATTTGTTGTGACTGCAACAACCTCCCTTTACTTTTTCTCTTACAAGAGAAATAAAAGGAGACCCCTGCTAAAATTTGAACACTAATGCCTAATCCTCTACTACTATAAGCCTAATATTTATTCTTATATACTTTCAGGGCATTGGGGGTTTGATCCTTATTGATGATTCTATTTGAGGAGGTTTCTTAATCCATGTGATCTTATTCTTTCAAATACATTTATAATTCTTCTTGTCTTGTCATGCTTCGTAGACATTTGTATGATGGAATTGACAAGTTATCTTTGGGACCTTGTATATATTTCAAAGTATTTAATGATCATATATGGCTGGAGAGTTTGATGTTCTTTTGTATGTCTTGAATGAGTTTACTTTTTGAATACTTCTTGATGCCTTATACCTTGGTTTGGAATATCATATCATTGTAGCATGAGGAATTAAATGGTTGACTTGAGTGAAGAACACATGTTCCTTTTTCATCCCATTGATTGCATGTTATGTGTAATATCTTCATTTTTATGCTCTTGTATATTAATCATAATCTCTGGTTTCAAACTCTTAGCTTGAATCACTAGGTCACTAATCCTTTCTATGATTTTGAAATTAGATGCATACAACCATCATGACATTTATCTTTAGAAAACTAGATCATGGATGATTGTTTTGAGAAACCTCTCCTCTTCATTTCTTCATCTTGCAAACAAACCCAACATTTATTCATAAGTTCGTTAAAGTTGAAGTCAAGGAATGTAATTTTTATGATATACTAGCAAGTATCCTCTTCCTTATTTAACAAATTTTATTATGACTATGGTTGCAGGGATAGGGAACCAAGTCAATTTATTACTAAGATTCTTCTGATCTTTTAAGTTTTTAAGAAGAGCATGACTAAGAAGAATATCATGTACAATTGGTCACTAAACATAGAGGAAACTTAGGAGTAGGGCTTCTGATTAATTAAAGGAAAGGATGGAAATATAAAGGATACTTTGGGAAACCCTATATTTATTTTCTTGATCAATTCAATATTGTCATGCCTATGGAAATCCCTTGATTTTGTTCCTCTCAGACGGGTTTCTCTCTAATTCGGATCTTGATTCTTGTTGAATCCCACATTCTGAATTGAGATTTGTATTTCCAAAAACCCAATCAGATCTGCTTCTATTTACATATACCTTATTCTTTATTTTCACTTCTTTTCCAAGGCCCAAATCTTATTGTATTATATTATGTGTTCGGAATCCTAATAACTCATTTAGAACCTTCATCCCAATCAGAAACCTCAATCATTAGGCTTTATTCTTTTCTTTCACAAACCACCTTTCTTGATCACCCTTCTAAATCCAATTCTAAACACATAATCCATTCCATCTCTTCTATAGTTTTCTGACAACTGTAACCATTCTCAAAACGAAGTTCAAAATCAAACTTAATGGCCTTTTAAATTTTCCAAGTCTTTCCTCTCCATATCCTATGTGGCACCCATGTGGCTCCCATGTGGCACCACATGAATCTTTTCATCCGACCTAAAAATTTGTGTCACAACACATGTCCATCCTCCAACGTAGCACCCATATGGCTCCCACGTTTCATCACGTCACTTATGTCATCTAACATGTATTTACGTGTTAGGACATGTGTCATTATGGTCTTGGGAACGATGTTATACAATAACAAGGACACTAGGAATCAAAGGATATAAACACTTGATTTACTCATACTCCTCTCTATCTCCCAATATCTAGTAGTATGGTACCCTGGAACCTTTCCCAGAGCGGAACTAAGCACCAATTAGCCACCAAATAATTTCACACTAAAAATAGTCATGTTCCTCCCAATGTTTCGATCTATGGTAATCCAATACCCTAGAACCTTTCCCTAAGTGAAACCATACAATAAACTGAGCCACCGAGACATTGATCCCCTATAGATGTTTACACCAAATTTTCATATGCCTCCCGATCTCCTGATCTCCGGTGGACCGATATCCCCATACTTTGCCTCGACCAGAAAAATACCCCACCAGCCTAACCGGGCCATCGGGAAACTAAGCCCCCATGGACACACCAGATTTACATATGCCTCCTTATCTCAGGTACCATGGAACCTTACCTCAACTGGAATGATACCCCCACCAGGGCATCGGGACACCTATCCCCCACAGATGTTTTCACCACATTTAAAAATTCCTCCCGATATCCTAATATTTGGTACCTTGGAACCTTGCCTCAACCGAAATCATACCCCATCGGGATAATCGAGTGTCGATTATTTTTTTGGGGGGGGTCACCTATATTTTTCTCGCTCCTGGAATAATAATAAAAATGATATTATAAGAAGAAAATTGTGAATGATTATAATTTTATTGTGTATCCCTCAGTCTCAGCTTCACCAAGTATTTTTCATATTCAAAATTGAAGTATGTATGCTTAATATGTCCAAGTTTTTGTCTAATCAGTAAAAGAGCACTTCCTCAATATGAGGAAAATATCATTTTTATTGGAACAAATATTTCTTGGAACCATGATCATTCTCATAGAACCACACCATTTCTTGGCACCATGTCTAATTTTTGAAACCACGCCCAATTCTTGGAACCACCCTTTCTCTTGGAACCATTCATTTCTTGAATCACCTCTTGGAACACATCATTCCACACTTAGAATTTTTCTTTAATTTCCCTTCCCCACACTTCATATTCCACATCTCCTCTCCTCTCCATACATAGTTTATTTTTTGAATTTTCTAACACACCCCTCTACCTCACCTCCTTATCTCTCCACTCTCCTCTCCCTTATTTCCCCTAATCCATACATAGAATATTTTCTACCTTCATCATACAGATGGACCCCATATCCTCTTCATCTCCTTATCCCTCCACACCCCCCTCACCTCCTTCCATACTCTTACTCTTCTACCCTCACTCCCCCTCGACCTTACATCATCCTACCTCATCTCCTAACTTCCACAACCCTCATTTTATCCCTTCCCCTACACTGCCCTCTCCTTAATCCCTTCTCGTCCCACCTTCCCAAATTTTAACTTATAGTTTAAATTAAATCCAAGAAATACCAGCCAATTAAATTAGTTCACATGGCATCCAACTATTGATCACATGGAAACTCTATTAACCAATTGGAGGATGACACATGGCGAAAAATGAAACTATGACATGTGGAAACCAATAAAGTGGTGACATGTGGCAAGTCATGGTAATATATCACACAACAACATGTGGAAATGATGTGGACTTTGAATCATTGCTAATTGGACGATTACAAGGATTCCACTAGGTGTTTACTGGGCATTAGGTGGATGATGACTGGGCAGCTAAAATATTTAATTATTTCATTAATTTTCTAAGGGATCAAATCTATTAGTTTCTATAATCTCTTCATGCTTCACATGTAAAGCATGATCAAAATATTTATATATACCAAAAAATCTCAGAAACGACCGTGCATGTGGGATATATTTTTCCCAAGAAAAAGTCAAATTTCTAAAGAAGAAGGACGAATTGAAATTAAGGGCTAGGATTGCCCCATAAAATTTATCAATGACTAATGAGTCTTGATGTTCCGGAAGCTATATATTGAGATCTGGGAGTCAAATTTGGGAAAACAGTACCTCATTGGAAATTTAATTTGACGAGGAAGATGATAGAATAGGTTTCAAGGGCGGAAATGGGCCATAGTTTTCTCATAAATTGAAAGAATAAACACCAATTTTTTTATTGTGTGTTGATAAATTTGCTTGACACCTCGACTTCATGAGTTCATATTTTGAGATCGAGAACTACAAATTGTGCCCAAGAGGAGGACTCATTGAAAATATGGAATGATGTATTTTACATAAAAAATGATTTCCATGGTTGAAAAGTTAAATATATTTCTCATAAAATCAAAACCAATCCACTTTAAAAAAGGGGGAAGCTAATTAACATTTTGAAAATAAAAGTTTATTTAATTTTTTTTATTAAGGAACAAAGGGGCCCACTTCAAGAAAGGAATTTTAATGACATAGAGTCATTAATGATAGTTCAACAAAGAATTAATTAAATTGGTTGTTTCAAGAAAGATAAATCCCTAACTTCTCAAGAAGTTATAAGAGTCGGTTTTAAAAAAGAAAGAAAGGGATTCATCAAAGGGTTAGAGAGAGAAGGTTGCATTATCAAAGAAAAATATCAGAACATAAGGGTCCTTACCTGTTTTCGGTTTCCGCCTTCACCTGAGCCTCTTGCTGATTAGCTAGGAGAGGGAGTGAAGAGGTGGGTTGTTAGTCTCATGGATTGAAGAAGTAGGTTGTTAGGAATTTGAGAAACTCTCTCCAGGTGAGAGAGTTTGTTGGGAAAGAGAAGTAGGTTGTTAGGCCCGTGAGAAACTCTCTCTAGGTGAGAAAGTTTGCTAGGGCATTGATTTTCCTGGAGGGAGTTCAACTGCAGCTATATTGCTCTAAGAATTCATGTTCAGCCTGTTGTTGAAGACCTAGAATGGAAGTGGAGTAGTTGAGGGACTGTGGAGTAGAGAAGGGGCACATTTCCTAGCGTGGGACATACACGTGGGTTATGAGAGGTTGTAGGCTGTTAGTGTGGGTTGGCTCCTAGGAAAAAATCCTTCATGTTGATTGCGCAACTTCCTTTTGTGTCATCCTAGCCTAGGAATCCCTTTACCCGGGTGGAGTTTAGTCCCAGCTCAGGGGTGACCAACTGTTGAGAGTGATGAGCAGCATGGTCTAAGGATGGGAGGTTCATGGAAAGTCTGCACACAGTTGGTGGTCTTCTATAAAAATATAAGTATCAATTATTTGTTCATTGCATGTTGTGTATTTGTACATGTCTAATATTTATGAATTTTTCATGTATATGCTGTATGTATAGGCTTACTGTTATTTTTGCCTTAATCTGTGTATTCGCATAACGTAATTGGCTGTTAAGTTTTATATTTATGATGTTCTGCAAGAGTTTTTTGGGGCATAGTCTAGTAGGTCTATGGCTGGGTATTCTACAAAATTAGTATGAGAACTTAGAAAGAGTGGTTCTACGAGGTAGCACGACCTAGCCTGGGTGCCCGAGGGTATTACAAAATGGTATCAGAGCATGAAAGTTTTTAGGTGGCATGACTCGGCCTGGGTGGACATGTATGTTACATTTTGGTTATCAAAAGATTAGTAAGAATGTGTTTTAGAGTAGCATGACCAAGCTTGGGAGGCCAAGGATGTCACAATATGGTATCAAAGATCCAGTTTTCAACACTGAGCCTAGATGGGCCATGTAAGCAGAAATTGAAGAAAACGTTTCAAAGGGAATGGTTGTCAATTTAGGTAAAATTCGAGTTTCAAAATTTCCATGACTGCCAAGAGGGCACTAAGAGGACACCTTAACTATGCATGAAAGCTCAGAAGGTGTAATGGTTTAAGAAATCCAATAGATAAAAGAAACCATAGTAACCGTGGTTTTTGGGACCACAAAGTTAGATTTCAGTCATCGGATACGTTCGAGAGAAGGAAGATCCTTCACAACCATCAGATATGGGAAAGAAGCACGACGCTTAACCTTCAATTCCTTCAAACTTCGTTGCTTTGACAAATTTTAAGATTTTGACAAAAGGGAGGAAAAATCCTCGATGCACCAAAGTCCCAGAGTGGATCTACACCATAGATCGTTTGGGAGAAGACAATTCGTCGGATTCCCGAGGGGTTCAGAATTTTGACACTATGGGAAAATTTGTGGGTGGTGGTGCGAAAAGAAGAGTTCCCTGAAGTCCTGAAGTTTAGAACCAATCTACACCGTTCGTTATCGCAGACACGTGTCCGCAGATTAGAAAGTGCTTGAAAATTTGACCTTCGACAATTCGGGGATTGTTAGGTGATTAGCACCAAAAACACTTCTGAAGCTCGAAGTCCTGAAGCATCGGAGTCCCGAAACTGTGAAGTAGCACAGTTCATAAATTCAGAGTTCAAAACAATTGGGGAGTATTGTTGAGGAAAGCTTTGAAGTCTCGAAGCCCTGAAGTCCTAAAGCTCTGGGAAGCGACTATTCAACAGTTTAGCGTTCACAAGAAATGTTGTGTTCAGTCGAGAAATCCTTCGAATCCTAGAGCTATGAAGTGTCGAAGCACGAATTGTGACGTGGCATGATGACATCACCTGGGGTGACTTGGACCTCCCCTACAAATGCCACATGTCATCTAGTTTTGTACTTTTGATAGGCCCTATTGTAATAATAGCGATCTGACATGTGTGACTCAATGGTGGAGCCACATGTCACCACCTTAATTGATGATAGTTGTACTAAGTGGACCCCGGAAGGTTCAAAAGTTTGGAAATTCGACATTCGGAGGAAATGTTGGAAGAATTTATGGAATCTTTCGAAGCCCGAAGCTCTGGAGTGCCAGAGTGACACGATGTGATGACATCACTAGGAGTGACATGGACAGGTTCACTAGTTTGGAATTCGGGAGAATTGTTGAGTTTTGTTGTGAAGTTCTACGAAGCCCGAAGCTCTGGAGTGTAGAAGTGTTAAATCCAGAGAGAGCGTTAGTTTGGAAGTTTGTCGGTTCGACATTTGAAAGAAATAATGTATTATGGTGTGAAATCCTTCGAATCCCAGAGTTACAAAGTGATGAAACACAATTTGTGATGTGGCATAATGATGTCACCTGGGGTGATGTGGACCTACTCTAAGCACATCTTGTGTTATCTGGTTTCATACCTTTGACATGTATTATGTACCAATCGCACACTGACACTTGTCGCTCGTCAATGGGGCCACACGTCACCTCCTTATTTAGTGACAATAGAATCATGGAGACCACCGAGTTCAGAAATTTGGTGTTCAAAGGAAATATGGGAGGAAGTTGAAAAATCCTTTGAAGCTTGAAGCTCTAGAGTTTCAAAGTTTCGAAACCCCAAAGGATCACTTGTTCAGTACTTTATTGGTTCAACGTTTGGGAAAATCATAGAGTATTGAGGTAGAAACCTAGGAATTATGAAGTTCTGAAGTCATGGAAGTAACACAGTCTATTGACGTCACCTGGGGTGACGTGGACACACAGGATACTTTCCACGTGTCATCATTTTTTAGGCGTTTCAAAGACCTTTCGTGCCCAATTAAGATACAACATGTGTCGTCCGTCGAACATTGCCACATGTCCACTCTATAATTCCGCCATGTAGCACCTTGGTATGTGGATTATGACGAGACTCTGGCAGTTCGTCAGTCCAGAGTTCAAGAAAACAAGGGAAGAAAAAAGCACGAAGCCCCGAAGAACTTCACCAGTTCGGCCTTTAGAGGAAATACTAGATGTTGTAGTTAGAAGCCCCAAAGCCCAGATCTTTGAAGCTCCGAAGAAGTACCCTCCAGAATCCTGCCACTTCGGTGTTCGGGGAAAATAAAAGATGGTAGAAGGAAAACCTCCAAAGCCCAAAATTTCGGAGCCCCGAAGCTCCCAAGGATCCAGATAAGAACCTATCTGCCAGTGCTTGGTCACATGATATTGGGGGGCAAAGAAAAGGGGATAGTGCACAAAAATTGTTTTAAAGAAAGAAAAGGGCTTAGAAAGGAATCTCGTGGGGTTTTGATTGTTCAGACCTGCATCAAAAGTGGTAAATAAGGTCTTTGAACCTTATGATTGGATCCAACAAAGGTACGAGAGTTATTTTGGCTCTGAGAAAGAAGAATAACTGTACAGGGATTGCATCATTGAAAGGACAATTTTCAATTGTTCATAACTTTCTACTCAGGATTCAAAATTGAGAAAGGAAGAAGTCATTAGAAAGTTCTGGAAAGAGGATTTCAGAAAAAGCTGCTAGTGATGTCTACAGATTGAAGATAAACAAGGATCAGTCTTACAGATAGGAGGTATCACCTCCATTATTGCTAACATAGTGCGCAGTAGAAGCATGGTATGAAAGGCATCAAAGATGGCATCTTGGAAGTTGATTATGCATGTCAGATTGAAACCAGGTGGATCAAGATAGAAGAAAGTAATAATTCTTCAAGAAAATCCAAGTGCTGATATAATCATTCAAGAAAAGGCTAAATCAATTTCCTTAAGAAAGAAATTGGTCTTAGAGAACGTGACTAGAAATATAGTTTGTTCATGTAGGAGCTAGATCAGAGGAGTCCAAGTAATAATGGAATGTTGAAATTTAATATCAACATAATATATGGTTGCAAGTATGCAAAGTAAACAAGGAAAGATTCATGGATGGAGTCAAGTCTGTGAAAATACTAAGATAATGGAAGAATAAATCATGAGGTAGATATCAAGCTAATAGGAATGCAGGACAACACTCCGAGAGGGACAATAAGAATAGTAGAGGATTGTTGATATATTCCAAAAGTATTGAATATATTTCTACAATAGAATGGAGATGTCAAAGCCAAGAAGGACTTCAAAAAGAAATGAATCTCTGTAGAGAATCGATAAGGAACCATGAAGAAGAAAATGGTTCTATGCATGGTTTTGAATGCAAATAAGATGGTTCCTGACAATAATCCAGCTTAAGTGGCATAGAGACATGAGTGACATCCCCATAGGTTGGAAGTATCACTTGAAATTACGATGGTAAATTAAAAGTAGTATTAAGTACTTTTAATTAATTCTATGCAGCTAGCGAAGGAGGCATATGCCCATCCTTATAGTATGCTAGAGATTGTCTATGCAAGTCAAGTTTGAGGCTAGTTGGAAAGGAGAAGAGAAGAGTGCAAGAAACCTCAAGTACTAAAGTATTTAGTCAAGAAAGGGCTGAAGTAGTTCAGTCTGAAAAGTAAATGGATGTTGAAGATCCAAAGTCTATAAGACAACATGATTGGAATTATATTTCATCCAAGTATGAGTTGGGATAGATGGATCCAGGAAATAAATAAAATTTGAAGGTTAATATCAACTTAGCATTTGGCTGGAAAAGAAAAGGTATCCAAGAGTGATTTGGATAGAAAGTGCTCAGGTCAGAAATAATCATGCATGGTGATTACAGTGAGAGCACAAGAAGATTCAGGAATCTAAGAAGAATTGAAGACTTCTGTGATCAACAAATAAAAGTGATACAGGAAGAAAGAGGTTGTTGTGATTATTATAGCAACAATTATGTTATGGCTTGTTGGACAACCATACACATAAAGGGAGAATTCTTGCATGTTTGCAATTGTTGTTGATGATGTTGTTGCATATGGAAGGAGCAACAAAAAGATGGAATGTTGATTATAAGATTGATAAAAGAGGCATGAAAGATTCTACTGTCATCAGTTAATCAGGTAACATCAAATTTATTTAATGGAAGCTATGCAGGTAAGTATTTCTTTGAAAATTATGTTGCATAATTTTCGAAGGGGAATTTAGGTGAGAATTTCCCCAGATAGAATTTTATAATACATAGTATGGTATTATTTAAATGCATTAACATGAATAAGATACCACTAGGTGTGGTAAAGGCTAGAGGCCTATTATAGTTATCAAATCTTTTTAGATTTTGAATGCACACACTGACATAGTAGAATGTCATGTTAATTTGGTTATGAGGTAATAACCAAAGAAATAAAATATAAGAACTTGTTATAGGAATGGATGCCAGGAAATCTAGTCATGTATGAGACTGGGACATGGTTGGATATGGAAAAGTATGGATACATAAAGGTTATGTACCACACAAATACCCAATGAGCTTCCTACCTTTAAATAAAACTTGGATTGCAACCTTTTTGCTAACACTCATGCACACCACAAAATTATATTATTGTTGTAGTGTTTAGGTTGAAAAGGAAGGCATCCAAATAATTGAGAACACAATGGGAAGTGTGGAGAATGTGTCAAGACATTGGCTAGATTTCCAATTTTTGGATGGTGAAATACATGACTTAGATGAAGATCATTCTAAAAATCAATGCAAAAGTGTATTGAATAGATATGCATTGAGAGTTGCACTCATGCCTAGTAAGTGGCAGAGTTGCACTCATACATGATAGAATTTCATACTTAAATGCATTTTTTGAATGTGTTTTGTGAGTGTATGCATATATATTATTGCATGGAAATAATTATACTAACGGATGAAATGTTGCTAACTCATGGAATTGAGAACATTTCAGGAGTTGTTAGACATTGCAACATGAAAGTTGCAAATCAATTAGTCACATGAGCATTGACTACACGAAATTTTCTATTCAGAAAAAGAAGTAATGAACTTACTCATATTAATTATGAACATGCATATGCATAGAATGATCATTCGTTCTATTTAGTAAATTGTTGATAATGTGATTGAATTGTTAAGTATAGACAATTATAATATCACTTTAGAAGGTTTTGGTACATATTGCAATGAAAGTATGGTGTACAGGAAATACTGACAATTTGTTGGTTGAATGCAAGATGTGAGCATTGCAGGAAAAATGGTATTCAATATGGTGCTTGTTGAAAACTAGAAGAAAAACTGCATCCTACTATTGCAACAACCATGAAAAATTATGAAATAGAATTTCATATTTTGGGAAAAGTTGAATTCCTTATGGAATTAATTTGATTTCTAAAATGGAAGTTTTATAATGTTCTCTCATGATAACTGCATGTGTGTGATGCAGATGAGATAATATTTATTTAAGTTGGAATGTTGATTACAAAGAGTATCTCTGGGGAAGATGATGATTGGAGACAATGGATATTACCCTGTGGATCCTAGGTGGGTATCGTTGTGTGTACACTTCTCCTTGTGTTTCCTTGGAGAAGGATGGAGCCCTAGATGGAGAAGTGTGGGGATAGGTTCCCCAGTATGAGGCATGGAGGGTACTTGGAGACCTATAAGGGTAGCTGGAACTCCTAGAGCCATGTTGCTCTGAGAATTTATGTCCGGCCTGTGTTGGAGCCTAGAAAGGGTAGGGGTGCAACCGAAGGACTATTGAGTAGAGAATGGGCACACTACCTTGGGTTGCACTGGCATGTGGGGAATGAGAGATCGTTGGTTGGAGTGTTGTTGAGGTTTGGTACCTTGGCCTAGATCATGTTGGTATTGATTGTGGACCATGGTTATCTTGGGAATTCGTTTCCTGGGAGGGGTCATATCCCATGCTCGGGGATGATACATTGTTGATAATTTATCAGCAGTGAGATCTAAGGCTGGTGAAACATCGTGGATCTGCAACCAGTTGGTGCTTTAAATGAGGTTTAATTGAAGCATGTAATAAAGAATACATAAAATTATGCTTAAAAGTAGAGCACCAAGTGGATAACAAGTTTTCAATAGCAAAATATTGGAGCTTTTTGAAGAATTTTTTAATTGTACATGGTATATAATGCACTAAGGACAATGCATAAATAAGGGGAGGGGATTGTAATATCCCAATACTGAGCCCCGGTTGTAAATTTGAATGTAAATATGTTTTGTAGGCTGGTGAGCCAAGTGATTATAAGCTAGGAGGCTTATGTGGTGATTAGGTCGGAGAGCCTATATGCTAAAGGCCAATGAGCCAATTTTTGTATATGTAAATACTCATATCATTAATATAAATACATCATTTCATGTAGACCGACAACGATAAAAGAGAATGGGGGACTAAGCTCCACTAGGTAGGGAAAGGGAAGGGGCTAAGAGACTAGGAAAAAGGGCTAAGCTTGAGGGCTTATCTCTAAGGGAATATTATAATATATTTTCTAAAAGAATGAGGTTTGGGAAACAACTCATGTTATCCTAAGTTCCTTTGGGAAAAGGAACAAACTCCAAGTGGAGAGGAATGAGTTCCAAGAGATCCATGTGTCAATCTTGGTGCATGTAGTTATATGTGGGGAAATAAGTTCATTTTGGGGGGTTATCTTCCATTCTTTCCAGGCTTCCCATGAACTCATGCATTCACGTAGGAAGCCATTACCTCCATTGTTGACTTATGATCATGGATGCATCTCTGAAACCTGCAGACATTTGAGATATCCCATAATTTTCCTGTGAAGCATAGTGCACTATACTTTGCCTGAACCCATACCATGCCTTAACGGTTGGTTGTTGTTGCCAACGTAGTTCCTTGGCTGACCATGGCTTGCTATCATATTTTGTGTCCTTACCTGTTTTTGGTTGTTGCCTTCACCTAAGCATGTTGCTAGTTGACTAGGAGCATGAGTGAAGAGGCGGGTTGTTAGGCCCGTGTATTGAAGAAGCAGGTTGTCAGGACTATGAGAAACTCTCTCCATGTGAGAGATTTTGTTGGGAAAGAAGAAGCCGGTTGTCATGCCTGTGAGAAACTCTCTCTAGGTGAGAGAGGTTGTTGGGGAAGTGATTTTCCTGGAGGGAGCTCAACTGCAACTATAGTGCTCTAAGAATTCTTGTTATGCCTGTTGTTGAATCCCTGGAAGGGAAGTGGGGAAACCAAGGGACTGTTGAGTAGAGAAGGGGAACACTTCCTAGGGTGGGACATGCATGTGGGGAATGAGAGGTTGTAGGCTATTAGTGTGGGTTGGCTCCTGGGATGAAATCCTTCTTGTTGATTGTGAAACTTCCTATTGTCTCAACCTAGCCTAGGAATCCCTTTACCCAGGTGGTGTTTAGTCCGAGATTAGGGGTGACCCACTGTTGAGAGTGATGAGCAATGTAGTATGAGCCTGGGAGGGTCATGGAAGGTATGCATGCAATTGGTGGTATTCTATAAAAAGATAAGTATCAATTATGTGTTCATTTCATGATGTGTATTTGTACATGTCTGATATTTATGAGTTTTTCCTGTATATGGTGTATGTATAGGCTTACTATTATTTTCACATTTTCTATGTATTAGAAGAATGTAATTGTCTGTTAAGTTTTATATGTATGATGTTCCACCAGAGTTTTGTGGGGCATATCCTAACAGTTCTATGGTTGGGTTTGCTACAATATTGGTATCAGAACTTAGAAAGAGTGGTTCTATGAGGTAGGACGGCCCGGCCTGGGTAGCTGGGGTTGCTACAAAATGGTATCAAAGCATGAAATTTTTTAGGTGGCATGACTTGGCTTGGGTGGCCAGGTATGTTACATTTTGGTTATTAGAAGCTCTGTAAGAATGTGTTTTAGAGTAGCATGACTCGGGTTGGGAGGCTAGGGATGTTACATCCTATGTGGTGCGGTTAAAACTATAATGTGAGACTAATACTCTATACCCTACCCATCTTCAGAAATGAATTACATGTAGAATATTATACAATATAAAAACTATAGAGTCAAATTCCCTAGTGCATGTGGGATAAATAACTAGAGGAAATATATCAACGATTGAGATTGGCTCGTAGAACGAATCGATGGTTGTTGAACCTTGCATTCAGACGACCATATCTTGGGCTATAGATGAACAAATCGAGTACATGATGGCTTGTTGGAAATATTGAACAACCAAGAACACAATGGTGAACTCCTTTGTGCTAGATGATCAACATAAACGCCCAAGAAACTTGAGGAAAGAAATGTATACGAACGAGGATGAAATAATATTTTTAGGGATTATAACGCATGAATGTTTGATGAAGAGGTATGAATCACTCATACATATTCACTAAGTTTATATTTTCATTAGAAAATGCATGGAGGCATTACAAATTTTAACAAAAGAAAAAAACAATTGAGACGAAAAGTTGTAACCAGAAGGGAAAAGGAATAGTTACTGAAATTGTTCAAGAGTTTCTCTCATTATTTAAAGAGAAATTGTTGTAAGTGAGAGAGGGGATTTTTCCCATTATATATATATATATATATATATATATATATATTGTGAATACTTTTATTTTTGGATATATGAAGAGCATAAGGGTTTTTGAAGTCATAATTGTTATCAAATGTATTTGGGACTACTCTACTAATGTGTTTGTTATTTAAGTCTTTTTGAGTGTTGATCATATGAACTATTTCCATGCTTAATATTTGGAATGATTATGCTATTTCGATTTCTAATGACTACATGGATGAAGTTACAGGTCTTATCTACAATTAGTTGTGATTATATCTGCAATATCATTGTTTTAACATATTTTGGACTGATATGAACTATTTTTGTTGTCAAAGATATCATTTCAATCTGTATTCATCTATTAGTTTGGCTCTTATGCATGATACATTAGAAGTAGTTAGATTAGATTAGTTTGTTTTATGTTTTAGATTAGATTTAGAATTAATTAGAATTCTTTGGGGGACACTTTGTTGTCTTTCCCATTTTTTCTTTGTTAATTATGTTAGGGACCTAACCCCTAATGTAGATAGAATGATATATTTTCTATGTAATAAAGGACAACAGTAGTGAACAAGGCCAAGATATATTTTCCATGTAATAAAGGCCGACATTAGTTAGTAAGGCTTATTTAATAAATGTGAACAAGTAAATGTAACAAGAACTAATAGAAGCTTCCACTTCTAGAAATATCTTCCTCTATAATGTTCTTTAGAAGATAGAGTTAGTATAAATAAGAGTAGGAGGCATGAGAAAGATTGTCTTGAGAATTATTGTAATAGAGCTCTGCTTTGTTGGAGGTTTCCCCCTCAAAGAAGCAAGTGAAAATTTCTTTCTCGGAATAAAGGTATTATTTTTGGTGTTTATCTTCTCATATTTTGTTGTTCCATTGATATCTTCTAAATATTATTGTTTTTGCATATTATATTACATTCGGTACCTTACAAGTGGTTTCAAAGCACTTTCCTTGGCAAGAATTGTGGGTTAAATTTTTTTCAAGGTAGAGACATGTTTCGACATCTTTAAACTATAGTGATATGTCATTCAATGCATAAATCCATGGTTAGGGAAGAATACACACAGGAAATACAAGATATTTTTAAGCTCACATGGTTGGACACCCTTGTAACCCTTGTTGGCACCCCTTCGAATGGTAGCGCAATAGAAATCACTTGTATATGGACTGGCCTAGGTATCCTAAAACCCACTATAGATCAACCGATTGACCGCCTGACTGCTATAGTGCCACCGAGAACAACACTCAGGAAGATACTCTCTAGTACCTAGGAAATCAGATAATACGGCTAAGGGTATGGCCTAGCCTCCTTTGTTGGTGCCATGAGATATTGGGTCAAGTACTATTGTTCAACCTTGGATGTATATTAGACAATTATAGCATAGGGAAAACCCTTGTTTGTAGGAACCTTGGAAATCCTAACCCTTGGGATGGAAACATAACTGAAAAGGAACAAACAAGATCTATTGTAGTGCAAACTTTCCTCCTGCATTCTGGTTGTGAAATTACTACACATTTTTTCCTATTAATAATTTGGGCATTTCAACACTACAATATTATTCATATTGGAGCATAACTTTAGAGGAGTTACAAAAAGAATTTTGGGGCCTTCCCGCACCCTTATTTGAGACCTATCCCATTGGATTCATCTTTTTGTACTAATCGTTGTGATACCTATCATTTTTATCCCTTTTTTTCACCTTGTGGACCCATACTTTCTCGACACCCTTCTTCCCCAATTATCCCATTGGCCTATTCTTGCTACCCTGATCATAGTGGTATATATCACTTGTCTTATTTTTTCTTCATGGAACCACCCCTCATACCCTCATGGCTCCCACTCACCAAGAAGAAACAATCAGAAACTGAGTACCAACCTTACTACCCTTCAGGCCCAAGTAAATAAAAACATTCCAGTCATTCATGCAAAAATGGACCTTATCCAAGAATATCTCAGTATCCAAATTGTTGAAGTCCATTCCACTCTACACCAATTTATGAACAAATTC
>JZKD02S2387477.1:54415-74184 GCA_000966675.3 Picea glauca | reverse complement strand
GTATATGGTAGCAAGTGCTAAAAACTAATATGAAAATTAAAGAATAAGTAATATTACCTATAACATACAATGTATAAGACATTGTTGTGTACTTATTTATACATTGTTGTGTACTTATTTTTATATCACGGTGGAAATATTTTGGCACTAAAAAGATCGATTCTTCAACAATGTACAAAAAATTGTTGTGTACTTATTTTTATATTATGGTGGAAAGTTTTTGGCACTAAAAAGATTGATTTTTTAACAATGCACAAAAATTTCATAGTTGAAATCAAGGTAGAGAGAGTTACTGGAATCCACATATATGGCAATGGTTCATAGTTCATAGTGAGAAAAAACTGAAAAAGTCATAATTGTGTTGTAACATAAAATTTCAATACCAACACATTTTTTTTCATGAAATTTTTTGAGATATAATACGTGGAGATAATTGAAGACATCTTTTCCCTAATTTCTAGATCTCTATCAATCTCCATAAATATTGCTATACTTAAATGAATTCATATCTTGATTTTCATTAATATCATATTGCTATACTTAAATGAATTCATATCTTGATTTTCATTAATATCCCTTGATCTATCTCGATTTCCTCTTATCTAGCGTAATTTATATTAATCCCACTTGATATGAAGGGAGTGTACTTTCAAGATATAAAATTGATTGCATGATCATTAATGGAAAGTGGATTAGATTTCCAAAGGAGGTTGTGCTAAACCACCAAGGGAGAACCTGAAAAATTTTCAAGAGAGAGAAAATTTGATGGGTGAGAATAAGCCAAAAACATGATCTTTAATGGAGGAGATTTATCTAGAGCCTTCAATCTAGCTTAATCTATAGCAATGTCACCTAATATGAAGTGAGCACGCCTCTAAAATGTAAAATCACTAAGGGAAAGTGTGTCATATCCACAAGGGATCTCTTGCTAGATTTCTAAGGGATCACATGCCAAATTGCTAAAGGATGGAAAATTCAATAGGTGAAAATGAACCAAATAATTAATATTTGATAGAGAGATCTAACCTAGTCTCATTTGATCTATCCTAACATGTATTAATTCTACCCAATTTGAAGTGAGTGCACCTATAAATTGTTAAATCACTAAGGGAAAGTGTTCTAATAATATTGTCAAGAGAGTGCATGAAAAAATGTAGGGAGATCCTATTGGACCAACAAGGGAGTGGGATAAAATATCAAGGACCAACAAGGGAGTGGGATAAAATATCAATGGACTACTTGTCAGAATTCCAAGGGAGCTCATACCAAATTACCAAGGGATTTCTTGTCAAAATGTCAAGTGATCACATGCCAAATTACTAAGTGAGATATGATTCAATATGTGAGAATGAGCCAAGAAATAGATCTTTAATAGAGAACACACCAAGAGAAAGAATTAAGAGAAAGAATTAGCCAAAGGAGATAATGAACCAATGGAATGAATGAGCCAAAGGAGATAATGAACCAATGGAATGAATGAGCCAATGGAAACATGGAGTCAATCATGAGGAAAAAATTGGAAATCAAAAAGAAAATGCTGATGCAAGCATGAGGAGAAAATTGCAAAGTAAAAAAAAAATTTACTATAAAAAGATATTTTATCATTAAATCATTAAATGGTCCACAAAAGTAAGGGTCAAATAACCATTCCTTAGACTCTCCTTGGATGAGAAACTCATGAGCATGAAAAAAGATCATCCAATCCTTCTAGGAATTCTTCATGATACAAAAATATGAGCATAGATAATTGTCAACCAACCTTATATTGATCTCTTATTGATGAGAATATAAAGATTACAAAAGTATCGATCAATACTTCTTCATTGATTCAAATCAAAGAATGAACTAAGAGAAAGAATAAGCCAATAGAAATATTGAGTCAAACATAAGGATTAAATTGAAAATTAAAAAAAGATTAATTCCATAAAAGTCAATTATCTATTAAATGATTAAATGGTCAATGAGAGGAAGGGTTGGCCAACCCTTCCTTAAACTATCCCTATATGAGAAACACATGAGCATGTAAAATGATATATTGATCCTTTTATATATTTTTCTTAATGAAAAATACAAGCATGGAGAAATGTTAGCCAATCCTTTCACGATCTTGTATTGATGATAATATAAATCTTATAGAAAGATTAGTCAATACTTCTTCAATGAACCAAAGGATAGAATGAACCAAGAGAAATCATGAGCCAATGGAAATATTGAGTTAAGAATGGGGATACAATTAGGGATGATTTTAAGGATGAAAATTTATTTTAAAATGTAGAAACTTTGGTGAATATTACTAATCCTTCATATGACAACTATAAATGTTTGGCGATAGTTTTGTAAAAATATTCAAATTTCTAAGGATTTTATATAGTTTTTATAAATTTTTGGCGATTCTTAAGGCAAAATAATTGTATCCTATAGAATTTGGGCGAATTATTTTTAAAATAGCGAATCTCGTTTTTGGAAAAACCATGGAAAATGATCCCATGAGAGAAATTTAGCCCCTAAAATCATCCATGGTATGATACAATTGCAAATTCAAAAAAATATCGATTCAATCACAAGGCTAAAATTGCAAATTAAAAGAAAAAGATTAAACCCATAAAAGACAAATTTTTAGTAAGTCACTAAATGGTCAAACATAGGAAGGGTCTAGGAGATAACCCCTCCAAATTCAGACTAAACATAGTGGGGATTGTATATTGAGGGTCTTTCTCTGGAACAATACCGATCACATTTTCCTATGAAGATTTGTGGACATAAAATCCGTTCAATATCCTCAGTTGTCTTCTAAACCAATTTCTTTCGATAGCCTTGAAGGGCTTTGGAATTTTTATCCTTCTCATTACGATCTGCCTGACTGTTGACTGTACTCACCTGGTGACTAACTGTGAGCTGACAAGTTAGTTTCCTATATTTTACAGACTTACACAGGTGACTGTGGGGTTATACCAAATTACCTAGGGAGGACTTTGGATCTCGCTTCACAGAGTATACCTGGAGGGTGCTTATGTGTTCTAGTTTCACTTACACTAGTTAGTTTCTCTAGTGTCGATCGACGTAACTGTCCTTCCCACTAATTAGTCGATTGCTTGATTTATATTTAGGAAACTTTTAGTGTGTGCCATGTGCTCCCTATTTTTCTATAGTGAGTTAGTCAGTCATTACTTTGGTTCTCTGAAGTAAGGTGGTAGACCGCCCACTCCATCAGTTGTGAGGACTTTTTGGTCTTCTTCTTAGAAACACGGAGTTGCCTCTTTATAGGCATTGTTTTTTATAAAATTGGTTCGCTAGAGTCAGTGTGTGAGACTTTTACGTACTTGAACAATCCCACAAGGGGAGAACCTGTGCATAAAATATTCATGGATAAATTTCTCGATGATACCAACCAAGGAACCCCTTAAAAATGGGATTCTTGCGCTTTTCCTTTTTGTGGAAACATTTGTGTCCCTTTGATGTCCACTTTGTACATTCGTGGGTTGAATGTGGGACTACCGGTTTGGTTGGGTACCATTCCAAATGTCCCAAATTATCTTGATGCCTCTCAGTTAAGAACCTTATGTCATGGGAATCATGTTGATGTTCCTTTGTCAGCAAAGTCTTCTCCTCCTCCTTCTACCTTCCTTGGTGAAAGTATAGCTACTAGTAACCAGAAGTCTAAATGAAATAGAAAGAGGAATACTAGGAAGAAGAAATCACCAACCTCTGTGGGTCATGTTGGAGATATGTCATCAACCTCTACAAGTCATGTTGTATACCAACAACCATCCTCTGCAAGTCATGGTGGGGGCACAAACCTAGTCCCTTCAAGTCATACTAGATTTCAATCACCAACTTTTGCGAGTCATGTTGCAGATAGTTCCTTAACTTCTGCAAGTCGTGTTGGAGAGTTGTCAACAACCTATGCGAGTCATGTTGGGGGCAAGCACCCTGCCCCTATAAGTCATGCTAGGGGAAAAATTCCAGTCACTACTATTCATACTGGTAATAGGTCTGTAGCCTCTACAAGTCATGTTATAGACCAATCACCAACCTCTGCAAGTCATGTTGGAGATGTGCAAACAACTATTGCTAGTCATGTTGGGGGCATTGATTTTGTTGAGAAACCTAGACGGATAGGACGCAATCCTAAGTTCCCTTGTAATATTTGCAAGGGATATCACCTTACTCATGTATGCCCTAGCCTTCTAGAGGTACAAAGATTTTGGTCCTTGTCTGCAAGCTCTTCTGATTCTGAGTCTTATGAGGTTTGCTCACAACCTATTCAGCTAGTGGTTGAGAAAGTGGTCATGCCGATGCAATCTTTGGTTGATCCCACTCCCTTTTTGGGGGGTGATGCACCTTCAGACCATGTTGTCTCATATTATATTCAACCAGTGGTTGAAAAAGTGGTCACACTGATGCAATCTTCAGCTGATCCCACTCTTCTCTTGGAGAGTGTCCATTCTACCAAAGTGGTCACGCCAATGCAATCTTCGGCTGATCCCACTCTTCTCTTGGGGAGTGATGTGTCTACCGACTATGTTTTTATCATTTCCAGCTCAGTACTTTCAAAACAAGGGGGCATCTCGTTCACTTCGAGCACACCCGCTCCAAGTCCTAAGATGGTTTCCTTTGATTAGAATGACCTTGTTGAGCCTCACCTTCCTTCTTCTGCACCTTTTCAAATAAAGGTTGAAGTTAATTCAATTTTTTTTTACCGATGTATTGTAGATGAAGGAGCCTCCACAAGTATTTTATCCTCCTCATCTTGGAAATCTTTGGGTTCTCTCGAGCTTTTGTTTGCATCGCATGAGTTGTTGGATTTTGAAAGACATCCTAGTGAATATTTGGGGATTCTTCCTCAGTTGCCTATCTCGTTAGGTGGGAAGACTGTCCTTGTTGATGTTATGGTGGTACAAGGCCCGTCATATTTTAATATTCCTCTTGGGCGTGATTATGTATATGATATGAAGGGTGTGGTGTATACACTCTTCGGGGTGATGCATTTCCCTAACGATGGAAGCATTGTCACTACCAACCTGTTGGAATATGAGAATCACCATCCTAATTCAAAATTAATTTAGGCTTCCCCTTTATATGTTCCTAGTGTTTATGTAGACTCTACCCTGCCATAGGTTAATTATGTGGTGTTTTATCCTCGACTTTCAATTTCTTCTGAGAAGGAACCTTTGCAATCATGTTTGCCTTCTCTATACATGGTCTCGATAATTGATCCATTGGTTTATCCAATGGGGGAAGGGGAGCCCTTGCTTCCCCCTCTTGGTCCAAGTGATCTTGAGTCTCCTTTTGAGTCTGATATCATTGTTTTTATATCTTCAAGCCCCCATGCTTTTGATTCTTCATTGAGACTCTGTCGACCCAGAACAAAACCTCCATCATCATATGGAATATGGTCAATTTACTTTTCCCATTGGGACTGCCGACCTTCCTCGTTCATGCGATTTCTCAGATTTTGAATTTCCTTCAGATGAAGCTATCCTTGAAGCCATGACTACAGTTTTTATACCATTGGAAGACTTACACAGTGGTTTGTGTTTTCTTCCCTTTTGGGAGACTTTTCAGCTTGACTATCGAAGAGACTCTTGGTCAGAGCCTAGTAGCGGGCTCTACCTGAATTACTACCATGCATGAGTTGTACGAATGTAGGGTACCTTGTACATATTGTATAGTCTAGGTTTATTGTTTTCAAGTTTTGTATTCAGTAGCACCTCTTATCTTCTGAAATTGCTATCTATATTGGATTTATTAACTTCTGGATGAGTATTATTGGACTTATATGCAGGATCTTGGAGACATTTTTTCTTTGACATTTGTTCGTCGTATCGATCCTTTCTGACAGGTATTGAACTTGAAACTAGAATGTATTTTAGGTTTTTCCCTACTTGCATTTTTTCATTATTTATTTCCTGGTTCATTTGGCCTTAGGATCGACCCCACCAAAGTGCGACATGGAACCTTCATTGTTGTTTTATAAGTGTCGTAATTAGGTGGAAGAGCCTACCTCTACATGGATGCCCTAGGTAGATCCTTTGTTGTATTTTGGTGTCCAGACTGTCAGTTTTGACTATAGGCTTGGGAGTCCTCTATTAGTCCTGTCATGATTACATATCAAAGCCTCATTATTTTTTCTAATCATCATTCTTGGCCTTACCCTCGGGACTCCCTAATGAGCACGCTTTGTTTTCTTTCAAAGATCGCTTTAAAATTCGAAAGCAACATCCAACGAGACTATATTTGTTATTTTCGATCTCGTATGGATTACTTGAGAAAAGTAGACCCCTGGAGTCTTCTTTAAGCCCTTCTCAGACTCTCTAAAAATGAAAATATTGTTGAGCGATCTTGTTTCCCTTCACGCTCGCCAAACTTAAATTTGAAGGCACATCTATTCGGCTGTAGTTTACCCCTTTTTCAGTCCGGATGGATAATTTTACAAATAAAGGTATTCTCTAGGAACTTCGATTCTCTAGAAGAGTATTCTCAGGCATAAGTTTAACCCTTTTTCGGGCCCGAGGGACTAAATCTTCGAAAAAGGAACATTCTCCTTGGTTTTCGTTTATCACCTTTTTCGGGCCTTGGAGATTAGTTATGAAAAAGGAACCCCCCCCCCGGAGTACATGTTTAATCTCTTTTCAGACTCTCTAAAATTAAAATTATCGTCGAGTGACCTTGTTCCTTCACACTCGTTAAATTGGTCCAAAAGAACATCTACTTGGCATGAGTTTAACTCTTTTTCCAACCAATAGATTATTGCGAAAAAAAGTATGCCTTGAGAGATTCGTCTCGCTGAGAGAGTTCTCCTCGGTTACTTTTATACTTTTTTGGGCTAAGGAGACTAAAATTAGAAAAAGGTTGTGATTCCATAGTTAATCTCTTTTCAGAATCCTTAAAATTGAAAATATTGTCGAGTGATCTTGTCTTTGTCATACTCATTAAAACATCTTTGAAAATACGTCTTTTCGGTGCAAGTTTAGCCCTTTTTCGAGTCACTTGGACTAACTACGAAAGTGGTACTCCCTGGAGTCTTCTTTTTATTTTTTTCAAACTCTCTAAACGTGAATAAACTATCGATCTTACCTTCTTTGGGATCGTTAAAAATTACATAGAAGGGGTCTTGTTGTGTCGTGGTTAATCGCATTGCGGGTCTCATCTTTGCATATTTGGCCTAATGTCGGCTCCATGTTGCGCTCGACTGAACCTTTGAAGCATTCCTTATATGCAAGCATTGCAACACTTTTTTCCTCTGCGATATGACACCTTGACCCATGGATGAATTTTCCTCAAGTGTCCTTAACCTGCACATGTCTCCTTTCCCTGAGCATTAGTATGTTCTGTGCGCTTGGAACCAGTTTTCTTGCTCACAACACTAGTTCCTCCTTTGTAACATAGCATTCTTTTATTCATTTTCAATCTCGTTTAAAAATTGAAAAAGACAAAAAAAAAAAAAATATTCCAAAAAGAGGGGACGGGAAATATACATTCTTTTTTCGGCAGTAAAGATAGTCGGCCTTGGACAAAGCACATCCTTCCATTTGTTCATCAAGCATTGGGATCTAGTATGACCTTAGGAAGTTTTTCTGGAAACATAGATTTGTGTCCTCTTCCATTTGGTTAATCTTCCAAACATATGGAGAGTTTGCGCTGCCTCTTGCATCGCAGACTTATGTCAATGTTATGTTGCCTGAGTCTCATCATATTTCGTGCTTTTTTCCAAGGAATTTTTACTCTGCTTGAGTCGGCCTTTCTGTAGATTGTCTCTTGAATTTCATGAGTCGGCCATCTCGAGAGTCTAATCAAGTCCAGAATCAAAATCGATGAAGTTATCTGCTTGATCATCGAGATCCTCCAGTATTTTCCCGATGGATTGTCGAAGACCTCAGAGTAGTGAGTCTTACACTCCCATTGTACTGCTACCTAAGTTTTTAAGATCTTGAAGTTATTGCTCGAGCTATGAAGTCTTCATCTCTAGCCACAGGTGTCATTATCTTCTTGAAGATACATATTGTACTTATATATCTTGATCGATTTTGAGATGTAGATCCATTGTGTATTGCTCGCAGCTACACTTTATATAGTAATATGACATGGATCTGTAGTGTATTTGATTGGCATCCATGATTTAGTTCATCCCAAGCATGGATATGCTTGCCTCAGAGAAACAATTGTTGTTTTGCAGATGGCACCTCCTGAAATATGGTCCTGGGCTCACTCGATTTCATGCATTCTCATTGGTGAAGATATTGTAATGCATTTTCGACCATCAGTTTCTCTTATGACCTCATACATTAGGGGGCATCTGTTATAGCCCTAAAATGACCTACTCATGCATACATGGCATTGGCCTTATTACTTGCATAATTTTCCAAATCACTGCTGAGGAACTCTATTTTAAAAACCAATTTTTAGAGCATGTATGCACCCTACTGCACTACTGCCCACGTACATACGCTTTCCGCATGTTATAAAACCTGTGTACATACGCTTGCTACATACTAAACAACCTACGTATACCTCCAAAAGTTGCAAAAATTAAAAATTTGTAAGGAATTCGATGGAATTTACGGGTTATTGGAGGTTTCCCAACCAATTCACCTGCTATAGCTCGTCCCCCAACCAAATAACCATCCTTTTTTCATATAAAAGGATTTATTGGGGTCTCATTCCACAATCAAGCATTAGAACGGTGAAACTCTTCCCAAATTCCCTTTCCTTCCTTGCCCAAGCATTTGCAACCTCTTGTGAGTTATTTCCTCAACATTCCCTCTCTAGCCCCTTTTCTTCCATACAATCCATTCCCTTCTCTTTGAGGTGATTAGTAGATTGTTAGAAGAGGCTTATTGAAGGTGCACTTGGAGCATTGTCAAGAGGAACCCAGACCAAGTTCATGGAGCGTCGACCTACAAGGATTGCAAGTTTTAATCTTTGATTATTGAATAAAAGAATATCTTTTCTCTGTCCCAAATGATGGTTTTTATGTCTTTTCTTTGATTTATACATAAAAAGTTATATCTAACCCTAATTTATGAATATAAATAACATGCTTGTAGCCTTATTTTCCTAGTTTTGGATGCAAGTCAGCTTTGGGAGGAGACTTGTAGTCTTGGGAGCTACAAAGCTTGAGGAGATGATCACCAAAATTTGGATAAACGGTACGATTTCTGATCTACTCTTTCATTGCTTTATGTTCATCTATTTTGTTATGTTTGGGGTAGTGTAGAAATTAGATTGACTTTTAGGGAGTCATTTTCTCTGTCTATACTTTAAACCCTTTTATAGTTATAGGGGGATTTTCCCGCTAGCATTGATGTGTAGAATTTAATGGGTAAAGGAGATATTTCTCACCCACCATATCCATAAATATGTGACTTATGCAAGAACATATCTTGAGGGAGGTACAAATATGGTAAGGGACCTAGGGATGTTATCTCTAGAGTCAACAAATTAGCCACCTATGGGTTAAGTAGAGTAGAGATTGATAATTTATTAGACAATTTTAAAATGGATATTCTCAGTACTCTTGGTTCTCAATTAGACACGTTAAAAATTAAGTAAAAGAAAGAGGTAGAGGATGCAACATTAACTATTTGTTGTCCAACATGTAGAAAAACACATCCTTTAAAAGAATGTCCTTTAGATAACAATGAAATTTGTGGTATATGTGTAGATAATCATGCTACAGAAAACTTCCCATCTCTACCGGACCTCGAATCATCCTACCAAGTGAATCAAGAAGCTACAAAGAATTTGTGTTTTGTTGCACAAAAAAGACTTTGGTAGCCAAGAACTTCAGGTATATCTCAATATCCCTCTTAGTAATTCAATTCTTATTATTCTCAAAAATACCCCCCCAAAAATTGGACCATTCCTATGCTTTGGAAAGCATGGCCACCACAGCAAGTCCAAAATCAACTGTGGCAACAAGGTTGGCTAGAATATGCCCATGGGACCATGTTTTCTCCTCCTTATCTTATGAAACAAAAATATATCCAATACCCTTTTCAAAACCAGTATCTCTCACAAGTTCAACAACCATACTTCAATCAAACACCACAACCAAAAATTTCACAACCTCAGTAGCTTCAATTGACATAAAATCAACCTCCAAGACCTACCCAACTACCTGCACAAACAATTTCTAACCCCAATAATAAAATAGTTCAACCCTCTTGCAATGTTGAGCTACAAAGTTTTCCCACTTATATGATTACTTCTCTTGGTTTAAATGATACTCATCTTATATCAGGAAAAGCAATTCATCGGGATGCTCCTATTATTATTGAAGAAACAATAGAGGAGGAAAATCCTAATCAAAAAAAAAATAATGATATTCCTAATTCAATAACTCAAACTTCTTCATCTTTAATAAATCAAGCACATCAATATAGTACTCCACCTTTCCCAAAAAGGTTGGCATTAGAAAAGAAAATCACTCAATATGGATATGATTTATTAGATGAGTTAAAGAATGTTTCTATCCGAATTCCATAATTGTGTTGGCACATAGGGGCAGACCCAGGGTTCAACGCTTCAACAACGCACCAACAAAACCCTAACTACCGGCCCTTTCAGCAACACCTGCGAAGAAGATGAAGTCTCATTCAAGGTAGAGGCAGGGGTGGTTGGAAGGCTCCAGTGTCTGCAACCTTAGTCGGGACACCGATCTATGATTGTAACACCTCAACAGAGAACTTAGCAGTTATAGTTCATTAGTATTTAACCTTAGTTCACAACATAGATAAAACCTAATTACAGAGCAACACAATATTCATCCATATCTAATATATTCAAGAACTAAGAATATCAACCTAGATCAGATCTAGCATCTTATTCACATCATTAGACACTAATCTATCATATTCATCTAAGCATACATCGTTACACTAAGCAGTATTCATATAAACAATAAAAAATTCACAATGCACAAAGAAACCACAACCCAGGATATACATGGTTCACCCCCATCCTGGGGATATGTCCACCAATTCTTCTTCTCTTTATTGTCTTCTGTCAATCTTCTACATGCACAGAGACACAAGATCCTTCTTTGCATAGGATAGGAGATTTGCATGCACTTCACTAGATCCTCCTTCCCCGAGCCCAAAACCCAAAATTCCCTAAATAGGGGGCCTAGATCCCGTGATCTCCGCTTCAACTTGTGCTCCACCTTCGACAACCTGTTGAAGTCCCAAAATAGGTCAAACCTGACCAAGAATCCTAAAAAATTGGTCAAGGGCCAACAGGCCCCCAACACTCACCCGTGACTCGTCTCGAGTCACTCTGCTCTGGGTAGCTCTGTTTTAAAATCCTTGAGCCTAGCTCGAGCTACTTTGACCTGCTGCTGCGCCACGATCTCCTGCCCGACGAACTCTTGGATAACTTCTTCGTTGACAGGTCCCTCTAAGAGTTGTTAGACTTAAGTGACTACTTGTTCTAGCTCTACTCCTCATCCTTCATTCTCCTCAAATAATTGGCAAGATGCATCTTGGAATGGTTGGAGTCTCTGAGTCACTTCCATGACTTTTCTCTGTATGGTGTGAACCTACTATTGAATAATGCATTGTTCCTGGGATTGCTTCATCCTTTCAACTATTGGTAGGAGCTTTAAATGTGCCTAAACTATTGTTGCTTGCTTCTTTTCCTCCTGGAGTTGTGACTCCAGTGCCTTTAATTCAAGATCCTGAGTGAGTCGCTCATGAGTCTTGGCACTGCGATCACTTAGCTGTTTACATTCCATGGCGAGGACCTTGATTCACACAATTGTGCTCCGAGTAGTTTCTTCTCTTTGCTATCTCACATCCTGCGGAGTGCTTGGCACTGTTTGTAGCTCTAGATCTGTTATTCTCTGTTGAAGCTACTGTATGGATTCAACAATCTACGCTACTTGATGCTCTACTGATTCTTCCACTTTTTGTTCTAAGCTTGTCACACAGCAAAGTGCTCTACTGACTGCTTCTTTTAATCCAATCGGATCCACGTGAAACTGTTCTTTCTCATGATGGATCTGCGTCTTTTCCTCTTCAAACCTTGCTTGGAGGGAAACCTTCTAATGCTGCAAAATTCAACATTGCTCTACTAATTCCTCCTGTTCTTGCTTCAGGGCCACTGTGGCCTGTTCTTTTTCTTATTGTGTGTGACAAAGATGAGCTTTGGTCGCATCATCCATTCTGTGGAGTTGGGTAGGCTCATCTCCCAACTCTAGTTCTTCTGATGGCGGGGGCGCAGTGGACACTGCGTGGCTGGATTGGAGGGCCCATTGTACCCCTCTGAGTTCTGCCTCAATTCTATCATACATGGTTGCTTGTTTGGTTTCAATGTTCTGTAAGATTTCCTGTGAGGCATATGATACGGCTGCAATGATGAATTCGAAGTCATCGAGCGTGAGTATAGTCTGCAGATTAGTCTTAGTAGCTTTGGACTTCTTCCGGGAAGTAGGTTTCATGGGGGAAACCTTCCTTTTCTTGGAGGGATCGGCCTCATCAACATGATCCCTAGGCGGTGTTATGTCACCTTGCTTCTGCTGATCTTCTTTTCCATTGGTATCTTCTTTATCTACTTCATCATCACCTCCTCCTCAAGGTGAGTTTATTCTGATGCACTACTCTGGTGTTGGACTTCTTCTGTTTTATTCCTCCTTCTAGTTCCAGGCATATCACGTGCTTCATGAGTGGCCTGAGGGATTCCAATTTTTTCAGGGTCGGATAGTTATGTGGGGTTAGCAGGGATGAGGAGCTATCTAGGCCAGTCTTTGGTTATCTCTTCTAGGTCTTCCTATGTGAGCTTATAGTATGACCGGAGCTCTTCTTTACTCTCATCTACATGCGTAGTGATGTAAATGAAGTGTCGATCTGTGTGGAACTTCATAAGTAGCCTAAACCGATGTAGAGTGTTCAATGTCATACAAGGGACAACTTAAATATCCCTCTTCAACTGGAGATAGTATGTATGGAATACCTCATTCGACTACCATTGTTTCCCCATATCACTCGAGTACCAAAGCATGGTGAAATTCGTAGTGAGTGGCTCGAATGGCTCAATGTCTAGAAAGGTCACACTTTCTGGCATATCCCAAGTAGTAAATGCGATGAGGATAAGCAGCTAGCTAAAATGGAACTCATAGCCTTGATCCTGAGCTTTGTGGCAATCCAATTCTAATTGGGTGACTAAGTACTTTACCCAGTTCTTCTGGAGTCCTTCCAAGCATTTTCCAGTGAGATCAACAACGAACCCTGTGACCTGCGTAGGTCTATTCTTTCTCACTAGCCTTCCTGTGATCAACTGTAAAGCCAGGTGCATTGTGCCATTCTGGATGGAATCTACCTTGTAGCCTCACATCCCCTTTTCTACATTTCTATATGTATCCTTAACCTTCATGCCAGTGCGTGGTCTGCAGCCTTCCCAGGGTAGAAGTTGTGCAGGTCGGGTCCCTGCATGCTCAATCTAGTGATCCTATGGATCAACACCGGATCGATGGTGACACGTCTATCTATCCAAAGATAGCCGCCATGGAAGCATGACAACAGGAACTTAACGCATGCGTTAACCTCCTGGTGCCTTCCAAAATGTGGTATCTTCATTACATCTAGGACAATGGACTGCACGAGGTCCATAGTCCATTGTTGGGGGATTATCCTCGAGTTCTTCCCCTTCATATTAGTCAAATACCTATGAGGAGCGAGCATACTGTGGTTCTTGCGATCCCCCTAGGGTGAAGTCACTGAATTTTAATGCCATGATCTTATCCAACTGTGGTCAAACTGCACGTATCCCCTTCGGGAGGTATGCAGTAACCAGAGTGTAATCGAAGTCCCTAGGGACACTGTCATGACTGAATGCGTTGGCGAGAGGTGGGATGTAGTCAGGAAGGATAGTCAGTATTAACTTCACATTTTCCAAGTCATATTGATGCTTGTTTGTTTTCTCTAATGTAACTCGAGATGGTCTAGATCCACGAGCAATCGACGGGGAGGCTTGCACTCCTCGTGTCGATGAAGCTTGAACTCCTGTGGACATTACTTTTTCGTCCATTATATCAATTAGAACTTCTTCAACCAACTTCTCTATGACACTGACTTCGTTCGACATGCATGCTCAAGATCGGATGACTCAGGTCAATGATTGGATTCTCAACGCAATAGATCAGGTGGTGAAATCTCAGTAAGCACAATGCAGTAGCAATGATTTGGCTCAGATACAATTCAAAAAAGTGTTATCGGTGCAATAGTCGATAGACTAAGTAGACAGTGAGGTAATGGATCTCTCCAATGGTCGAGAAGTCCTCATCAATGCATCTCTGTCTGTTATAGCATGGTTCCAATGGTCTGATGGTGAGATTTCTGGTCATAACTATTGTTCGAACAGTTTGGGAGCATCGGTCTAATAGTTATAATGCCTTCAATGGTTATATTTCTTTGCCATGGCGAAGTTCCATGTTGTGCTGTTCTGATATCCTAGTGAAGTTCTAGTTTTGCAATCCTTCCTTCTACAAAGTTCCCTCTGGAACCTCCTGTAACTTTTCTATCTTTTCTCTCTTCTTACTGAGCTTTCTAGCCTTCTTCCCTGTGATATTCATCTCGGTATTCCTCTTTTCATTTTGATTCTTATTTGTACTCAACATAGTAAGTTTGCGTTGTTGATATTCTTTCATAGGGTTAGAGAGTAATACTTCTTCTTCGTCCGGGGTAGGTGCTCTATTCTCCTGTATATACATATATTGTAAGTCTTCCTGGGTTCTTTCATCTTCGACATCTGGTCTGCTGGTCCTCAGTAGCTTCGACTGGTCCTCTTGTTCTTTTAGTAAGTGTGTTATCCTCTTCATCATGAAGTCTCCCAATTCTTGCTTCTTCTATTCTAGGGCTTTCTCTTCTTTTATTTTGGTCTGATCCTTCTCAATCTAGGTTTTTCCTAGTAACATAGAAAATGGGGTGTTTCTCTCAATAAATTTAACAACCTCAAAATATTCCTTTGTCAAAGTTCCATGAGCACTCATAGATATCTGGGTAAGTCTTCCACATAGGGTTATCAGTTTTCCTCTAAATAATCCTATTCCTCCCAATGAAGGAGTCATAGTAGGATTTCCTAAAATTTCCCAAGTTCTTTCTGCCATAATATTTACCTATGTTTCCTCATCTAGAACAAAGTGAATGTTGAAGTCTCCTATTCTTGTTTCTATGCACTCTTTTTCTTTGAAGATATCTGATAAGTTAATATTTCTGTGGTCATTCAGTGTTTCTTTCATTTCTGACAATACAGTCTCTAATTCTTTCCGAGGTTCTTCCATGGTCTCAGTTTCTTGGCCTTTCTCAGGGTTTTCTTGTCTCATATTCATTCTTTCAACCTTAGCAATCATTCTAGGGAAATCCAGAACGTCATGGTCCATAGATTTACAACAAATACAACTAGGTATTCTATCAGGGAAATCCTTAGCAATATGGCCCGACCTTCTACATCTATAACAAAGGGTTAGTCCTCTCTTTATTTTAAATGATCCCCAACCTCTCTTGTACTACGCACTAGGATCATAGTAGCTAACCTGCAGAAAATTCTTTCTAGGATTCTGCATCCATTTGTTAGTCCAAACATTCTTTCTATGCATAGGAATAACATATCTTTCATTATTTCTATCAGATCTATTCATATCAAACCTTATTTCTTCTATCCGCGCCCTAGTTTTCAGACTAGGACAAAAGTTATCAAACATACCTAGATCCATACTTTTAAAACAAAAATTTCCGCTTGTCCTACCTTTTGAATCAAAACTTTTCACTGTTCTTACCTTTATCAGAGCACAAATATTTTAGATCTTACCTCTTTTCTTCAGATCCGCTTCCTTTCTTAGCACAGAGCTTCACAAAATAAAATACTGCACACTAAAACAACAGGTATACACACAAAGCTTTCTTTCTTTTCCTCAGTTCCCAACAATCATAGTTTCATTCCAACGACAACAAAACCTTATGTTGGAACATAGGGGCAGAACTAGGGTTCAATGCTTCAACAAAACACCAACAAAACCCTAACTACCAACCCTTTTGGCAACATCTGTGAAGCAGATGAAGTCTCACCTGAGGTAGAGGCAGGGGTGGTTGCAGGACTCCAGTTTCTGCAACCTTAGCTGGGACACCGATATGTGATTATAACACCTCAACAAAGCACTTAGTAGTTATATTTCATTAGTATTTAACCTTATTTCACAGCGCAGATAAACCCTAATTATAGAGCAGCACAATATTCATCCATATCAAATATATTCAAGCACTAAGCATATCAACCTAGATTAGATCTAGCATCTTATTCACATCATTAGGCACTAAGCTATCATATTCATCTAAGCATACATCGTTGCGCTAAGAAGTAATCATATAAATAATAAAACATTCACAATGCACAAAGTAACCACAACACAGGATATACGTGGTTCACCCCCAGCCTGGGGCTACATCCACCAACTCTTCTTCTCTTTATTGTCTTCTGTCAATCCTCTACATGCACAGAGCCACAAGATCCTACTCCGCATAGGACATGAGACCTGTGCGCACTTCGCTAGATCCTCCTTCCCTGAGCCAGGTTACATCACAAAGCCTTTACACAGTCTCTTACAGTCACTTGCACTTATCTTTGCAAGTCTCACACAGTATGCACGAAGAAATTACAATTCACACTTAGCACTTAGCAAGGTACCAAGCCTTCAACCACTAGTAACTTTCTTCTTACATCGACTAAACATCTATTTATACATTACAAAAGGGCCTAAACATTGTTAAACCAATGGGCCGACATCCCCATACCCATTACATAGCCCAAAACCCAAAAAGCCCTAAATAGGGGGCCAAGATCCCATGATATCCGCTTCGACTTGCGCTCTACCTTCGATAGCCTATTGAATTCATAAGTCAAACCTGACCAAGGATCCTCAAAACTTGGTCAAAGGCCAACATATTGCAAGCAATCAAAGACATTCCAATGTATGTTAAGACAATAAGGGAATTGTGTATAAAGAAAACAATAAGGAAAAATAAAGGCCCACAAACAATGCAAGTTATTGGTAAATTGGAAGACATTATGTTGAAAAACAATTATATGCAAAAGAATGTTGATCCTGGTAGCCCCATTGTAACAATCCATATCAATAATATTGCAATAGCAAACACATTGATAGATCTAGGAGAAACAATAAATGTAATGACAAAAGGTACCATGGATGAATTGCAATTGTCTAATCTCCATAATACACCCACATTTTTACAATTAACTAATAGATCAATGATAAAAACAGAAGGTGTATTAGAGGATATAATAGTATCCTTATATTATTGGGAGTACCTTGTATATTTCATGGTTTTACAGCTGAAATATACCTTTGTTGGGAAACCATTAATCTTAGGGAGGCCTTGGTTAGCTACATTTGATGCTTTTATCAGTTATAGATCAGGGGACATGGCAATTTCACATGGGGATTGAATTTATATCCACCTTCTAAAGATTTAATTGAATAAAAATTGTGATGTCCCCCAACCCCTTTGAGGTCCATTATGTGCGGAAAACTCATAAAAATGAAAATTTTACAACTAACTAATTTCTTGTTGCTCATAGCTACGAATTGCGACCAGATTTAACTATTGTATGATACCATTAAATTGATGCATCTAAATCATTCTAATATAAACATGAATGCAACTAACAGCTTATTTCAGCAACATAAAAATCAGTCATACACAAAGTTCATGCACAACAATTAAAACTCTCAAATATAACACAACAACAAGATAAAACACTTATCTTTTAAATTAAGTTGTACACCAGCTACTTGTGATGCATGTTCCACCCAAACATAGTCTTGTTGTTCCAAATATCAAAAACAAGTCACCCCCGATTTGGGGGCTGGAAATCCGAGGTTGGTCTCTCACTATCCACTCACAACTCAGAAATCCCACAACCCATTGATATTCTCCTACAACTATCCCAATTTTTCACCATCTCTCTTTCTCTCAACCTATCCAACCCAAGGAATGTACCCCTTCACTAATCACAATCCATCAGGTATCCCATTCATTTATCAATGTCTCTTTGGCATAGGTAACCAGGAATATCTCAGCTGAGAAACTCAAGGGAACTCACTACCAGGAAAACTACTAGTAACAACAACAAACACTTGATGTTATAGTGAAACTCACTCAGGAGTTCACTCTTTAGGCATGAAAATCTATCTCTTCAGTATTCAACTCTAAAATTCTCCAATATCATGCTCTAGAATTTTCCCTCCATGGATGCTCCATCTCCAAGCTCTCTTTTTTTGCTCTCTACTTGTTGTTCATGTAAAAACATTGACTGTCCAAAATTGTTGTAGCTTCCCATACAAATTTCCTCTCCTTTGGCTTGTTTGATTGACTCACACACTTCCCTAATTTGACTGTACTCATCCCCCATGCTCCCAATAACTATGGGATGTGACTTCTCACACCCAACCTCTTACATGCATTCAATGATTGTTTTTGGGGATACTCAATCACATAATAAAGTTTAATACATGTAATGATAATGAAATTCAGGAATGTGGGTGCAATTAATATACATGGGTAATTCCCCCCTTCTACCTCCTCTTAGAAATTCTCTTAGACCCTCCCTCTCTTGTGGATTAATTCAGCCCCCATATCTTTCCATGTCCCCTTAGCAGCTGACATCACATTTTATTATTAAAATTCAGAAATACATTTCACATATATACATCATTTGGTTGTGGCCACATATTTTATCTACATTAAACAATAATTAAATTGGGGATTATAGTGGGTATGTTACATTCCACCTCCCTTTCAATTATGTGCCATCCTCGGTGCACACTATGCCTATATACATATATGAAAATTTACATCACAATACTTAGAAACTAAAATTCTGCAATTTCACAACACCAACATCAATTCCAACTATAATATCTTGTTCCTCTCAACCTTTCGAGTACCCAAGGAATGCACCATTCATTTATCAAGGAAAACCAAAGGAATGTGTCAATATTTTATCAGGCCCCCCAATGCGGTTGGCTAGGACTCTGATATGTGGTTGTAGAAATATAGCTGCTCAAAATGGAGTCTTGAATTCAGTTTTCTTCAAAATTGTCAAACATTTGTTGGTATTCGTCCTACATGCTTTCTTCATGCTCCCATGTAGCATCTTCAGGACCATAGCAGGTCTGTTGAACCTTTACTAGCCATATGGATCTGTTCCTGAGCACTTTGACTTTTTCGGTCTAGGATGCACTATTACATATAGGATAAAAAATCGACGAACTATTACGACGATTGTGATAAAATCATTTTTTTTGTCGAAAAAAATTAAAAAAAAACAAAATTTTACTATTTTTTTTTTAAATTAGTCCCGATAACGTTGGATTTCTGACGTGTTCTAGGGTTGTCGGAAGTACAATGCCCAGTTCCGACACTTTAATATAGCCATTTGTAGGTCAACATAACGGTCATTGACTTCGAAATGGTCAACCTTAATTTAGGGTTATAGTCGTCAGAATTCTGACGATGACGAATCTATAAATTAGTTAATTCGAACCGAATTTCGACTAATTTGTTATAGTTGCGACATCTTTTATGTGTTATAGCTCTACTAATCTTCATTTTTATGTGAAGGTTTGCTTGTTGATTAAAAGATCGAACTGATCTTTGATCTACAGAGCTTAGTTTTGTGATCATTGTTCAAGGCGTGCAAGAGGATTTTAGACTTTGAAGGTTAGTTAAATATTTTTTTTCTTTTGTCTTCTTTAA
>JZKD02S2387477.1:9049-22040 GCA_000966675.3 Picea glauca | reverse complement strand
AGTTGTTGCCAACATACTCCATGTTTATAGCACTTGATCGATTTCATTTTCCCCGCCACTAAAAATGAGTCTCAACTGTTTATCTGCTCAACCTTCCAAAAATCTGAAACCTTATAAATTTTTAAATTTATCAAAATGAATATGGGCCATTGATCGTGAGATCAAACATGATCTTGGTCATCGATTCACCAAACTTCTTGCAACTCTAAAACGACCATTACAACATGAAATTCAACCATTCCAATTCGAATTCAACTCTACAACCTGCAGATTCACGCCATTAAACCTATCTCATATGACTATGAGGAAAACCTATCCTGAATTTGCTCATGAATTTGGGGATTTCACTCTAATTTCTTTGTTTTTCCCCAAATTTGCACAGACCAAAGTCTGTAACATCAAATTGTCCAATTCACACTCATTCTTGGCCTATACACTAGAGTCTATGATTCCATAATGTAACGTCCTCCAGTCCAACTGAGGTCCATTACGTGCAAAAAAATCATAAAAACAAAAAAAATTACAGCTAACTAATTTCCCGTAGCTCACAGCTACAAATTAAAACAAGATTTAGATATTATTTGATACCATTAAATTAATGCATCTAAAACATTCTAAAACATCAGTCCCATACACATATTTCATGCAAGGCAATTAAACCTATCGAATATAACACAACACCAAGATAAAACACTTATCTTTTAAATTCAGTTGTGCAATCAACCTCTTGGGATGGAAGTTCCACCCAACCATAGACTTGATGTTCCAAATCTCAATATCAAGTCACCCCCAAGCTAGGGATACCAATCCACAAAAGAGGTTGGTCTCTCATTTTCCACTCATAGCTCAAAAATCCCACAACCCACTGATATTCTTCTACAACTATCTTGATTTTACACCATCTCTCTTCCCCTCGACCTTCCCAACCCAAGGAATGTACCCCTTCACTGATATCAATCCCTTAGGCATATTATTAATTTATTAGGGTCTCTTTGGCATAGGTAACCAAGAATCTCTTAGCTGATAAACTCAAGGGAACTCACTACTAGAAAAACTACCAGTAACAACAACAAACACTTGTTTTTATAGTGCAACTCACTTAGGATTTCACTATTTAGGCATGGAAACCTGTCTATTCAATCTTCAGCCCCCAAATGCTCAAAAAATGCTCCAACATGCTGTAGAATTCTCCCTCCATGGATGCTCCAAGTCCAAGTTCTCATTTTTTTGTCTCTACTTGTTGTTCATACAAAAGCATTGACTATCCAAAATTGTTGTAGCTAGCCATACAAAATTTCCTCTCCTTTGGCTTACTTTCTTGACTCACACACTTCCCCAAGATGATTGTACTAAAACCCCATGATCCCAATAACTATGAATGTGAGTTATCGCACCCACCCTCTTACATGCATTCAATGATTGGCTTTGGGACACTCAATCATAAAATATAGTTTACTACATAATGATAATAAAATTTAGAAATGTGGATGAAATTAATATACATGGGTAATTCCCCCCTTCAAAATTCTCATATATATTCTCTTAGAACCTCCTCTCTCTTATGGATTAATTCATCCCCCATCTCTGTCCATGTCCCCTTAGCAGTTGACATCACATTTTATTATTAAAATTCAGAAATACATTTCTCATATACATCGCTTGGCCATGGCCACATATTATATCTACATTAATCATTAAGTAAACTGGAGATTATAGTGGGGATGTTACAAGACTTTACACAATGATTTCAAGATACAAATAATGATGATGAAGTAGTACAACCTATTTTAAATATTGACCAAGTTATGAATATGAAGAATGATATCGAGGAAAATCAAACCATTAATTTTATTAATAATGTTGATTTTACTCAATATCATGGGGGTATCATATCTTGGACAAATATTTTCAAGAAAATTGTAATATGGATACTTTATCAACAATTTCAAGTTCAATGTCTTCTACCAAATCAATATTAGAATCAAGTAACGTATCTGTTGAAATTTATCAAGGAAAAACTCTAAATATTAATTCTAAACTTGAAGAATTTAAAAAAGAGCAATTAATCAAGAAGCTGTAGAAAAAGTTGGCATGTTTGCATGGGAATAAACTGATATTCGTGGAATCCACCCTAATACATGTATCATCATATTTATATAGAGGACAATTCCAAGCCTATCATGCAACCCAAAATATGTATGAACCCACTCTTGAAGGAAATTGTGAAAGATGAATTGCATAAACTACTTAATGTTAATTTCATATATCCAATCTCTAATAGTCAGTGGGTATCTCCACTAGTGATTGTTCCTAATAAAAATGGAAAATGGATTGTTTGCATAGATTATAAGGAATTGAATAAATAAACCTTAAAATATTGTTTCCCTCTACCATTTATTGATCGGGTTCTAGATACATTAGCAGGTAAAAAATATTTTTCCTTTCTTGATGGGTTTAGTGGTTATAACCAAATTCAGATAGCTCCAGAGGATCAAGATAAAACAACATTCACATGCCCATGGGGAACATATGCCTATAGAGTACTACCTTTTGGGTTATGTGATGCACCTACAACTTTTCAACGTGTTGTACTAGGTATCTTTTCTGAACCGATTCATGATTGTGTAGAAGTATATATGGATGATTTCACTGTCTATGGAAATACTTTTGAGGAAGCATTAGAAAATTTAGAAAAAAATTTAATCAAATGCCAAGAAACTAATTTTTCATTAAGTAATGAGAAATGATTTATGTTACAAACTAAAGGAATTGTTTTGGGTCACTGTGTGCTTCTGCAGATATAAAATGGATCCATCAAAGATAGAAGTCATTTCCAAACTACCAATGTTGAAGACCCAAAAATATGTCAGAAGTTTTCTTAGGACATATTGGTTACTATCGATGATTCATTGAAACTTTCACAAAAATTACATCTCCATTATTCAAACTTCTTACTAATTATAATGATTTTTTCTGGAATATTCCTTGCCAAACCGCTTTCGAAACTTTAAAAGAGAAACTTTTTGTAGCTCTTTTCTTAAGAGGGACAAATTAGTCCCTCCCATTTCATATATCTATAGATGCCTTTGACACAAATTTAGGAGAAGTACTAGGAAAAAAGGACAATCAAGTACCTTATGCCATTTATTTTGTGAGTAAAAACATGACACCCCCTTAATTGAATTATACAATTACAGAAAAGGATTTCCTTGCAGTAGTGCATGTCATCAATAAATGTAGGCACTATATTACAGGATATGAGATATTCATCCACATTGATCATTCAACCATTAGATACTTAATGAATAAACCAATTACTAATGGTAGGGTTACCAAGTGGCTTCTTCTGTTATAAGAATTTAATATCACTATACTAGATAGACCTGGAAAAGAGAATGTAGTTGCATACTTTCTTTCCATGATTCATAATGAAGGTGAATTAGTTCCTTTTATTGATAATTTTCTGATGAGCATCTTTTTACAATATCTACTGAATCTCCTTGTTTTTCATATATTTCTAACTATTTAGCTACAAGAAAGTTACCTCAACATCTCTCCACAAAGGAGAAGCAAAAGATCATCAAACTCAGTGCCACTTCCTCATGGATTGGTGGAGAAATTTTATGTACTAGACCTAATCTAATCATCCAGAGATGTGTATGAGAGGATGAAGTGTTTGACATATTAAGGCATGCCAAAATGAACCATGTGGAGTCCATTTTGTTGATAAAAGAACCACATACAAAGTCCTTTATTTGGGGTATTATTGGCCTATTCTTTTTAGATATGCCAATAAGTATGTCAGAAGATGTGACAGTTTTCACAGGATGGGTCGACCAGTGAAAGCAGATGAAATGCCTCTACAACCCAAGGTATTCATAGAACCATTTGAAAAATGGACCTTAGACTTTGTAGGATCTATTCTTCCAATGTCTAGAAAAAAGAGTTATATTTTGGTATGTACTGATTATGTTACTAAATGGGTAGAAGCTAAACCTATTTTGCATGTTAATGAACAAGATGTTGTATATTTTTTTATTTGAGGACATATTTACTCATTTTGGTGTCCCAAGAGAAATTGTAACAGATCAAGGTGCTCAGTTGACATCAAAACTTGTCTAGAATATCATCGAGCAATACAAGATCAAGCATCTAAAGTCATCCCCCTACTATCCACAAGCCAATGGGTAGGTGGAGTCCACAAACAAAGTTTTTGAATCCATCTTAACCAAAATTGTTCAGATACACCACTGAGATTACGAAGATAGGATTCCAGATGCACTCTGGGCATACCAGACCACATGGAGGAATACAACCAAGCATACACCATATGAGCTTGTGTATAGTAAACAAGTTTTACTACCTATTGTGTTCCAAATCAATACAGACAACAACCAATCTAGGGATGGATTTTTTAGAAGCATAGAAGCAGAGGTTAGAAAAACTCAATGAATTGGAAGAGATTCAATAGGATGTAATTCAACATACTACTATAATCCAATATAAAAGAATGAAATGGCATGAAAAATTCATCAGAAAGAAGAAATTCAAACCAGGTGACTAGTCTCTCTCTTATTTGATTCTAGATTTTAAAACTTCAAAGGGAAGCTTAGTACTCATTGGTTAGGGTCGTATGAGATAGAGATAGTTCTTTATAATGGATCGGTTAAAATCAAAACTATTGATGAAGAGGGTATTTCCTTTCTAGTAAATGGGCATAGACTAAGGTTATATAAGAAGCCTTCAAATAGAAAATAATTTGTCCATAATTGTCTTCAACAACCATAGATGGAGATAGTTTGTAAGGGAAATTCTTCCCATGCTCTTATCCCATAATGATATATATATATTTAAATACATATTAAAAAAAGAGGGATGGAAAAAAAATTAAATTAAATGTGAAATAAAATGTAAAGAAAAAAATAAGTGTAGTCTATGAAAACAAGTTTATTGGCATAGTTGTGCAAGAATTCTATTTGAAAACTAGTGATCCGACGGACACAATTCAAGTTTTCCAAATAATCACAAGATTTCTTCCCCTGTTTATCATTCTTCTTTCTAGTTCTTGATTTCTCAACAACAAATTTCTTGCCATCCTGCAAAAATTTAGTTTTTGCAGCACTTAGTCGGATAGATTATTCCTTTCATACTTAAAAATAAATTCATATTTCTAGAGGTTTTCAAAATTTTCATGGTTTTTCTTAGAAATAAATTTAGCAGCAGTTCCTGGATTGTTCAAGTTTTTCTTCTTGTTTTCAAATTTTTACTACTGCAGCATGCTAGATTTCTTCCAGACCATACATTACAATTCAAGATTCAGGTTCACTAGTAAAATGGTTCTATATAGAAGGTTAATTTCTACAAGTTGCATACTTTTATGCAATTACAGACAATTTTTGTAGCTATCGAAATCCACATGTAGTTGTTATTCAAGCAACTATTAGTCATTAAATTATTTTAAAGACTATATTGCAACACCAAATTAGTACAATTTATGAATTTCATGCAAATTTTCATGAAATTCAATTCTGAAGACTTTATTAGCAAGCAGTAGATTCAGATCATCTTCAACAACATCATAACTTTTTATATAATATTTAGTAGCATCAACACTTGTTAGATCATCTTTAGATTTTTCATAATCATCCTTCATCTCTAGAATCATCATAAGTCCAAAAATTTCTTCCAGAGTATGCAACAATAAATGAGTCAGCTCCAGCAGCGGGACTACCATTCAAACTCAACTATGCTCCAACTCTAGCTCCAACTTCAAAGGTGATAAATTATTCATGCTACAGGTAAAATCAGAAGGTAATAACTCCTTAAATCATTTATGCATTTGGAATTATGAAGTGTGTGAAGGATGGGAAAATATTAAATTCAATACACACTTATTCTGATTTTCCTAAACTTTATCCTATCCTCTTACCAAATTTCTTAAATTCCTATGAAATTCCTCTAATTATACCTTTGAAACTATATCCTAAGTATATGCTTTCTCATATATTAAACATTCTAATTAATGATCATAGATATCCACGTTGAAGTTATATTTCGACATGGATTATAACATAGTGATTAATTGGACCAATAAGGTGATTCAATCATACAAGAGAACCACCATAAGTTGGAATGATAGAACGAAACATGACATGAATGTTTGCATGATTCTAATTATGAATATCATCATAGATGAAATCGCCCATGTTTTTCTCTTCATTCGTAAATTTTCCATATATTCACTACTATTTTCCCCATTTTTCATGTGAGAAGAGAAATGTTCTAGTTGAATTTTTTTCTAACTCTACAAATTCGAGGCATGGGTCCTATGGTAAGGCATGAACCTATTAGGATTGAGATCCTAGAAGCTTATCCAAAATGTATGAGTCTATTTCAGAGAGTCGAATGGTTGCCTTTCTTAAAAAAATTCCAAGGGCACAACAAGAAAGTAACCAAAGATTTTGTAGAGTCACTTGATGGCACAACGGCTCAAATTGGTGACCTCCAGCTACAATTATCTGAATATTTTATTTCACTATATACAGGGATACCTCAAGGTGGAGAAAAATGGTTCAAGAGTAAGAATATTAATGGAGAAATTTGGAAAGACTTCTCTAAATACCCAACACAATAAGCTAACTAGAACAAAGTTATGTCCACTTCTACATTCCATAAGAAATGGAAAGATATTTTATTCATCCTTCATAAATATGTGACCTGTGAAGGCAGGTATGGGCTTGTGTTTTACTATCATCTCAGATTACTCATGAATTTTGTTAAGGGGCATGAATTAGATATGCATTTCTATCTATTGAACAGTTTGAATAAAATGGAATTATCGATACAACGTATCGCCAAGAATTTAGAAATGAGTTTGTTTCACTTTGGGTTGGTTGAGATTATGGTTGAATCTCAATTGAAGGATAAAAATGATAATTGGGAGAAATTCCTGATACAAAATTGTTTTTTCAAGGAACTTGTACAGGGAGAGGTCAAAGGTTTGAAACACAAAAGTGCCAAAAATAAGGTTTATGATATAGAGCCGAGGGTTTCCAAGTTGAAAATCTTGGAAACATAACCTGGAATTCTCAAAGGAATCTTATTGGAGCTGGGATCCAACAGAGACTTTAGAAAATATGGAGCTGGAAGAAGAGGAGTTGGAGAACACAGAACCATAGAATCCAAAGCCTAAGGTAACAGAGAAGAAGAAGAATGTAAAACAAAGGATGGAAAAATAGGTCAAGGTTTTGAACCCTGAACCTCAAAAACCTAGAGGATGACCTCTAGGAAACATTATAGGGAAAATTAATAAAATTGAGGTCAACAATTTGAAGTTATAAAAGGAAATAGAGGAAGAAAATTCAAAATCTCGAGAATTAGGAGGAAGAGAAGAGGCTATGAATAATAAGAAGAGAAAAAATTGAGGCCATTATGTATTGAATGACTAGAATCCTGACAAAGGGATTAGATATAGAACAAAACTATAGTAGCCAAGTTTAGGAAAAATAAGTCATCAAGATTGAAGAAAATGATAAGGAGCAACATAACTATTTAAAGAAAACAAATTCAAGTAAAAATCCCAGGTTTGAATCATTTCTTAGTCCTCCTAGAGTTCAGAAAACAAAAATGAATTTTGAAATTATGATTCTGATGAAGAAGGAAGGGGATTTAATTAGTATATGACTTATTATGAGATACATGAAGCCACTAAAGTTGATAAGGAACTAGTATCTAATTCAACATCCACATCCTTGAAATAAAAATGAGTTGAGAAGGTTAGGAAATTGAAAGAGGAACTCAAGGAGTTGGAACTCCTTGACAGTCATATCGATACTGAAAAATGAGATATTGAAGGCCAACATTGCTCAGTTACAATGAGATAAGGAATAGTTGGAGGCCCAGAAGAAATTGCTTATAAGAAAGGTTAGGAAATGGTACATTCAAAGCATGGAAAGAATCTGAATCAAAATATTGAGGACAAAGATTAATGAGACAAGAAGTCATATACAAGCCTCATCTTCAGGCTGCACATTTTGATTGATGATTCAGAAAGAGCTTAAGAGGAAAGGGGTCAAAAATGTTGATTTTTTTGTTGGAGGAAGTAGAGTACAATTTTGGTTGCATGAGGACATGCAACATCTTCCATGTTGGCGGGATATTGAGTCCTAAAAACATACTATTTTTGTCACTTTTCTATCTTAAACTTCCATCCAAAGCCTATACCTATGAACCAACTTATATCCTATTTTACCCCTTTTCCCATAAATATATTGCTCAGCTACATAACTTGTGTATTGAAGGATATTAGAGGTAAATTGTCCATTCTAAGTTCATTTCCATTCTTCGTTATGAAATTTGATTTAATTAGTTACTATTTTTAATGAGTCTCTACATAATCTTTAATTATGTAGCAACTCAAATATAGTTTTGTAGTCATTAAACTATTTATGCATCAGAATAATTGTTATATAGGGTCACACACACTCCAGTATTGAACCATGACTTGCAGAAGATTCCAAATCAGCTCCCGAAGCTCGTCAACCTATCAGTTCAGGCCAAGAATCCTACAAATCAACACATGAGACAAGTCAAACCTACAATCAATGAATGAACAAGTGGCACATTACGCAAGTTGTTTCTTTCTCAAATAAACACGAGATAGCATGAGATAGCATGAGTGAAATTCGTGCATCTTGTCATGAATTTATCCATTACATGGATGACAAATCCTATTCCATATACCGACAAGTTGTAATATACGATATAAGATGCACAAATGTGGTACTTTATTTGTAAAATAGTTTATGAGATCTGTGAGAATTGGATCTATGCAATCTTGTGTACAATGTATAAATATTGGCTATCAAACCTTGATAGACACACATAATATCTTTTGATATCACTACTATAAAAGTCATATTTACATTGGAATTAATAGAAATTCCGGTTACCATGCAAAAACATGAGTTACATATTTTGAATTTACAAAGTTCAATTTTATACACTCTTTCCTAGTAGTTTTCCCCGAACCAGGAGAGACCCTTGAGGAGGAGTTCACTACTCATTTAATTTACTGTTGGTATTGCTTTGTTATTAAGTCATGTAATTTATATTTATGGTTATTTCATTTTCTGCAAATTCATTTATTTATGTTTACAAAGGAAAACTAAAACATCAGACATTAATTGAATAAGTGATTGTTATTTCAGCTACATAAACTCTCGTTGATTTAAATGATTGAAAGACTATAGTTAATGATCAATCAAATTGATGATGCTAAGTGTCTAGAATTTTTCATGTGTCTTTCTTAATTTTTTTCTTCATCATTAGAAATTACTCTATTATTTCTGTAGATAAACATAAACTCTATTTATGCAGCTAAACAAGATTTTTTTTTCCTTTTTGCATAAGTAGATAGAATAGAGGCTAATACCTGCATAACTAATTTCATGCACTTCATCGATTTACGATCCCCAAGTTGGTAAATTAATGTAGTAGAGTTCACCTAATTGAACTAACTTCCATGGCTTCTTCATGCCTACTAAGAATCTTCCAAGCTTCCCTCCACTTGAGAATTTCCATTTCTACCTCAAAGAAATCCTTCACAAAACTTCTAATGGAATTAGACCAAACAACCCCCATATAGCTAATTCCAATTCCTATCTTAACCCATAGACAACTAATTCCAATTCCATTTTTTTTGAAAAATAGAAACTGAGAAGAATATATTGGAAAAACAAGACATAAACATTGAACGAAACAAAAACAGGGGAAAGTAACCAGATAACCTGAGGTTTAATGATTGCTCCAAGGAAAGTGTTATCATGGAAATCAGATCACATCCTAATATCGCCACCCTTAAACACCTTTCAATGCCACTGAACCTACAAAACCCATGCTTGAAACCACCTTGCCACCTTAAAACTTGGTTCACTTCCCTTCCAGAAATTCCATATAAGAGCGATTGATGTCGAGATACACATGCAATATTGAATACTACCACACTTCTCTAGACCCCTCCAATGTGTGAATGGTGATCACCACCTATCGAATTTCCCTTAACGTGTCTAGTAGCTACCTTGCATCCAATTGAGGTGGTTTATTTTTACATCTTAATATTCATTAAGGTACGAGGTTAATGATACTCACCCCATTTTTTATCAAAACTTTTACACTAAGGTGTGAGGTTACCTTGTCCCAATGGTCATCCTTATAATTGAGATCCCTCTTTATATAAAATAATGATATCCTGTTGAAATTGGAGGTCGTTATTTTGATCCTAGAGATAAGGGAATACAAGGCATTTCTCCTTGGTTCTATGTGGGTTACCATGGCACTTACAATTAGCATCGAGTGCCCCAGTACCACTAGGTGGTTAATCCTTGATTCCTTCACAATACATGGGCCCATGCATAATGGATAGGCCTCAGATAGATTTTTTGAAATATTTTTGAGCCCATAGGCATAGTAAACCAACCTGTTTCCTCTGATATCGAGAAGAATCCCCCTCGCACCTACTTCCCCTGGGTTATTCTGATAATCCCCATCGAATAAAAGGATGTTTTTACTCTACTTCACTTGTCAAACCACAAATTTAGATTGATCATTCCTAATCTCCCACTGTGGTAGTATGACTATGCTTTCCTTGATAGGAGGAACACCACCACCATCCAACTTAAACTTTCAAACTCAGTCTTTTTCTCGGCCATCCAAAACCTGATCCTCCATTTTGACTTTGTTCTACATATGCTCAGAGAGAAGGGATATAACTTTGGAGGAAATTTTCCTCAGATGTATCCTCTCATTTATGAAAATTTGCTTGTTCCAAGAAAGATAAATTTTCCAACACATATACTTTGGTATCACTTACCAGACTCTCTTAAACACTGGATTTTTATTGAAGGTTCCACTATATATGCTACAACATTTTTTAAATAAATCTTCACAAGATTGAGACCATCGAATTATGTTAGTTAAACTCGTTATGATACACTTCTAGACCTATTTGAAATAATTTCATTCAAGGAACATGTGATGCATGGTTTCCTCTACTTGAGTGCACAAGGAACATTAAGAGGAGCCCGTTATTCCTCTCTTGTTTAATTATCTGAAGTGAGCACTTTTCCATGGACAAAAATCCATCATAATACATTAATGTTTGGCATCCCATATCCATGCCATATTTTATTCCACAAATTAGATCTCTAGAAGATTGGTTGATTTTAGCAGAACATTGTAACCAGTTCTAAATAAGAAGGTTGTTCCCCCTAGTCCCTCTTATATTTCCTGAGTCTATTCCAAGGTGCACACCCCAAAAGTGTCTATATTAAGGATTGAACAAGGGGAATGATATTTTTTTTAGGAGATACGAACCTCCAACCCACCCAATTTCCAAAATCCTCATCTCAGTTGGATATATCATAAAGGGTATACATATCTTTCTCTCTCATCCACGACTTAAGAATAGAAAAATTCTCATGGGTCAACAATTTTTCCCTTCCATATATGTTGTCCTCCCATATATTAATCAATTACCTATTCCCCATAATATAGGTTAATTTTTCTTGAATTAATGGGATGGAATCTTTAATTATCTTAGCAATAAGTGAGTGTTTTGTTTCTTTGAGTGGATGTTCTATGCATTGCTATCTTGTTCCCCTAAAATACTTTCTCCAAAAGATATTTTTCCACCATGTTGGACTACCCGTAATCATTCTCCATATCAATTTTTCTCCCATGGCCATATTCATCATAGCGGGGTCTATTATCCCTAATCCACTGTTGTCTTTTGGATTCCTCACTACCTTCCAATTGATGAGGTGGAATTTATTTTCAATATATTTTCCCCTTTGCATAACAAATTTTGAATATCCATGGATATCTATTTCATGATTAACCGATGGACTAGCAAATCCAAACATGAGTAAAGAGGTAAGGATGATAAGATAGATTTGATGAGAACAATCCTTTTCATCGGGCTAGGCCATTGAGAACCCCACTGTACAAATTTATTTCTGATTTGATTAACAATACAGTTTCATTCCTACAATGATGTATTTTAGATGGAGATTGGGATCCTGAGGTATTGATATGATGACCAATTTTCAATGATAGTAGATTGGAATAATTGTGATATTAATTGCATCACCCGTGGTCTAATATTTCAGCTATAGATATGCCCTTTCATGTAATTCACCACTCCTCTTGATGTGTCCAAGAAGGAATCCAATATCTGTTTGAATATGGAGGCAATGGTTATAGAGGCTCCACTTACTAGCAAAGTGTCATTAGTTAATTGGGAATGGATGACACTTTTGATTCCTTGAACTATCTAAGTTCTAGGGAAATTCCTAGTGGTCCTTTTGAATTCCAGTTTTCATCTTAGAGAATTAGCCATAATAATGAATGGGAGGGGAGACAAAGGGAATCCTTGATGTAAACCCATATTTCTTTGAACAAAATATGTATTATGGCCATTGGTCAGAGATGTTATCCATGGCAAACTGATGCAATATGATACCCACTATATGAAGGCAAACTTGTCTAAAACCTTGAAGAAGAATGAGTGTCTCACTCGATCAAAGTTATTTTCCATATCCAACTTGAAAACCATGTCTTTCTCCTTGGCTGACATGATGGGATGAATGGATTCCTATGTTAGCACAAGGTTGTCAATAATTTGTCTATTATGCATAAATCCACCCTAGTTTGTAGAAATGATCTTTGGAACTATTATTTTAAGACAAACAACAATAATTTTAGTCAGAATTTTGTAGGAAGCATTACATAGGGAGAAAGGCCTGAATCTTGCAAAGGAGGATGGGTTTGCCTCATTGGGTATTAAATCCAAGAATGAAGAATTGCTATTCCCACCTAGTTTGTACAATCTATGATCATATTGCAACATTATTTTTAAGTCATACTTAATAAGTTACTGGAAATATCTATAAAAGGATATAGAGAAATCATCAGGGCCTGGGGCCTTATCTGG
>JZKD02S2387476.1:1142884-1153880 GCA_000966675.3 Picea glauca | reverse complement strand
CAATAATGAGTCATATTTACATCAAACACTATTGGGTCCATTACCCAAACCTTTGTGCTATGGGTCTTTCTTCAAGGGTTGACATCAATGACAACCAACCTTAATCAACAAATTCAAGATTGGAAGGTGAATCTGATGTGGAATCCTTGCTTTTACTCCTTGTATTATAACATTTTGAGACATATGAATTTCTTCAACATACTCATCTTCATCTTCTCCATCTAATTTGAGAGAGATATCCCAAAACGAGCTGACTCCTTGTCCATATGTTTCTTTTGTATTTCCATATTTATCTTCTTGATCATCCTCCTCCTCTCCCTCTTCTTCATCCTTCCCATCTATGGGGGTTTCAATAGCAGAGGCCCACACTTTAAACACGTTAATGAAATATTCCATATTAATACTCTATGTAGATGGAGAGGTCTTAGGTTTTTTTTTTATACTTTGGAATCGAGCCTATGGAAACCCACTGGGCACTTCCCCTCATTTTGAGGATGGCACCCACGGTAAACCAAATTTTGTAGAAAGCCGAGGATTTTTCGATAACTTTCTCATTTAATAGCTCAACATGTCACTTGCGGGAAATGAACCTGGGTGGGGGGGAACGCCCCTCAGCAAAAACCACTCGTACTAAACCCAATTGACAAAGAGGTCTTAGTCATAGGAGGGATACTCTTCTTAGAGGTAAATTTGAAGAATTTATTAGTATTCATACCTTCCCCATCATTCTTTTTCATGTCAACAATTTCATTTGATATTTTCTTTATAATCCTTTGTAGGGTCCCCATATCCATAACATCTTGATCCTTTTTCTCAATGGAAGGTTTATTTAAAAACAACTTCTTTTTGGTGGACTATATTTTTCAGGGTCTGAGATAGGGTTTTTAAGCTTAACATATCCTTCTCCACTTTTATAACTTCTTTAAATGTGTCTTCCAAAACATCTTTCTCAACTCTCTTTACAAACATTGCCATTTAAACTCGTAGAGATGAAGTATAAAACTTTATAGATACATCGTCAACAAGTTTAAATGTGGTTGCGATTTTTTTATTATCAATGATATAAATCTTTGGTTGAAGTATTTATTTTTTTATTTAGCATCCATTTTTATCCGATACAACTCTAAAACCAAGACTACTAGAGATTTGCCATCTCCAAATTTGTCAGTGAAACAATCTCAAAATCATTTAAATTGGTAATTGAACCTTGTTTTAAAGATAAATACCAAGTGGATTCCTTACCTTGAAATGTTTATGGAAATAACCTACAAACAACATTCTCATGCTCCATGTTTACCAATCTGACTACAAACATAAAGCTTTTTATATGATCTTTTGTTTATTCTTTCTTTTCAGGTTCAAATTTAAGTAGAAACTTTTTAGGGTGCTTGGGTAAAGGATGAATATCCCTTGGAACTGCAACAACGTCTTGGGACAACCATGGTTGTTTATTAGGTTGATTCACATTTTCCCCTACCATGACTCTAGGGCAACTTGGATTGTTTCCTAAGGGTTATTCCTTTGAGGGTTCTCCTTTAGAGGGATTTTTGGGGATATGTGTGTTAGAAATAATATATGTGCTCATTTAACCATAGACGATATAGAAATATTGTCACCCAACCATAGGCCGAAGCCACCCCCGAGCACCTTAACCTTGACAAAGAATGATTCCAGAAGCAAACCATAGGCCTAATATCCAATCAATGTAGCGTACCTCTCTCTCTCCAGAGCTATCATACAAGGCAGAAAGTCCAAACCATAACCAATAGAAAATTCGAGCCTAAACCAAGAATACAGATTGCAGTAGCTGCAGCTGCAACTACTCCCCAGAATTGTGCACTTACCCAATTTCTGCAGTGCACACTTCTTCATTGTTGAAATTTTGAGTTGTCTGTTGAGATCCAACTACATGTATTTATACTATTTTCCTGAGATTTCTGGGCCGACTTCTCATTCTGGAGGATAAATACTTAATATTAAATATTTCCTTGAACCGACTTGTCTTCTAGGGTTATGTTCAATGCTTTAGTGTTTCTTCTTGCTTCCCAGAATATTCTATTCTCGTCAAGGTTACACGTGGAGGTAAATACCTCCTGCAACTACCATAATATCAACACTCCCTCCTAGCTAGGGAGGTATTGAAGGAAATGGTATTGAGAACAAACATACCATTCAACTAGTAGCATCATCATAGCCGTACAGACTAACTCATGATTAGATCATGAGCACCATCATCACTATCATCTGATAGCATCAACTGCATCATCTCTCGAAGCCATACTCTATCTGAGTAATCAGACATGATGCTGAATAAGTCACTCACTCCACAGAGTAATACACAGACCATTCTTCCAATTTGGACATATGTCCTAGAAGAATGACTATCCCAACAAATGATAAAAGCTACGTTATGGACTACAGAGACCATTCCTATAGGAATGTCAATCTAGGACTATTTTCTAATCGAGTCATATGTACCATAGAGATTCATATCAACCTATATGCCTTATAAAGTATCGGGCCTAAACCATTTTCCTAGTTGGGCCACAATCTGTGCCTTTAGGAAAAATACTAGTCCATGATATGTCAACAAACTGTCAACCTGGACCATTTTCCATAGAGAGAATACATGTCCAACAACAATCTTTTTTATATGGACCATTCTCCACCTGGATATTGTATGTCCACAAGCACATTGACTATCCATCTAGCTGATAATCATTTTCAACACTACTGATAGTCTACATGGCAATCAAAACAATGTCATTCAATAGAACACAACTATGTTTATCCATACTAGTACACAACTACAATCCAGTGGTACACTACCACACCAAGTAGCACACGACTACTTAATCAGTGACACATAGTCACAACTAGTGGAACATATCCACCACAGTAGCATACATCTATTTTCCAGAGACATGCAGTCTCCATAGCAATCATATCATCTGATATCAACCTGCACAGAAAACAATATCGTAATATAAAATGAGTCATCTAGGCCATTCTTCCACTCACAACTGTGAGATCTGGAAGAGCATATGCCCTCATAAAGTAAAACATCATCCATGAGCTATCTGGACTATTCTTCTCAAGCATAGAAGAATAACTGCCCTGATTTTTGAGCCTGGACCATTCACCTAACTGGGCCATTCCTCTAGCACTAAACATAGAGCAACCTGGATAGAATGAGTCTACCCTAGGGAATGCCTATCCCTGATTGATGAACCTGAACCATTCACCTAACTAGGCCATTCCTCCGGCACTAAACAAAGTGAAACCTGGAGAGAATGAGTTTGTCCTAGGGAATGACTATCCAGACCATTTCCTAAGGAAATTATTGTCCTGTACCAACCTCCAAAACAAACCATTCTTCGAAACTGCTCACAACTGTGAACTTCAAAAGAATGACTGCTCGATGAGGCATACCATTCTACTTGACCACTACTAAGAGTGTTTGTCAAGAAGAATGATTGTCCTAGACCATTCCCCCACACTGGCCACAAGGGGAATCAATGTCTATGGTACATCAACAATATATCGAACCATTTTCATTATGAAAATGACCGTCCGATTTGGACCTTTTTCCAAACTGGAAAATGCCTATCCTTCAGAAATCTCAAACCACTTTCCGAATTGGAAATTAACTCCTCATCCTAGACCATTTTTCGAACTGAAAAATGATTGTCCATAAATCAATAACACATCAGTTCTCCCTCCCAAATTGGGAGAAATCTCTTCCTTTTTCAATAAGGAAGTCGTCTCCACGAGCTCCAACTTGTTTCTTGAGTATGCAAACTTTTTCATCTTGGACAGAGGATTTACCAAAATATCTGTTATCTGATCATCTATGGAGATATATTGTTGAACCAATTCTCTTTTCTGGACTTCATCACGAAGAATATAATGCTTGATCTTAATTTACTTCGGTATGTCTGGAACACTGGTTTTCTCTAAAGGCTTCATATAGCTCTGATTATTACAATATATCATGGTTGGATTTAGCACTTTTGTTTCCTTTTAGCTCATGACATCGTGGCAAGGCTCAAACTAAAACATATCCAAGTAGCACTTCTTCTGTCATCATGAAAGTTTGTCATGGATCAGCAATCCATCATCCTAGACTTTTGAGTAACCATTCTGATACATTATCTCTGTTATAGAAGGTTTTCTTCACACTTCTGTTGTGCATGAGAGGCTCTACACCAAGTTGTTTGAATCCATACAAGCAAGATCTTCCATCTGCATACATGGGTCTCTTTCTGGTATACCTCAAAACCTTGAGGTTTCTCTCCATACGCTTCTTGTTCAATTACTCTATTGAGTAGAACAATCCTTACATTTATATGATGTAAACTCCAACCCATGGATATTGTAGAAGATATAATGGCTCGGGTAAAGATATGTCTGGCTACTGGAACAAGCTATCATAGTCTTCTTCCTCCATCTGGGAGAACCTTTAGTTCCAAATCTCACAATTCTTCCATTCATAATTCTTTCATACACTATTCTTCATCACATCTTCCATTTCTTCTGTTTGATTTCTTCTAGTGGGTTCAAACCAAGATGGTAGTCATGTGATTCTTGATATAACGACTGGTTGTTTTGGCTTTTCTTTCTCTCTTGGAATTTTCATGTTCTTCCTCATGTTTCTCTTTAGCTCTTGGGTCCATGGAGTTTTCTATAGAATCCATGCCCTGAAGATTCCAACTTCTTCCTTTCATCATAGGATCATGAATGTGGATGGACAACCAGTGATACTTTAAGGATTCTTTTCGAAGAAGACTTCTTCTAAAGTCAAACTGAACATGTGATGCTTTTCATGGATGCTAGCATTAATGGGAACATGGATAAATACTTCATAATCCTCAATGAATCATATTATTTAGGATTAGCTCCCTCCTAGTCCTTGCTTCATGCATGAATGCATGCTCTTCTTTTGGAATTATATAATCGACTCCCTCCATCTAGGAGAGTCCACGCTTCCATCTACATCGTTATTGCCTTTTGCAAAGTGTCGCAAGTCTTTTTCTAATTTCCTTTTGATTGTTGAATTCTTTCTGTTTTTACTTCTTCCATGTTTCTTCAAGTTTGATTCTGATTGCGGCTTATCTTGCAACTGTTACTTATGTTAATAGCTTCCACAGGAATTGTTGCCAAGGATTGTCAATGTACTTCATCTTTTCATGTGTATTTCTTGACTTGTAGTCATCGTGATAACAATCCTTATCTTGTTATTCTTCCATAGGTATTGTTTCTCTTTGAGCATCTTATGTTCTAAGAAATATATATGCAAGATATGTACATAAACTATGTAAACATGGTATGTACAAGAATTATGAATAATATTGTTACCTTGTCTTAGAAGAAGAAGTTTGTTTTATCCTGCTTGGATTTCTTTGATGGTTCCCTTTCTTTGGCAACTGATGCTTCGTGTGTTTCCTTCCTTTTCTTTAACTCGAGAAAATGATTCTTGTAGTGACCATATTTTCGACAGTTGAAGCATTATATTTTTGACATATCTTTCTCTTGATTTGGTTTCTTTCTTGAGCCAAACTTCTTTTTATTCCTGAAATTCTTGAACCTTGCTGTGAAGGCTTGATCATTGTATTTCTTTTGGGGTTTCTCTTTTTCACTAATCCTTGATTCTTCTTGTGCACAACAATTCCAAATTTCTTCAAATGTAGGATACTCCTTCCTTGTGTTCATGCTTGTGACAAATGCATCCCATGTCTTGGGAAGACCATTGAGTACTATATTTACCAGCTCCTTCTCTAAAATGATTTCTTCAATAGCTTGTAGTTGATATCTTAACTGAGAGATTCTCACAAAGTATGATGTTGTTCTTTCATCATCATTCATTTTCATGTCACAAAGCTCATTCTTCAGAATCATTACTTGTCCAATGTTTTTGACTAAGAAGAGGTTTGTTAGGGCATCATACATATTCTTGGATGAGTCAATATGGGAGATGTAGGGTATCAAGTGGTGTATTATAGAGTCCACTATGATACTCATGACATTGATTTCATTGTCTTTGAACTTCCCCATAATTGCAATGTTCTGAGGTTCCTTCTCTTTTCCTTCTTCGAACTGTGGTTCCACAACCTTTCCTTTCACGATATCCAACACTTTATTCTTGGAAAGGATGAGGTCAATCCTTGTCTTCCACGCTCTGAAGTTAGATGCCCCTTCTAACTTGTTTTCTGACTTCATAGAATAAGTCATAACTGCTTTGACTTGGTCAACCTTTGACTTTGACCAAAAAATCAAACTTGACATCTTAACTTATTGAGAGTACCAGGAGGTGCGCTAGGCTATCCAAAAATTAGGTCAATATCTTCACTTAAGGTGCCTCAACAAGAGGGTTAGGGTTTTGTTGCTGCAACAAAAACTGGCTGCAACTGCAACTGTAACCGAGCAAATCCTCCCAATCTATCGTCCAGTGATTAGAATGTCCAAAGATAGTGTGGGCCCATAATCTATTATAAATAATAGATGTTCTCATTTAACCATAGACAATATAATAATATTGTCACCCAACCATAGGCTGAAGCCACCCCCGAGCACCTTAACCTTGACATAGAATGATTCCGGAAGCAAACCCTAGGCCTAATAGCCAATCAATGTAGTGTACCTCTCTCTCTCAAAAGCTAGCATACAAGGTAGAAAGTACAAACCATAACCAATAGAAAGTTCGAGCCTAAATCGAGAATATAGATTGCAGTAGCTACAACTGTAGCTACTCCCCAGATTTGCGCACTTACCCAGTTTCTGCAGTGCACACTTCTTCACTACTGAAATTTCGAGCTGTGTGTGCCAAATGAGATGTGGCTACCTGTATTTATACTGTTTTCCTGAGCTGTCTGGGCCGACTTCTCATTCTGGAGGCTAAATACTTAATATTAAATATTTCCTTGAGCTGACTTGTCTTCTAGGGGTATATTCAATGCTTTAGGGTTTCTTCTTGCTTCCTGAAATATTCTATTCTCATTAGGGTTACACGCGGAGGTAAATACCTCCCACAACTACCATAATATCAATAATCTGGTGGAGAATCAGGTGGAGTAGGTGGTTTACCAACACATATAGATAGACAATCTTCGAAGTTTATCCTTGCTGGGTTAGTTACCCCTTGTAAAACATTAGTGAGTTGATAATTAGGGGGCTCAACGGTTGGGATTTTGATTTTGGTTGGAGAGCTTCCAATGGTTGGTTCTTCAAACATTAATTGTCTTTGACCCACATGTAAAGAATATTGAACAGGTCATTTCCCGGTTTGTCTACCCCACAGTCGGGTTAGCACATGATCACGGGTACGAACTATCTCACGTTCAATGTTAGGGTCTTTGAATAGTTGAGAACCAGATGATAGGGGGGTTGGATACATGCACTTCTTGGTGAGTTGCAAACTATGAAGGAGTTCGGATTAGACCCAACTGGGGATCGAGGGTTTACTCAGGATTTGTGGACTGAGATTCACTTCTACGAGAAGGGTTTCTCTACGGATTAGAATGGGTAGGTTTTTATACTTCTTTACAAGCCAAAATGTGACCAAATATTTTATGGTTGGCATTTTAAGAATTACTAAGATTCGCCAAGGTTTCTACACTTTAAGATAAATATGGATCGTTAAAATTTTCCTTTATGTCATTGAAGGCCATAGGAGTGCCAACATCATTTCCCAACATGCATTCAACATCGGATTCAAAAGACATCTCATAATAACTATAGTTAATAAATGCAATTCTATTAAGATAAAAGTATCTCCATTATTAGTGGATACTTGAGCCCACTTAGGAATACCATTAACTTGTGCTGGGACCACTACATAGACTAAACTGGAAAGAGGATTCATTTTCCTTTCCTGTTGACAACTAAGAAATCAAAGGCTTCTTATCCTAGAATTCCATTTCTAAAAAAACTATTAAAGCAACTCAAGTTAATGTAGTCAATCAAATCTCAACAACAATGCCTCAATCATCACAATACAAGCTATAGGTAAATAATTTCATTGTAGTAAGTGGTATAACATAGTAATCAAGTCTGTGCACAAAGGAGGTGGATGAAAATATGAACAGGAAAAGAAAACCTATGTTGACATGCCAAATAGACTTGAAACTTCAACAAAACCTATGTTGACATGCCAAATAGACTTGAAACTTCAACAACTAAACGTGATATTTTTTTATTTATTACCTTCATATTTCTTCATGAACCTCAGAGTATCAAACATTGATACACAAATAATTTTGTAGTGCAAACAAACCTCTTCATACATACCTCAACATCATATAACAATTATCACCCCAACACTTTAAACTTTGGATTAAACCTCATGAATATCCCCAGTATTCCCAAACTATAACATGCATAGGTTGTGGAAGATTGCAACAATCAATATAACCCTCTTATCATACCTACCTATGTTCAATTACCATCACCAAAAATACTAAAATATTAGCTTAGGTCATATCATATAACATCAAATAACAAGTATCACTTCGATGCTTTAAACTTTGGATTAAACCTCATGCATATCCCAAGTATGCTCAAACTATAACATGCATAGGTTGTGGACAATTGCAACAATCAATATAACCCTCTTATCATACCTACATAGGTTCAATAACCATCACCAAAAATACTACTAAAATATTATCTTAGGTCATCTTAGAGTCCATAAACCAATTGATGAGAATAGAGAAAAACCAATGACGCTTCATTCTTTTATGTACAAAGGAATGCACTCAAAGCCACATTCACACCATAATCATTTTGTATAAAAATACAAAGGAATGCACTCAAAGCCACATTCACACCATAAGCATTGTGTATTAAAATCCGATGCATGCAGTTCCAATCAAACATGTCCACATTCACACCATAATCATTGTGTATTAAAATCCGATGCATGTAGAGCACCTGAGTGGGCCCAATGGTTAAGAACATGTGTTATCTCCGGGGAGGTCACAAGTTCAAAACCGACGGGGGGTAGGGATGCTCATATTGGCCCGTTGTGACAAGGCTGGAAGGGTAGACGACCCCTGGGATAGAGGTTCACTCCGGTGGGGCCTCGGGACGTCTCGGCCCCTGCTGAGTCACAAGTTATTGGTATATCTGGCTTGCGGGCTGTTGGATATACTCTTGGGAGGTTGCTGTTCCCATGGTTAAAAAAATAAAAAAATCCGATGCATGCATTTCCAATCAAACATGTATTTTGTGCACAGATTGAAATTGATGTTCCAATTTGCTTAAGGAAGTTGCACCCTATTAGCATATCAAGCTTCAAAACTAACACATTGTGCATATATTTAATGAAAGTTAAGAGGCACCATCACTTCACCCTATCGTGGCCCCCAATTCTACCATCATGAGCAAGAATCACATCACAATATGCATAACCATAGGCTCAACTAGATGTTAAGAAGAATGCCAAAAAACCGCTAATTGAATAATAATCAAACCACCATATCCAATTCATACCAAGGTGGGAGTTCAACCTATGTTATGTTAACAAGAATGCTAACAAAACTGCTAATAGACTAATAATCAAACCACCATATCCAATTCATACTAAGGTGGGAATTCAACCTATGTTATGTTAACAAGAATGCCAACAAAACTGCTAATAGAATAATAATCAAACCACCATATCCAATTCATACCAAGGTGGGAATTCAACCTATATTATGCATTATCAATAGAGAAGGGAAACAAAGTTTAAGCTCAAGTATATTTGCATTAGAAAACAAAATCAACAATGAACCTTCATGATCTTCATCATGATTCACAAGAGTCTAAAAGAACGATGCATACCCAAAAGCTCCTTTGGGTGTTCACACAAAATGCATATGAATATACAAATTCCAAGGAGAGGAATGGTCAAACTGGGAACACAATGCTACTTCAAATAGACCAAGATCCAAGTTTTGAGAGGTTTTCCATTAATACACAAGCCATGAACCTAGCTCATGGAGGCTACAAAATCTTCCACAAAAAGTTTTGGGATTGCATAATTTAATACACAACAACCATAGATAAGAGGTAATCTAGGAAGTCAAGCATAGCTTGGCTTTGGCATCTCATATACTTCAAAACGATAAGAGAGACTTTGCAAATAGGGTTTTTTCCCCCAAAATGAAAAAGGGAAATCGATAGGAAATGTGTAGCAAAATGAAAGAAAAAGGATATGCACAGATATACTTGAACCACAACCTCAAATCCACAAATTTACCATGCAAACATTACACAGTGACAAAAAAAATACAGGTCCATTCCATGTTTTGAGCTTATCTTGTCCACAATACTTTCGTTTTGTACACTGGGAGTTAAATCCTTGATTATCTTAGCTTCCATTAGCAACCTTTGACCATATTCACTAGCCTATGGCCAAATACTTCAACAGTTGACCACATTACCTAACAACACATGCAATGCAAGCTCCAGTATACCACAATGCTCAGTGTTTTCTTCATAGGAGGAATATGTTGACACAAGAAAATGACCCTTGTCAACCTTAGAAGTTCACCGATTAGAAATTCCTCCCTTAAGGTGAATTCTCTAATTTGCAACACTAACTGAGGTTATTTGAGCTTTTATGAATTAAATTAGATGAAACTAATATTCTATGTATGGATGTCATATGAAATGTAGAAAATCAAATCCTGAATAGGAACAATAACAAGGGTTGGGTATACAATATGTAACAGGGAGAATAGTCCACCGTTGCTATCCAAAATGAATTGGAATCAAATTCCCTTAACTCCCTCTTGATGTGATAAAAGCAAGATAAAGAAATGAAACAAAAACAAACATATAACATTAAGCACATCATTAAGAATCCCAACTATAACATTAAGCACATAATTAAGAATCCCAACTTACTTGATTGGAAAGATTATATGATCATCAAAAGACACTTCATCCACTTCTTAAATTTAAGGGTTTTGGCTAAACATTCTACCTTTTGGGTTTTCTGGCATGAATTGGC
>JZKD02S2387476.1:1123859-1142874 GCA_000966675.3 Picea glauca | reverse complement strand
GTTTTTAATTGACACGTTTCTTCCATTTAAAAGCTTTTTTCCTTTTTTTTTTTATCAGTTAAAGGTTTTCATCTAAATTTTTTGCATAGACAATTCAATTTTTTAGAATGAAGGATTGGCTTAGTTAGTGCATTAAAGTTTTGTTTTAACTTTCAAAGTAAAAAAATCAATGTTTAATAATAGTAAGACATTTAGTATGAATCTCTGCAAAATTAAAGTAGAAAGTTGAGGTTGGAAATGGTTGACAGAAAGGAGATGTGAGTGAAAGTAGAAAGTTGGGGTTGGAAGTGGTTACCAGAAAGAAGATGTGAGTGAAGGGCCTGTAGGCCAGTGAGCGAGCTCGTCGCCGATGCTCTTAAAGAAAAGCCCAGTCAAACTATCTCCATTTATGACTGGAAGGCTTGAAGGAGCAATCCACCCAATGAGACCAAAGCCTATCACTGAATAGTCTGTCCTCAGCCAGTTCCTCTGGAAGCTGTACAACAAAATTATTTTTACAGATTTTATTACTAACGACAATTGGGTGCTTCAATAACAGACGAATTACATATTTGAGGAAAATATTGAGTGATGGGGATATCAACCATGTAATCCTTGAAGCCCAAAGACCCTTTTGTCTCAGAGGATTATTCCCTCGCATGGTGGTGCATCCTGTAAAGCCTGGCGTCCATAAAAACATAATCAACAAAAAAAAAAAAAATAGAAATTGCAGTAGAAATTTAAGACTACCCAGATTATGCGATGCAAATTCTTGACCAGAAAACAGCAGAGACACCATGAGAACGAGTTCTTTGGAGGTATGGATAGTGAGCTAATCCATACCAGAGGATAGTTGGAGCTTAGCACTAGGCTTTGAGGGGGAGAGAGATGAAGTGCCAAGGCCTGCAACTGGAGAACTGAGTGTCACATTTGCTGCTGCGACTGCCATTGTTGCCATTGATGCATGCAGTCCTCTGTCGGCTCAATGAGAGATGAGACGTACCCGAAGCCAATAGCAAATTCACCAAATCGCGACGATGAATGGATCGAGTGTTCACATTCTCATCCAGTCAACGAGCACTTGCGCTGATAGATGATGAGAGGAGCCAATCGGGAGATTAGGTTTTGGATGATGTAGATAAGGTTCGTTTCCTTCATTCATTGTGCTTTTCATGGAGGCTACTTGCTCCACATCAATTATCTCCAAAAATAATTCTAAAAGAAAGGCATGCTACACTTCACTATTAGTTGGGTATATATGACTTGTGTTATTATTATACCGGCCGTAGGCTAGTTATAAAGCGATGTTGACTCTGTATTAGTTTAAGCATTGACCAAAAAAATTTAACCATATTCCTAAGTTTAATTTTATCGAATCAAATTATTTATTTTCATATTATTTAAAAAATTATTTATATTTATTTTCATATTATTAAAAAAATTATTTATCTATCAAGTGATTGGTCCATCAATTGAATGTCTTATTGTAAAAGAGTCGGCGATGTATTTATTGGTTTTAGCAAGCGATTAGAACAAGGAAAAACGAATTGTGCATCTCGTGTGAATTTAACCTCAAATTTAATGTTTTCACATTATTTTATTTATCCCGGCCACAGTTCTCACGCAAGTAATAATGGTTCTGACGCACAATTACAATTGTTAGATATCTCTCACATGAACATGGAAAACCATTTGTAAGTTGATCTCCTCGAACAACTTGTCAGAGGCCTCCTCTGTCAGAGATTGAAGCTTGACTATCAGACTTGTTTCATGCGATGTCTCCTCTTGCCATCTGGTCTTCTGATTTCTGCTACTCTCGGCAGAACCAATATCGTCGGGTTAACCGCTTTACTCTGCCCGCCTTGTGAACCCCACCACTTGGACTCCACCAAGCTTTTGCGGCCTTATGTGAACCCTATAGCCGACTTTTAGCGAATCTTTGCACCTACAATTGCCCTATAACGGCCTCCTTGCCTTCGCGGGACTTACTACCAGTGCTCGACAGACGCTTTATACCAGACTACCAGTGAACTTTATCTCCGAATGAGCGAACTTCAGCAGACAGTATCAAGGAACACTGAATGAAAATACAGGAAAATAAGCAAAATCATAACGAGCGCATGTTACAGAGACAATGAGTAAAACTTCAGAGTTGAACACATATATGCGGAAGACTTTTATATTAAAATTAGAGCATAATCACCAGGGTATTACAATATTTGTGCAGGATGCACACAGCAAGAGCAGGATGCTCTTATTCGCTCACACAACTTAATTACAGACTCAAAGAAAGACGCGAAGCTTCAGACAGAAGGGAAGCTTAGAGACTTGGACTGACTAACACTAACTCCTCTATCTCTCGGATGCCCGATAATGAGCTCTCATCCTTCTCTTATACAAATTTTTGGAGGAAGAGTCATCATGAAGAAGGACTTTGAGAAGACGTTGGGCCCTATGTGTCGACCACTAAATCTCACTTTATGGATTTGGCAGTAGAGATCGTGCAAGATCCTCCGACCAAATCATAAATTTTTATTTCATATCGACCGAAAGTAGATAGAACAGTAAATCTGACGGGGTTGTCATACAAGATTCCCCGATCAGAGGACATACAAACATGACATAAAGTAGAGTATCTTGGAAATGTGGGTCAAACCGCACCAAAAGTCGGAAAAGTGCTCCGAGTTTCCAAGATTCTCATTATTACCAAAGGACAATAATTACAAAGTGGAGGTTGATTACGGTAACCCACTAAACCCGAATGGTACCACTGTCGGCCATTTAGACATGAATTCTCATGATTACACTGTGGAGTTAGTTACATCAACCCAGGGAAACCGACTGGTGATTGTGTCAACCAGTATGACATAGATTCTTGATGGCTTTACTAATCATTTTCAATATGTCCTGAAAATCTCTCGAAATAATTTAGTGTATCCCAACACTTAGTATATACCTTTCGTGCTATGAAAGGCTGGCCATTCATGATTTGTATGATAGTTTTTGTTTTAACAGCCCATTGGAAATGATTTAGGATAAATGAACATAATAATTCTCCATCATTTGGTCCAGTCTGGAAAAGATTATGTACTGACTGTAGAGGAGAGATAGAATTTAGGATGCCTGGATCAATTGCTCCTTTGTTTAGACCGAAATCTCTCCACCATTCTGCCAACCAAAGAGGTGGTCTACCTGATGTTGCAGTATTAACATTTCCAAATTTCACTAAAGTAAGAAATTCTTCTTGTTGGATGAAGTTCCACCATAATTCTTTATACTCTGTATAGTTGAAGCCATTTTCTGGGAAAATGATATTGGGATTTCTTTCAGGCCAATGAAATAGTAATCTTGGCCTGTTTAAGCAGAAATATTGTTGATTGTTGCCTATGTTGTCCCTTATATCCCATACTAGAATAATATCATGGAATAGTTCTATCGGAGCATTTTGTGCTTCAACTGTTTTTTCATTTGTTCTTGAAATTATGGGGGCTAAAACATTTGAGACCCTCCTTCCTCTTACTTTAGGCACCAGATTGGAATATGATAAATGAGTTGTCTGGGACAAAATCTTTGTGCTTCTTAACTCCCAATGGGGTACCCATTCTGCTGCATATGTTTCCCATCTCAAAGAGTCGGGAATGTTAACGAATGTTTTTGTGTCGTTTCTAAGTTGTACATAAATTATTAAGCAAAGATTTTGGAGATGTTCTCTGCTTAGGAAGTCTGGTATAGAATTATTTGTTCCCTTGATATGCTCAATGGTGAAGTCAAAATTGTTGAATAAGGCTTTCCATCTAGCAAACTTCGAGTCTCCTGGGAACTTTAAGTCCTTATTAAAAACTTTATTCATAGCAGCAGCGTCAGTTCTTAAAAGGAACCTTTTATATATTAAATAAATTTCAAACTTTTGTATGGCATTTAATGCAGCTTTGATTTCTTTATCTAAGGCAGAATAATTCTTTTCTGCTGCTTGCCATAATCTTGAGGCAAACTGGATAACTTCTTCTTTCCTTTTGCCATCTTTATTTCTAACTTGTTTAAGTACTGCTCCCCAACCAATATTGCTTGCATCTGTTTCAACGATTTTGGGAAGATCATCATCTGAGATGTGGAGATTAGGAAGATTCTTCGTTTTTGCTTTGATATTTTTTACAGCTTGAGTGTGGGCTTCTGTCCACGGGCTTGGATCTTTCTTTAATCTGTCATTTAAAAGATTTCTATCTTGAGCACATTTTTTATAAAAATGGCTAATATAATTTAGGCTGCCCAAAAATCTCTGTAACTGTGTTTTGTCAAGAATCTTATCAGGAAATTTGTCTGCAAATTCTACAGCATGAGTTTGCAGAGTTATTTTTCCATTATCAATAGTATGGCCTAGGAATTTGATTTCAGTCTTAAAAAGATCAATCTTCTTTTTAGAGAAGACTAGGCATGCTTGCTTTATTACTTGTAAAAGTTTCCTCAAATGTTTGAAGTGTTGCTCTACAGAAGAGGAAAATACAAGTATGTCATCGATGTAAACAATAAGCCAATCAAAATATGGCTTAAGAGTACTATCCATCACCCTCTGGAATTTGGCTGGCGCATTTTTCAGACCAAAGGGCATCACATTCCATTCATAATGTCCAGCAGGGACATTAAAAGTTGTCTTGAACTTGTCTTCTTCTTTGATTGCAACTTGCTAGAAGCCGGATTTAAGATCGAATTTTGAAAATATTTTTGCTCCTGCAATCCTGGTCACAAGATTGCTTTTATTGGGGATTGGATATGTGTCATCAGCAAGAACTTTATTCAAGGGCTTGTAGTTTACAACTAATCGAGGAATACCCCTTATCTGTTCAGAATATTTATTAACATAAAATCCATAACAGTTCCATGGACTAGTGGATTCCCTGATTAGTTCTTTATTGAGTAAACCCTTTATTTCTTCTGCACATAGTTTTTGATATTTTGCATTCATAGGAATGGCCCTACTCCTACAAGGTTTCCCTTGATAATCTTCTTTATAAGGAAGAGATACCTCATGTTTCTTTTGTTTCCAAAAGGCTATAGGGTTTTCTGAGCAGACTATATCAATAAATTCTTGCTTTAGCAGAGAAATTCCCGTCTGTATTAGCTCTTTGCTTAGCTGATCTTTTATTCTTACCCCTAATTGGAAGTCTTTTAGTTCTTCTATTTTTAGACTTTTTCTTTTAATCAACTGGACCATATCTGAAGTCCTTGGGGTAGAAACAAAAGGGATTTTTACAACAACTTTTCCTTTTTGAGAAGGAATGTTGATGAAGTACCCTGGTTTGTCTTGAGTCACCATCGTGGAGCTATGCGAAGATACTGCTGCAAGAAAAGGGGTGCCGAGGATGAAGGCAATAGGGATGTCTGCTAAGAGAAATTTCAACTTTAGACAATAGTCTTGGAAGCAAAGAACTGCTTCGGGTATTTGAAAAGAGATTTCATTTGGGATGTTTCCCAATCCAACAACTAAGGCTTGAGCCTTTTGCCATAAAGATACAGGAATAATTTCCTTGTGTAACATGTTCAAATCTGATCATGTATCTATCAATGTTTTCAATTTGAAAGGTATTCCTTGTATTTTCAGATCAAACAGAACATGGTATTTCTGATGTTCTACTTGGAGAATTTGTTCTTTATGGTCTTCCCTCTATTCAAAACTATCCTTTTGAGCTTTGATAGTTTTCTTTAGTCTGTTGATTTCTCTTCCAATTTCTGATATAGAGAGTGTTTGAACAGGACAACAAATAGAGTTTGCCTTTTGTGGAATTAGGATCTTAGAACAAAGTCTTCTAGGCTTTTCATTAAAAGAATTCCATTCATAAAAAGAAATAAACATTTCTTTAGAGTTCATGAACTGCTTCCATTGCAGAGCTAATCTGACTTTTTCTTCATTTGAAGTTTTCTTGGAAAAGGCTTCAGCTTTTGGATGTGTGAATAAATCCCAATTGAGCATTTCTTTCATCCATTCATATTTGACTATGTCTTTTTTGCATCCTTTCATTAAGGATAGAAATTTTCGGATTTCTGGAGACGAGGGTTTCCTTATATCATCAGGAAGATAAGCTTGTCTTCTGAGATTTATTTATGTACAAGGGTTGCTATGGATAACCAAGATATGAGGATCATGTGGAAAAGGAATGTTTGAACACTGAGGATGAGGGCATTGTTCTTTGGCAGTAGAGTTTGGTGGAGGTAGATTTGTCCTAGGATTATGATTTGCATGTTCAAACTGGACTCTTTCTTCTTCTTTGAATGCAGAAAGAGTCGACAGGGTAATAAGTTCTCCACAGTCAAAGCATTTTACTGTGAAAGGAACTTGGCCAACTTTATTAGCTCAAGACTGAAGTGAGGCATGTAACCAGAAGGATGAAGTAGATGATGAGGGATTTTGATAGTTCTTTGTAAGAGAAGCTTGTTTAGAGAGGTTCCTTTGGGGAAAGGAAATTACTGCAGAATTTGCAGTTTCTTTTATCTGGGATGAGGTGATAGATCTTGAGATAGGTGCTCTGGGAGTGTCAATGACCCAATCAGTTGGGAAGGATAGATTTTCCCATTTTATCAATTGATGCTCCATTTTTTTATTCAAGGGGTCTATTAGTACCAAAGTACTGGATTGAGATGCTTTGTTAGGGGTGTGCAAGACAACAGGAAACAAGGTATTAGTATGTCTAAAGCATCCCCTAATTTGAATGGATATATTTGTCCATGTCAAATCCAGTCGTTCGAATCTGGAGTTTTAAAATATTTTCAATATTATCATCAAAAGTATAAGCAGAAAAATTTGGATAACAGTCAAAATAGACAGGTCCATTAGAAAGGGGGGCAACTATTCCACTACTAAATGCTAAAGAGATCCAGAACGAAGCCAAGAAGCATGGAACAAACTATCTTCATTTTGGATGCATCAGAATCAGAATCAACCCACTGGTGCATAAAGGAATATATTCATATGTTCTATGCATAGTAAGGGATATGACTCATAACAAATTCACGGATTCCCTAATGATTTTTACTGAATTATGAAATGTGGCCATCTAGACGTCGTACAAATCCATTTATGCACTATTAAAGGTTCATATTAACATGAACATGTTTATCAAAATGATTAACATGAACACCTTTATCAAAATTATTAAATGATTTTTATGATGGATGAAATGTGGGATTTTAATTGATGGCCATATACTTTTAATTGAAAACATAAATACGTTTATCAAAATTATTAAATAATATTTTTATGATGGATAAAATGTGAGATTTTAATTGATAACTATTACTTTTAATTGAAAATAATTTTGGAACGAATATCAACCTCTAAGTAGCTTCAGTCAGAAGTTTTTCACACATAACAAACATATAAAACAATAAAATAAGCAGTAGATGAATGAACCTATAAGATAACCATTTGTTATTGTTATGTGGAAAATGATATGTCACCGTCCCAAATTTGTTAAACTCGTGAATCTTTGATGCTGCCAATCAGCCAACCTATAATAAATAAATAAATAAAATAAGTAGTAGATGTGCCTATCAAAGATAAGCATCTTATATGCAAAATGTTCCACCATCCGACATGTGTTAAGCTCATGAATATCTAGATGTTGCTTGCTAATTGATAGTTATCCTATGACATCATTCATGAATATCTAGATGTTGCATTAAAGTCTTAATTTTTTAAGTTTATTAAGATATTTATATCTATAGATTTATTTTAATTTTTAATTATGAAATTATATGTATATTTAAAAATTTAATTTAATTTTATATATATATATATAATTTAAAATGTTTACACCTTCAAAGCTTAGTTGGAGAGCAAAATAGGATGGAGCTTTATTATCTATTATAATTTTAAGAAGTCTAACTAACTACAATTACATCCTCCCAAAGCAAATAGAAGTGATGGCAAAAGGTCATAAAACATATATTGCAATCATCACAATTGTTTAACTACAAATGTATTCTCTCAAGACAAACAAAAACAATGAGAAAAGGTCATAAAACATATATTGCAATCATCAAACCAAGTGAAAAATATTTAACAATGAAATAAAAGTTTTTTTCACTTATTATATAAAATAATAAATAAATTATTAATAAATGCAAATGTGATACAATTCTCAAAGTGAATGTATTGACATGTTGCATTCTTACATAACGACAGGTATATGCTGCCATGCAGCCTTGTTAAATATGCAATTCATGAGAAACATGTTACTTGCTCCACATCATTATATCGAAAAAGTGGACATTTCCTTTTACTAGTTTAGAGAGAAAGTGGTTCAAAGCATTGAATTGGAAAAAGCATATGCCACTTAGAGTAATGTTCTACCTTTCTGGTTTTTTTTTTGTCACTTTTTATGTTTGATTTTGGTTGAAATCAGGTGATGAATGGTTGGATCTGCATATTTGAGTGGCTAAGTTTGTATAATCAAAGTGCTCCAGGGATTTTTCAGCATGATGAATCCATTTATACATTCAAAAAAGCAATTTAAACAACATAAAATAGAGATTTTTTCCAAATTTACATCTTCGGATTCCGGCCAATTCATGCCAGAAAACCCAAAAGGTAGAATGTTTAGCCAAAACCCTTAAATTTAAGAAGTGGATGAAGTGTCTTTTGATGATCATATAATCTTTCCAATCAAGTAAGTTGGGATTCTTAATTATGTGCTTAATGTTATAGTTGGGATTCTTAATGATGTGCTTAATGTTATATGTTTGTTTTTGTTTCATTTCTTTATCTTGCTTTTATCACATCAAGAGGGAGTTAAGGGAATTTGATTCCAATTCATTTTGGATAGCAACGGTGGACTATTCTCCCTGTTACATATTGTATACCCAACCCTTGTTATTGTTCCTATTCAGGATTTGATTTTCTACATTTCATATGACATCCATACATAGAATATTAGTTTCATCTAATTTAATTCATAAAAGCTCAAATAACCTCAGTTAGTGTTGCAAATTAGAGAATTCACCTTAAGGGAGGAATTTCTAATCGGTGAACTTCTAAGGTTGACAAGGGTCATTTTCTTGTGTCAACATATTCCTCCTATGAAGAAAACACTGAGCATTGTGGTATACTGGAGCTTGCATTGCATGTGTTGTTAGGTAATGTGGTCAACTGTTGAAGTATTTGGCCATAGGCTAGTGAATATGGTCAAAGGTTGCTAATGGAAGCTAAGATAATCAAGGATTTAACTCCCAGTGTACAAAACGAAAGTATTGTGGACAAGATAAGCTCAAAACATGGAATGGACCTGTATTTTTTTTGTCACTGTGTAATGTTTGCATGGTAAATTTGTGGATTTGAGGTTGTGGTTCAAGTATATCTGTGCATATCCTTTTTCTTTCATTTTGCTACACATTTCCTATCGATTTCCCTTTTTCATTTTGGGGGAAAAAACCCTATTTGCAAAGTCTCTCTTATCGTTTTGAAGTATATGAGATGCCAAAGCCAAGCTATGCTTGACTTCCTAGATTACCTCTTATCTATGGTTGTTGTGTATTAAATTATGCAATCCCAAAACTTTTTGTGGAAGATTTTGTAGCCTCCATGAGCTAGGTTCATGGCTTGTGTATTAATGGAAAACCTCTCAAAACTTGGATCTTGGTCTATTTGAAGTAGCATTGTGTTCCCAGTTTGACCATTCCTCTCCTTGGAATTTGTATATTCATATGCATTTTGTGTGAACACCCAAAGGAGCTTTTGGGTATGCATCGTTCTTTTAGACTCTTGTGAATCATGATGAAGATCATGAAGGTTCATTGTTGATTTTGTTTTCTAATGCAAATATACTTGAGCTTAAACTTTGTTTCCCTTCTCTATTGATAATGCATAATATAGGTTGAATTCCCACCTTGGTATGAATTGGATATGGTGGTTTGATTATTATTCTATTAGCAGTTTTGTTGGCATTCTTGTTAACATAACATAGGTTGAATTCCCACCTTAGTATGAATTGGATATGGTGGTTTGATTATTANTAAGACATTTAGTATGAATCTCTGCAAAATTAAAGTAGAAAGTTGAGGTTGGAAATGGTTGACAGAAAGGAGATGTGAGTGAAAGTAGAAAGTTGGGGTTGGAAGTGGTTACCAGAAAGAAGATGTGAGTGAAGGGCCTGTAGGCCAGTGAGCGAGCTCGTCGCCGATGCTCTTAAAGAAAAGCCCAGTCAAACTATCTCCATTTATGACTGGAAGGCTTGAAGGAGCAATCCACCCAATGAGACCAAAGCCTATCACTGAATAGTCTGTCCTCAGCCAGTTCCTCTGGAAGCTGTACAACAAAATTATTTTTACAGATTTTATTACTAACGACAATTGGGTGCTTCAATAACAGACGAATTACATATTTGAGGAAAATATTGAGTGATGGGGATATCAACCATGTAATCCTTGAAGCCCAAAGACCCTTTTGTCTCAGAGGATTATTCCCTCGCATGGTGGTGCATCCTGTAAAGCCTGGCGTCCATAAAAACATAATCAACAAAAAAAAAAAAAATAGAAATTGCAGTAGAAATTTAAGACTACCCAGATTATGCGATGCAAATTCTTGACCAGAAAACAGCAGAGACACCATGAGAACGAGTTCTTTGGAGGTATGGATAGTGAGCTAATCCATACCAGAGGATAGTTGGAGCTTAGCACTAGGCTTTGAGGGGGAGAGAGATGAAGTGCCAAGGCCTGCAACTGGAGAACTGAGTGTCACATTTGCTGCTGCGACTGCCATTGTTGCCATTGATGCATGCAGTCCTCTGAAGGCTCAATGAGAGATGAGACGTTCCCGAAGCCAATAGCAAATTCACCAAATCGCGACGATGAATGGATCGGGTGTCCACATTCTCATCCAGTCATCGAGCACTTGCGCTGATAGATGAAGAGAGGAGCCAATCGGGAGATTAGGTTTTGGATGATGTAGATAAGGTTTGTTTCCTTCATTCATTGTGCTTTTCATGGAGGCTACTTGCTCCACATCATTTATCATTATCTCCAAAAATAATTCTAAAAGAAAGGCATGCTGCTACACTTCACTATTAGTTGGGTATATATGACTTGTGTTATTAAATATGCAATTCATGAGAAACATGTTACTTGCTCCACATCATTATCTCGAAAAAGTGGACATTTCCATTGACTAGTTTAGAGAGAAAGTGGTTCAAAGCATTGAATTGGAAAAAGCATATGCGACTTAGAGTAACGTTTTATTTTTTTGGTTTTTTTTGTCATTTTTTTTTGTTTGATTTTGATTGAAATCAGGTGATGAATGGTTGGATTTGTATATTTGAGTAGCTAAGTTTGTATAATCAAAGTGCCCCAGGGGTTTTTCAGCACGACGAATCCATTTATACATTTAGAAAAGCAATTTAAACAACATAAAATAGAGATGTTGTCCAAATTTACATCGTCAGATTCCTGCCAATTCATGCCAGAAAACCCAAAAGGTAGAATGTTTAGCCAAAACCCTTAAATTTAAGAAGTGGATGAAGTGTCTTTTGATGATCATATAATCTTTCCAATCAAGTAAGTTGGGATTCTTAATTATGTGCTTAATGTTATAGTTGGGATTCTTAATGATGTGCTTAATGTTATATGTTTGTTTTTGTTTCATTTCTTTATCTTGCTTTTATCACATCAAGAGGGAGTTAAGGGAATTTGATTCCAATTCATTTTGGATAGCAACGGTGGACTATTCTCCCTGTTACATATTGTATACCCAACCCTTGTTATTGTTCCTATTCAGGATTTGATTTTCTACATTTCATATGACATCCATACATAGAATATTAGTTTCATCTAATTTAATTCATAAAAGCTCAAATAACCTCAGTTAGTGTTGCAAATTAGAGAATTCACCTTAAGGGAGGAATTTCTAATCGGTGAACTTCTAAGGTTGACAAGGGTCATTTTCTTGTGTCAACATATTCCTCCTATGAAGAAAACACTGAGCATTGTGGTATACTGGAGCTTGCATTGCATGTGTTGTTAGGTAATGTGGTCAACTGTTGAAGTATTTGGCCATAGGCTAGTGAATATGGTCAAAGGTTGCTAATGGAAGCTAAGATAATCAAGGATTTAACTCCCAGTGTACAAAACGAAAGTATTGTGGACAAGATAAGCTCAAAACATGGAATGGACCTGTATTTTTTTTGTCACTGTGTAATGTTTGCATGGTAAATTTGTGGATTTGAGGTTGTGGTTCAAGTATATCTGTGCATATCCTTTTTCTTTCATTTTGCTACACATTTCCTATCGATTTCCCTTTTTCATTTTGGGGGAAAAAACCCTATTTGCAAAGTCTCTCTTATCGTTTTGAAGTATATGAGATGCCAAAGCCAAGCTATGCTTGACTTCCTAGATTACCTCTTATCTATGGTTGTTGTGTATTAAATTATGCAATCCCAAAACTTTTTGTGGAAGATTTTGTAGCCTCCATGAGCTAGGTTCATGGCTTGTGTATTAATGGAAAACCTCTCAAAACTTGGATCTTGGTCTATTTGAAGTAGCATTGTGTTCCCAGTTTGACCATTCCTCTCCTTGGAATTTGTATATTCATATGCATTTTGTGTGAACACCCAAAGGAGCTTTTGGGTATGCATCGTTCTTTTAGACTCTTGTGAATCATGATGAAGATCATGAAGGTTCATTGTTGATTTTGTTTTCTAATGCAAATATACTTGAGCTTAAACTTTGTTTCCCTTCTCTATTGATAATGCATAATATAGGTTGAATTCCCACCTTGGTATGAATTGGATATGGTGGTTTGATTATTATTCTATTAGCAGTTTTGTTGGCATTCTTGTTAACATAACATAGGTTGAATTCCCACCTTAGTATGAATTGGATATGGTGGTTTGATTATTATTCTGTTAACAGTTTTGTTGGCATTCTTGTTAACATAACATAGGTTGAATTCCCACCTTGGTATGAATTGGATATGGTGGTTTGATTATTATTCAATTAGCGGTTTTTTTGGCATTCTTGTTAACATCTAGTTGAGCCTATGGTTATGCATATTGTGATGTGATTCTTGCCCATGATGGTAGAATTGGGGGCCACGATAGGGTGAAGTGATGATGCCTCTTAACTTTCATTAAATATATGCACAGTGTGTTAGTTTTGAAGCTTGATATGGTAATAGGATGCAACTTCCTTAAGCAAATTGGAACATCAATTTCAATCTATGCATAAAATACATGCTTGATTGGAAATGCATGCATCGGATTTTAATACACAATGCGTATGGTGTGAATGTGGCTTTGAGTGCATTCCTTTGTACATAAAAGAATGAAGCGTCATTGGTTTTTCTCTATTCTCATCAATTGGTTTATGGACTCTAAGATGACCTAAGATAATATTTTAGTAGTATTTCTGGTGATGGTTATTGAACCCATGTAGGTATGATAAGAGGGTTATATTGATTGTTGCAATTGTCCACAACCTATGCATGTTATAGTTTGAGCATACTTGGGATATGCATGAGGTTTAATCCAAAGTTTAAAGCGTCGGAGTGATACTTGTTATTTGATGTTATATGATATGACTTAAGCTAATATTTTAGTATTTTTGGTGATGGTAATTGAACATAGATAGGTATGATAAGAGGGTTATATTGATTGTTGCAATCGTCCACAACCGATGCATGTTATAGTTTGAGCATACTTAGGATATGCATGAGGTTTAATCCAAAGTTTAAAGCGTTAGGGTGATACTTGTTATTTGATGTTATATGATGTTGAGGTATGTATGAAGAGCTTGTTTGCACTCCAAAATGATTTGTGTATCAATGTTTAATACTCTGAGGTTCATGAAGAAATATGAAGGTAATAAATAAAAAAATATCACTTTTAGTTGTTGAAGTTTCAAGTCTATTTGGCATGTCAACATAGGTTTTGTTGAAGTTTCAAGTCTATTTGGCATGTCAGCATAGGTTTTGTTGAAGTTTCAAGTCTATTTGGCATGTCAACATAGGTTTTCTTTTCATGTTCATATTTTCATCCACCTCCTTTGTGCACAATCTTGTTTACTATGTTATACCACTTACTATAATGAAATTATTTACCTATAGCTTGTATTGTGATGATTGAGGCATTGTTGTTGAGATTTGATTGACTACATTAACTTGAGTTGCTTTAATAGTTTTTTTAGAAATGGAATTCCAGGATAAGAAGCCTTTGATTTCTTAGTTGTCAACAGGAAAGGAAAATGAATCCTCTTTCTGATTTAGTCTATGTAGTGGTCCCAGCACAAGTTAATGGTATTCCTAAGTGGGCTCAAGTCTCCACTAATAATGGAGATACTTTTATCTTAATAGAATTGCATTTATTAACTGTAGTTATTATGAGATGTCTTCTGAATCCGATGTTGAATGCATGTTGGGAAATGATGTTGGCACTCCTATGGCCTTCAATGACATAAAGGAAAATTTTAGCAATCCATATTTATATTAAAGTGTAGAAACCTTGGCGAATATTAGTAATTCTTAAAATGCCAACCATAAAATATTTGGTCACATTTTGGCTTGTAAAGAAGTATAAAACCCTACCCATTCTAATCTGTAGAGAAACCCTTCTCGTAGAAGTGAATCTCAGTCCACAAATCCTGAGTAAACCCTCGATCCCTAGTTGGGTCTAATCTGAACTCCTTCATAGTTTGCAACTCACCAAGGAGTGCATGTATCCAACCCCCTATCATCTGGTTCTCAACTATTCAAAGACCCTAACATTGAACGTGAGATAGTTCGTACCCACAAGCATGTGCTAACCCAACTGTGGGGTAGACAAACCAGGAAATGACCTGTTCAATATTCTTTACATGTGGGTCAAAGACAATTAATGTTTGAAGAACCAACCGTTGGAATCTCTCCAACCAAAATCAAAATCCCAACCGTTGAGTCCCCTAATTATCAGCTCACTAATGTTTTACAAGAGGTAACTGACCCAGCAAGGCTAAACTTCACAGATTGTCTATCTATATGTGTTGGTAAACCACCTACTCCACCTGATTCTCCACCAGATTATTGATATTATGGTAGTTGTGGGAGGTATTTACCTCCACGTGTAACCCTGATGAGAATAGAATATTTCGGGAAGCAAGAAGAAACCCTAAAGCATTGAATATACCCCTAGAAGACAAGTCAGCTCAAGGAAATATTTAATATTAAGTATTTAGCCTCCAGAATGAGAAGTCAGCCGAGACAGCTCAGGAAAAATAGTATAAATACAGGTAGCCACATCTCATTTGGCACACACAGCTTGAAATTTCAGCGGTGAAGAAGTGTGCACTGCAAAAACTGGGTAAGTGCGCAAGTCTGGGAGTAGTTGCAGCTGTAGCTACTGCAATCTATATTCTCGATTTAGGCTCGAACTTTCTATTGGTTATGGTTTGTACCTTCTACCTTGTATGCTAGCTCTGGAGAGAGAGAGGTACACTACATTGATTGGCTATTAGGCCTAGGGTTTGCTTATGGAATCATTCTCTGTCAAGGTTAAGGTGCCCAAGGGTGTCTTCAACCTATGGTTGGGTGACAATATTATTATATTGTCTATGGTTAAACGAGAACATATATTATTTCTAACAGATTTTGGGCCCACACTATCTTTGGACAGTCTAATCGCTGGAAGATAGATTGGGAGTATTTACTCAGTTACAGTTGTAGTTGCATCCAGTTTTTGTTGCAGCAACGAAACCCTAACCCTCTTGTTGAGGCACCTTAAGTGAAGATATTGACCTAATTTCTAGATAGCCTAGTGATCCCTAGCCTAGCGCACCTCCTGGTACTCTCAACAAGTTAAGACGTCAAGTTTGAGTTTTTGGTCAAAGTCAAAGGTTGACCAAGTCAAAGTAGTTATGACTTACTCTATGAAGTCAGAAAACAAGTTAGAAGGGGCTTCTAACTTCAGAGCGTGGAAGACAAGGATTGACCTCATCCTTTCCAAGAATAAAGTGTTGGATATCATGAAAGAAAAGGTCGTGGAACCACAGTTCGAAGAAGGAAAAGAGAAGGAACCTCATAACATTGCAATTATGGGGAAGTTCAAAGACAATGATATCAATGCCATGAGTATCATAGTGGACTCTATAAAAGACCATTCGATACCCTACATCTCCCATCTTGACTCATCCAAGAATATGTACGATACCCTAACAAACCTCTTCTCAGTCAGAAACATTGGACAAGTAATGAGTCTGAAGAATGAGCTTCGTGACATGAAAATGAATGATGATGAAAGAACAACATCATACTTTTTGAGAATCTCTCAGTTAATATATCAACTACAAGCTATTGAAGAAATCATTTCAGAGAAGGAACTGGTAAATATAGTACTTAATGGTCTTCCCAAGACATGGGATGCATTTGTCACAATCATGAACACAAGGAAGGAGTATCCCACATTTGAAGAGCTTTGGAATTGTTATGCACAAGAAGAATCAAGGATTAGTGAAAAAGAGAAACCCCAAAAGAAATACAATGATCAAGCCTTCACAGCAAGGTTCAAGAATTTCAGGAATAAAAAGAAGTTTGGCTCAAAAAAGAAACCAAATCAAGAGAAAGATATGTCAAAAATACAATGCTTCAACTGTTGAAAATATGGTCACTACAAGAATCATTGTCTCGAGTTAAAGAAAAGGAAGGAAACACATGAAGCATTAGTTTCCAAAGAAAGGGAACCCTCAAAGAAAGCCAAGCAGGATAAAACAAACTTCTTCTTCTAAGACAAGGTAACAATATTCTTCATAATTCTTGTACATAACATGTTTACATAGTTTATGTACATATCTTGCATATATATTTCTTAGAAGAGAAGATGTTCAAAGAGAAACAATACCTATGAAAGAATAACAAGATAAGGATTGTTATCACGATGACTACAAGTCAAGCAATACACATGAAAAGATGAAGTACATTGACAATCCTTGGCAACAATTCATGTGGAAGCTATTAACATAAGTAACAGTTTCAAGATAAGTCGAAATCAGAATCAAACTTGAAGAAACATGGAAGAAGTAAAAACAGAAAGAAGTCAACAATCAAAAGAAAATTAGAAAAAGACTTGTGACACTTTGCAGAAGGCAATAATGATGTAGATGGAAGCGTGGACTCTCCTAGATGGAGGGAGTCGATTATATAATTCCAAAAGAAGAGCATGCATTCATGCATGAAGCAAGGATTAGGAGGGAGCTAATCCTAAATAATATGATCCATTGAGGATTATGAAGTATTTATCCATGTTCCCATTAATGCTAGCATCCATGAAAAGCATCACATGTTCTGTTTAACTTTAGAAGAAGTCTTCTTCGAAAAAAATCCTTAAAGTATCCCTAGTTGTCCATCCACATTCATGATCCTATAATGAAAGGAAGAAGTTGGAATCTTCAGGGCATGGATTCTATAGAAAATTCCATGGACCCAAGAGCTAAAGAGAAACATGAGGAAGAACATGAAAATTCCAAGAGAGAAAGAAAATCCAAAACAACCAGTCATTATATCAAGAATCACAAGACTACCATCTTGGTTTGAACCCACTAGAAGCAATCAAACAGAAGAAATGGAAGATGTGATGAAGAATAGTGTATGAAAGAATTATGAATGGAAGAATTGTGGGATTTAGAACTAAAGGTTCTCCCAGATGGAGGGAGAAGACTATGATAGCTTGTTCCAATAGCCAGACATATCTCTACCTGAGCCATTATATCTTTTGCAATATCCATGGGTTGGATTTTACATCATATAAATGTAAGGATTGTTCTACTCAATAGAGTAATTGAAAAATAAGTGTATGTAGAGCAACCTCAAGGTTTTGAGGTATACTAGAAAGAGACCCTTGTATGCAGATGGAAGAAGATTTTGCTTGTATGGATTCAAACAACTTGGTGTAGAGCCTCTCATGCACAACAGAAGCATGATGAAAACCTTCTATAACAGAAATAATGTATCGGAATGGTTACTCAAATGTCCAGGATGATGGATTGATGATCCATGACAAACTTTCATGATGACAGAAGAAGTGCTACATGGATATGTTTTAGTTTGAGCCTTGCCACGATGTCATGAGCTAGCAGGAAACAAAAGTGCTAAATTCAACCATGATATATTGTAATAATCAGAGCTATATGAATCCTTCAGAGAAAACCAGTGTTCTAGACAGACCGAAGTAAATTGAGATCAAGCATTATATTCTTCGTGATGAAGTCCATGAAAGAGAATTGGTTCTCCAATATATCTCCACAGATGATCAGATAACATATATTTTTGTAAAGCCTCTGTCCAAGATGAAAAAGTTTGCATACTCAAGAAACAAGTTGGAGCTTGTGGAGACGACTTCCTTATTGAAAAAGGAAGAGATTTCTCCCAATTTGGGAGGGAGAACTGATGTGTTATTGATTTATGGACAGTCATTTTTAGTTCAAAAAATGGTCCAGGATGAGCAGTTCATTTCCAGTTCCGAAAGTGGTTTGATATTTCTAAAGGACAGGCATTTTCCAGTTCGAAAAAAGGTCCAAATCGGACGGTCATTTTTGTAATGAAAATGGTTCAATAGATTGTTGATGCGCCATAGACATTGATTCCCCTTGTGGCCAATGTGGGGGAATGGTCTAGGAAAATCATTCTTCTTGAAAATCACTCTTAGTAGTGGTCAAGTAGAATGGCATGCCTCGTCAGGCAGTCATTCTTTCGAAGTTCACAGTTGTGAGCAATTTCGAAGAATGGTCTATTTTGGAGGTTGGTACAGGACAATCATTTCCTTAGGAAATGGTCCAGAAAGTCATTCCCTAGGGAAAACTCATTCTCTCCAGGTTTCACTTTGTTTAGTGTCGGAGGAATGGCCCAGTTAGGTGAATGGTCTAGGTTCATCAATCAGAGATAGGCATGTTGAGCAGGATAAGTCAACTAAGAGGGGGGGAGTGAATCAATTGTATAAAATTTCTTTCATTTTAAAAGAAGATTACTTATTAATCAATAAATCATGCCTTTAACATTTAACTTGCAGTAATACATTTAACCAATAAATATACAATC
>JZKD02S2387476.1:1061864-1077415 GCA_000966675.3 Picea glauca | reverse complement strand
GTACAAGATGATTCAAAATGAAAATGTCTCCTTAGTATATATAGGAGACTAGGAGGTATAATTACAACTAATGGCCTAAAGCCGACATAAATAAAATAACATTACTAATATAATACTCCCCAATTAAGGGGTAATGAGCCAATATTAGGGCTTAATAGTAATAATCAATTTTCAAGTGGATTTAACTCTTATAGTGGAGTTAATTATGATTGGGGTCCTAAATTCATCTTTCTCAAGATTGAATTAAAGAAGTTTGATGGAACAAAGGTCTTTACCTAGGTGAACCAAATGAAGATAAAATAGATGATGCAGTATACCTAGGGAGGTACCTAAGGGGAATAAAAATAGTTAGGTATTGTTATGTATGGACGCCAATTATAGTAATAAGGCCCATGTAATAGTGTGAACACAATAAAGGTGAGAATATTTAACAGAAGGTTCCACCTACTAGAATATTTCTTCTCTAGAATGTTCTTAGGAGGTAGTTAGTATTATATAAGAAAGTATGAGCAATGTTAGAATCATGCATATTGTAAAATATTCCAATAATTAGATTACAGATCATTCTTCGATTGAATTTATGAAAGGTATGGATGCATTGGAATCTAATTCTGAGATACATTCTCCTCTAAATTAGTTTTCCAACGACTATACTCATGCCTCATTCTGAGTTCTAAGCTATAAGTTACCTCCTTCTGAAGTTTGCAATTTCTACTCATTTGTGCTCTGTTTTCACTAATTCCATTTTTCTAAGAGACCATTTTCTATCACCTGTAAAGGAAAATCCGTCATGAACCAGAAAAAAAATGATATCGAGAAAAGATAACATTTATGATTGTGAACACACAACAACTTTCATATTTGGAATTTGATGCTCCATTCAAATTATGTATAAATATGAAATTGACGACTTTGTGTTTTTACACTTTCTCCGAACTTAGAAATTTTAGCCAAAACTGGTTATCTCCCAAATGGAGCAAAATTGGGAAAAAACGCCTGAAGACAAAGTTGTCAATATTGATGTGTAGAACAAATGCTGATTAAATAAAATTTTATGGATTGGTGATCTAGGGTTCCTTTTTCTCCTTTGAAGTTTTCAAAAATCTCTTAAATGCACTTGGGAATAGTGGATTTTCCCCTGTTTGAGTATCCCCACACCAACTCCTTTCAAATTTCTCCAGGAGCCCAAATAGGTATTGTTGTGACCACAACAAGTCCCCCTTTTATTTTACACTCTCATGAGAGTGTGAATAAATGGGTCACCCATTAATTCACATATGGATACCTAACCTAATTCGAATTCTACCTTGTCTAACCTTCCTTGACCTACCTAGATAGAAGTGTGAGCAATTAGGAAACATTGATCCTTGAGGAACCCTTTATGGACCATACACTAAATCCAGTATTGATGTCCCTACCTTCTTTCAACAAAGAGACCTTTGAGAAACCTTCTATTGGAACCATCTCTATGCTTGAGCGATGTTTTGGCACTCTCTATTGCTCGATCAACTTCCATATCACCCATTGGATACTTGAGGCTAAGCAGGTGGCATATTCCTCATGGTGACACACCTACTTTCAAAACCAACCCATTTAACCAACATCTCTTAACAATCATGAGATATATCCATAATAATAAAGTCCATATTAACCTAAATGTGGGAATGCTTGAAATCTAGTCTCTCAAATCTTTGATATGGTAAAAATGGAAATCTCCTCACTATCGAGATGTTTGAACTTGGTGATTCAAATTTTGGAATTTATAATACTTCAATATACAACATGCTTCTCTCTACCTGGTATATTCATCTTGGTCCACCCATATATCATATTAACATTTTCTCTTAGAGTCGAATGACTATGGGATGGCTTTCCTCTGAACCAATTTCCACTAGCTAAAACCATAAGAAAGGTATATGCAGGGTTGATCCTTACAATCACAGAAATTATTTGCTTCATCTACGATCTTTCAGACAATCCACAAGGAGAAAAGGGGGGGTGAGTTTTCATTTTTCTTATCAAGAGATTTTATATCTGGAATCTAACGGATAATGGATATATATCATTAACCCACATTTACTACATATGTGGACAAATATGATACTCTCCTATGTGAGGTAAATGATCACCACGATGAGGCCACATGTCTCCTTTTTTAGTACCCACTCTAATCTCACTACATTCAATTATTATAGCACCATATATTCAAGAAACGATAAAAGGTTAGGGTTGCGACATGAATACCCAACCAGCTAAAATAGGGAAAATGATATGCTATTGATAACGCATATATGTGTTTTCATTCTGGATGAAGTGGAATTCAGTTAAATTAATTGATTAAGCGTTCTTTGGTTGAGTATTAGGATAAATAGGGATTGTATTTTTGAAAGAAATACATGTGAAATATTTATGAAACATATGCTCATGTTTTTCCTTCATCTATGCAGGACAAGGAGACACTCGAAATAACACTAAAGGGGATAGCCTCTAACAAGGGATATGGAAGTGAATACCACATATCAAAGATCAGTTAGAATGTTAGGAACATGAAAATAATTGTGCAAATTGAAAAAGGGAGAATCCTCTCTCGGGATCAAAAGAACCATATGCAGGGATACTGCAAGCCATTTTCATTGGTTTGCAGTTGCAGGGATGCGGATGTATATTAAAATTTATGAAACATGCATGCATGTATTACCGCAACCCGTGAACCACAGACGTGATTGTTTCTTATTCCAGGTGTTGAGTTAATTAATTAACTTAATTGTTGATCATTAAATCACCAATATGGGGGCATAATCTTAGAGGTGCCAACATTGTATGTGCATAAACTAGAACATGAAACTATGCTTCTAGCATGAACTAGGATTAATTAAAGACTATGCAAATTATAAGAATCTTGTTCATTGGGAAGCAAAACAAGAAAGTGCTTTGCTGGAACATGCTACAATATTTCACTCAAGCAATTCATGAGCATTCATGAATGCAATTCTTAAAGCAAATATCATTCCTACCTTCAAGTGACACTGCTCTTGTAATTGAAAAAAGCAAACAAGGCATGTAAAATATTGTTGAGAAAAAGTGAAAGCATTCAAAATGTAAATCTAGGATATGTGCTAATTGGACCAATAGTATCAAGGCTTCTCCAAAGGCACCAATCCCAATCCTTCACCTATTCTAGTTGCCATGTGTTTAAGGGATTCAAAAGAGGAACTTCACTTACGAAATATAGCCTTCAATAAACTATCGCACTTCTACCAAACAAGTAATGTGAATTCAAGAGAGAAAGAAAATCTATGAGATACGGTGATCACTAGGTTTGACAAAGAACTTCCAAGAGTTAGAGTTAAGTCCTTAAGTCCTATAACTAGTTGTAATAACAGTTAACTCGATGACTTATCCAGTTCCTATAGCTTAGTCAAATTATTGAAAACAATCAAGAAATTACAATGCAAGAATTAAAATTAGAGGATCTGGTGTTGTGGGTTCGAGTTCTACGGCCTTTTGGCTTCTGCAGAATTCTCAAGGTTCACATACATTAAGATATTTGATGCACACATGCACACCACTAAAATTTCGTTCACACTTTACCAAATTGAAATCAAAATCATAAGTGAATGAAAGTAAATGTAGAATTTAAATAACAACAAGAAAGCAATCAAGGATTGATAAAATGATCATAAAATTAACTACATAAACCAAATCCATAAAATGCAATATTGGATATAACTATAGGAGATAAATGAAAATGCAGAAATAATTACAACTACAGAAAATAAATAAATAAATGTGGGAGTGTACTGGAGAGAGGGGGTCCTTCCTCCTCTAGCACATCATGTCTGAAAACTACAGTGCATGGAGAAAGAAACTCATAGAAATTGCATACTTCAATTCTTCATCCAAAAGGTTACAAAGAAGTTTACAATTTGAGCATCTTCTCTGTAATTATTGAACTAATGCATAGAGACACCACAGAGCTGAGCACACTTGGGCATTGATGCATAAATTGCTTGAATGTTGAGACATTATATGTCAACCACTACTAGGAGAATACATCCCTTATTTATACTTGTAGATTACATATGGAAAGAAATAGTTACAACAAGAATAAAACTACTCCCACAAATAAATAAATCACCCAATTCATGCACCTTGATATTCTGCTTGATTAAGAAAAATATAGGCACTATTTGTTTGTTGTTGATGAAGAGGGAGGTTGACTTTGTTTTATCAATCTTTGTTGTTGATATGGAGGCCCAAAAACATATTGATTTCCAAAAAAAATCGAACCAACTACTAACTTTACTATTTTTTGTGGATCTAGCCTTTGACTAGGATATGCACTTCAGTTGAGATTGTTCAGAGGGTGGATAAATATAACAAACTCATCCTCTATGAAACCCTCAATCATGAATTTGTTGTGGACACCCGCAACCATGTGAATCAATAATTATTTTAAAAGGACCCCACACGAAATATGGAAATTTCCCCTTTATAAAACCGTTTGGATCTCCCAAACCATACCTCGTTTTGGAAATCAACTCTCATAATGCTCAATTTGGACTCTTTTGCACAAAACCCATGTCTTGGATTTTCGATGTTTGTCCTAATCGCCTTGAAAATCGTGTCATAAGTCATCTGCCTGAAAATTGTTGTCTTGTTTTGGCTGAAACGTTGATCAATACCTAGAGGCTCACACGTGAAGACTAGGTGAAGTCTAAGCAACACACATCCATATTGGGGGTCCTAGCAAAAAAAATTGTATCTGTGTTTTTGCTAAGGAAGGTCGCACATATGCTAATTTATGATTTCGAGCTACTAGAATTCAATTATTTAAGCTACACGAAACTATCATTAGCAAAACTATAATATAATCCACTTAAATCACTAAAAAAATTAGAAAAATAGATGTATTAACCACAAAGGCATGTTTAGGATTAAATGGAGATTTAGTGATGAAAATGGTCATGTGTTATGCATGGAATGCAGAAAAATGATTCAGAATGATGGATTTATTAAATGGAAAAGATGACAAAATTGGATCCCAATAGCAGGCAAAGAGTCTTACGAAAGTTACCGAATGATCCAGGTGGATATTGGTGGACACCCACCTGTTCCAAATTCCAACTGACTCATCTTGACAGATTTCAGTTTGGCACATTTCTCTGTAATGGGGACAAATATTTGTAATTGTGGGTTCTTCACTTATGGGGTTGTCATGAAGCCCTACACACCATCTAGGTGGATATTGGTGGCCACCCACCTATTCGAACTGGCTTATTTTGGAAGTTTTCATATCAGTACATATTTATGTACTTCCAAGGTCATTTTGGGGCTCTAAATAGTGTTTTCTTGGCTTGCCACAATCAAACTGTCGACGAAGTCAGAGTTTGACAGCATAATGCGTAGTTCTCTAAATACCTTTCCAACGAGCTATCACACGCCTAAAACAGAGATCGTATGCAAAAGTTACGACCCTAGGCCCACATGACTATTGGTGTTTCATCTCTTAGGGTTAGGTTTTTGGATGTCTATGGTTTTGGCATTCATGTTTATCATAAAGAGAACTTTAGAGCCTCATTGTAATGGTCTTCTTACGAATGAGTGTATTCATCACATATCTTCTCAGAGATAAAGCTACCACCATTCTACCAAGTCTTGCACTCTATATTTTTACAGTCTTTGTACAATTCTTTCATTAATAGAAATCATGTATTGTTGTATCTCTCTGTTTCTGGAAAATTTCATAAGTATTGTAATATCTCTGCTTTAATTTCATTCCAAAAAATAATCCAGATCAGTGGTATCATAGTAGGCTTCTCTTGATCATTTTTTTTAGTGCATGTCCCTGACGAGGTCTGAGTATAGAAAGTTGGGTCTCGAGCTTGTCTCTCTTGAGGAAAATCGCTCTCACATGCCCAAGACACCCTCTATGGTGGCAGAAAATAAAAACAAAGGGGCAGAAGATTTTATTAACATGTTTCTTGATCAAGCTCTCGCGTGATAGAGGGAAAAAATGATGGAGAATTTTGCACACATCCTTCAACGCATGTCAATAGCAACATGCGCATATTCATCAAGTTGCCATTTTGGAGGAACCTCACCCTTCAAGGTACAAGTTAATTTTGATATTCCCATATTTGAAGGTCAGATAGATGCGGATGCCTTAGAAAAATGGTTAAATATGCTAGAAGGTTATTTCTCTGTTCAAAAAAAAATTGACAAGGAAAAGATCACCTTCGCACTCCTCAAGGCTCTCCCCCATGTCAAACATTGGTGGGAAATTTACTAGAAGAAAAGCTCCACAAAGGAATCTAGAATATATAGGGTCGAGCCCACTTGGGATTTTTTTGTGGATGCAGTCAAGGAACAATACTACCATGTTGATAACTATGAAGACTAGTACATGAGATGGACCACATTGCAGCAAGAGAAGAGCCAAACAGTGTCATAGTTCACAAACACTTTCCATACCTTGTGCACTAATATGGGTATCAAAGACTTCGAGCGGCATATGGTTCTGAAATACTATGGGGGTTTGCATAGGTACATCCAAACCGAAATGGATTTCCTAAACATCTCATCATTGGGAGATGCCTATTGATATGTTGTCAAAATTGAGCAGAAATTTAGGCACCAGAACAAATGGGAGTTCGGGTCTGCAAATCTGCAACAACCAAAGCATGGTAAACGCATCCCTAACCAATAGCCTCCAAAAAACCACTCTAAGACACAGGACAATAAGGGTAAAGGAAAGAAGAAGAATGACACTAGGAAGTGGTGTGACTTCCACAAAATCCCCTGGCACAACACCGATGAATGTCGCTCAGAACATTCATTGGTGGCCAAGGTCAAATAAGAGGAGTCGAACCCTAATTCAAAATTTGATCTAGGAAATATTGAAAACAGACAGATCATCGATGTAGACCCCATTGCTATTGTCACAACCACAACAATTCAACCAGAAGAACCAGTGGATCCTGAAGAGGGGGAGTGCCTCTTCAACTCACATATGTGGGTGAAGGGGACCCCGTTGCATTTCATTGTTGATAATGACAGCCAGAAGAACCTCATCTCAGTTGAGGTCGTCAAACAGTTGGGATTGTCAACAACACCACACCCGCAATCATACAACATCGAGTGGCTTCACCAGGGACGAGATCTTTGTGTCAGTCAACAGTGTCACTTTCCTATGGCATCCAACCTGTTAGTCCCTAAAGTTGCACTTGACTATGAGAGGGAAAGCTAGGGCATCATTCGTTTATTGCTAAGTATTTTTAAGGTTTTATGATTTGGTTTTTGTAGGGTGGTTGAAAACTGGGTCAAGATTACAGCATGACATGAAAATCAAGAAAAGGAATATGAAGTCTTCAATTTTTCAACTTCACAAGAGTCTCATCTCATTATATCATAAATAAACAAGACTATCAGCTTGATATCATAACTTGAAAATTATCTCTACAGCAAAATTTTCACTGTATAAATTAACAGTCAAGAATCAAAATGCATTGCAATCTGAATAATAAATTCAAGCATGAATAAATAAATAATAGAGTGGAAAAAAGAAGGTCTAACCATCCATATGCCTTTTCTATTAAGTGTCAATAGAACATAAATGCCTTTTTACAATAAGTTCCACAAAAAGGTTCTTTGGATCTCCAAATTTTCAACCAGAACATGGTCTCTCTTCAGTGTATTTAAACTATCTATAAAAACTTCCAGATCCTAACATCTAGTACAACCTTTAATGACTAGAATAAAAAAGTATCCAACTCCTAAGTTTTTTCACCCAAAAAGAGCTTCTACTACCCCAAAATAGATCACAGCTCAACAGCTTGATATAGCAAATATTGCCAGCATTACATTTGACTCTACAAAATAGGAATTTTGTTTGATTCTTTAGGATATAATCACAGCAGTGGCTTTGGCATTTTTCTTCTTGATCTTTGTGGTTAGCACAACATTGTGCCAGTAGAGTCTGAAATTAATCTCCCTGAGTTCTTTAAGAAATTCTTTTTTCTCTTTCTTCTTCTTTTTAAGACCTTGAATCCTCTCTTGTTGGCAAGCATTCCACTGTTCTATTTGCGCCTTCTCCTTCTTTAATAGTTTTATTGTTTTCTGAAATTCTTTGATCTTTTCCTTATCGGTTCTAATCTTAACTCTGAATCCTGAGCATTCTTCAGAAGGTGCAGTTTCATTCAGGTCTAAGGCAACACTAGGTTCCTTGGCTTTAACCTGGTACTTTGAGACTAATTCTGAGCTATGCTCTTCCTTGGAACTTGATGAATCTAAAGCTCCAGGTACATCTGGTAAGTGATATGAGTCTTCCAAGTAATCATGTTTTTCTTCAGGGAATTCACTGATGCCTTTAGCCATCTCTTTGTCTTTTTCTAATCTAGTTGAAGCTCTCGTTACAGGGCATGTAGGTGGTGTAAGTATTCCTTTTCTTTTGTTGATAGATTTCTTGGGCAACGAGGTCCTTTTCGCCCTTTTCCTGGTACTTGCTTCAACATCCTCATAATCATCTTCTATGATTATGGTGTTTTCTTCTTTGATTGATGGATTGAACATTGCCTTTGACTTCATCCTATACTTGTTGGTAACCTTGGTCGAATTTCTTCGAGGTTTCTGTGATACACACACACCTTTAACCTTTTTTCCTTTGATTGCAGTGCTTCTTTTGCTGGTTGATGGCATTTCAGACTTGACTGTAGTTTGAGCAACAAGATCATTATATGAATCTGTTTCCAATTTAACATCTTCCTCAGGAAACATTTCAATTTTGGGCTCCCATCTAGGTCTTTTACTTCTGCTCCTCCTACTCACCTTGATATTAGAAGACTCATCTTTCATAGGGTTTTCATCAGAAATATCTCGGCTCTGTGTGATGGTCTTCTTCCCTCTGCCTTTTTTCTGCTTATTGGACTGAGTGATAGGGTTTAAGGATTGTGTGAGCCAGCTCCAGGGCTTCTGTAATTCGTTCAAAGCAGACATGACTAGGGTTTTAATCAGAACTTGATGGAACAGGCTGCTTTTAGCATTGGTAGAAAGTGACTGCACTTTCTTGGACATTTTTGTCAAGCTTTTACGCAGAAAATAAGAAAGATTTAAAGAATAATCACCATTTAAGTGCATTAGTATTCTGATATGGTAGATATATACCAATGAAAACCTTCCTTCGTAGGTGATGTACCTTTGAATTACAACCAGAGCAGTGTGCCATTCGGGTCAAACCCAGCTACAAGGTATTCCCCTTCTCCAATCCGGATTCTGCTTATCTGGAAGGAGGAATTGATTTACAAATTCAGTAACCACATACTCTTTCTTCCACCATCTTTCCCCTCCAACCACGAGCCTGCAAACCTTTGCAATAGTTTTCTCTATTACCAGCATCAACATCTTACCGATTTCGACTGCGTGACCATTGAAATTCAGAGCGAACTCCATGGAAACCTGGTCATCGTAACCCTGAAAAGTGGTGAGAAACTCAAACCACTCCACATCTTTGAACCTTTGAGCCATCTGAGGATAGGCTTCAAGAAGTTCGGCACCTTTTGGTTCTATTATGGAAACCTGTTCGCTCCTCTTTGGCGCCATCAAACACAATTCTGCAACTGTCGTCTTCGGGTTCCAAATTCGGCACCTACAATTGTTAATGTATAACGTTGCTTTGAATGGATACCTGCATTCCTCACTGCAAGCCTGAAATAATCCAACTCGAATAGGTAACATATAATGATCATCGAGCAACGGGTAATTTGAATTGAATCCTGAGTCCTGCGCGCATACACAGCAATTAGATTCTGAAACCGTCGGATTTGGAAATGATTTCAAAGCTTTCATGGATGCATACAGACTCTCAATCCACGATTCGTGTCATCATAATGAAATCGAGATGGCAGGCGCATATCATGGCATGATTATTTGGCGCTACGGGAATAGGTTTATTCCCGTAGCGCGTTTAACAACTTACAAAACTTGAAAATTTGAAATCCAAACGGCATATAAGGAGACACCTCAATCTTAAACAATGTCTTTCCAAAATCAAACTTAAATAAATCATCAAAGACTGTAATGCAAACCACAAAATACCAAAATCAAAAAATGGAAAACAATTGAAAATGAAAAATGAAGAATGGGTAATGGAGGGTTTAGGACAAGGGTTTCTCACTAAACCAAGACAAAATTAGAGACTAACACAACCCTTCAAGGATGAGGTAGTGTGTGATGTTTCCCCTCTTGATGTCTCTCATTTTTTTTAGTTCAACCATATATGTGGAAATGTCATGATGTTTATGAGTCTCGACCCCATAGTGTCATTATTACTCTGGGGGGTCATCTCTACAGGATACCAGAGGTAGTTCTAACTACTGTTCCACCAAAACAGTCACAAGTTAATCTCTCATACTGCAAAATTCATCATCTTCACAGTCTATTCAAAGGATGCACAGAAGACCACTACAGCCTCAACACCTTCTATTCAATAGAAGTAGATTGTAGAAGAAAAAACAAATATTGTTCCTTCACCTACAATGGTACCTACATAACGCCCTGTCAAGACTAGAGACAACAAGTTGGTGGAACAGATTCAACCCTGCCAACAACGGGTTCGTGATAGCCTTTCATAGACCAAGCAACACAACTTCTCCAACAAGGCACGCAACTCACCAAGATTCAGATTCAGAAAATGTTTCCCCCTCTTCCCTGGGTGCTCAACACAATGGACACCATTGCTTACTAAGGGAGGAGGATTGATCCACGTGGATATTGGTGGCCACCCACCTGTTCTAAATTCCAACTAGCTCATATTGACAGTTTTCAGTTCAGCACGCTTCTCTGTAATGAGGACAATTATTTGTAATTGTGGGTTCTTCACTTATGGGGTTGTCATGAAGCCCTACACAGCATGCAGGTGGATATTGATGGCCTCCCACCTATTCCAACTGGCTTATTTTGGAATGTTTCATGTTAGTACATATTTTTGTACTTCCATGGCCATTTTGGGGCTCTAAATAGTGTGCTATTGGCTTGCCACAGTCAAACTATAAACAAAGTCAAAGTTTTATGGCATAATACATAGTTCTCGAAAATACATTTTCAACGAGCTATCGCGTGCATAAAACGGAGATCGTATGCAAACGTTACAACCCCAGAAATTTAATGTACTAACTTACCCCAACGAGGCCCACATGACTTTTTGGCATTTAATCTCCTAGGGTTAGGTTTTTGGATGTCTAGGGTTTTGGCACTCATGTTATCATATAAAGGCCTTCAGAGCCTCATTGTAATGATATTCTTGCGAATGAGTGTAGCTGTCACATCTCTTCTCAGAGATAAAGCTGCCACCATTCTAGCGAGACTTGCACTCTATATTTTTACAGTCTTTGTACAATTCTTTCATTAATAGAAATCATGTATTGTTGTATCTCTTTGTTTCTGGCAATTTTCATCAGTATTTCATTGTAATATATATGCTTTCATTTCGTTCCAAAAAATAATCTGGATCACCAAATAACTTCAAGCAATGATCCTCTAAAAACATGCAACCCATAGACCATGTAAACCCAATGCCTACATGAACTTTTCCTCTATGAACCCCTTAATAGCGGATCTGATCATTTTTGGTACTTACCTTTGTAGGTTTATCTTCCAAGGAGTAATCGCACCATAAAACTTATTCCAAACCCACGTTGCAGACCGTATACCCCCAAAATTCCGCAAAGTCCTGTCAAGACCACACTGCAGGAAAAATTTGATCAAGATTGCCAAATCAGTCAAGGATTCATACATGAAACCCTGACCCACAAACCATGTGAAGGAATTTATGTCGAAGACCTCATGTGGGTTTCGGCCTCTTGCCATAGTACTAATACATAAAATCCTGAAACCCTGCAACCCGCAAATCTACCAAGTCAATTCTCTACCAAACATAAAAGTTGCCACTCATCAACTTCAGTTGAAGTTATACAAACCTCGATTTTGTTCCCGTGGACCTAGACTTTTTCCCGCAAACCTGATTACAACGTCAATATTCCACCAACCCGTATGATAATGATAAGTGACATGACTTCCCTAATACATGTATCACCCAACCTGTCATCTCACATGCATAAAATCCCTGCGGCATGAGAGAAGTACAACACAGTACAGGGAATCCTAGATAGACATAGGATAAATCTAGATAAATTTAGTTATTGTGATTCGTAGGCTAATAACCTTTTGTTCCTTTTCAATGTCGGAGAGATCAATGAAATGAGAAGAGATAAGGGTGAAATCTAATCACCATGCACAGAACCTGATGAACAACGGATATATCTCAAGGCAGACGAGACACACATGTTACAGACATTTAAGGTAGACATATCAAAGCATGCGGAATATTACAAGTCGAAGAGAAGACATAGATCACTAGTGCTTGAAGATCATTTGGACCCCATATAATTAATGACAGAAGTGTCCTTTCAAGCATGAATAACCAAGTGAGACAACGATAACAACACTCCCATCCCATCGTCACACTTCAAGGAAAATCACGTAGAAATATTAAAAAAGCAAGCAGAGGATGGGGAGATTTCATTGTTTAGCAAAGAGAGGAATTAGAGTGTGAGCTATCATGGTCGCAACATCAGTAGAGGTTTATTAATTCTCCTAGATATTTCCATCATGAGGGACTATCAGGATTCGACAGTGATGGGCCAACAAGAAACTTCACTTATTTTCACAAGTAGCAGAGCACCTATTCATAGAGGACGCAATACGCATATGGAGAGATGGAAGTAATACACAATTCAACCTAAGGTTCGTCCAAATCAAAATGAATAGCCAAGTCTCGACTATGTTGCAGGAATGAGAGAGACAAAGAGAGGGCAACAACTATTTGTGTTCGCAAAAAGGTAAGGTTGGAGGGAAGACTTTCATTTCCTTCTCGGCCAACTGGTTCCCTTGAACAATCACGTCAGGTTTATGATCAATGAACAGGTTTTCCTGTAGTTGCTATCATCTAAACAAAATTTCCAAGGTAAGATTAGGGAACCTATAGCATTAGTAAGGGAATGCGAAGAGTAGGAAGTTATAACAATAGTAACTGAAAAGTCTTGTAATTACAAAGGTCGGCAGTCCACATTCAGGTATAAAAGAAGTTCAATGTAACCAAAAGAAGAGGGGAAAAGGGGGTTGGAGAACTAGAATTGGACAATGTATAACTCTCTATCAGACTCAAAGACAAAGAAGAAAGCTCTCTTCTTGTTGTTGTATTCCTAAAAACAAACTATTTATTTGAGGGAGAATAATAGCAATTAGCAACTTCATGATTCATTTATTCAATATTGCACTGTTGGTGATTGTTTTTTGCAACTGTTTTCAATTTATCATTCTTGTCAATTGTCATGTAGAGAATACTTATAAATGGATTGTGAATTCAATTACAGGAACATGCTTATGGTCATCTATATGCAAACAAGTATGCAATATGATTTGATTTTGTAAAATTAGAACTATTTTTGTTTTGCACATTAAATTATACACCTGTAATTGATTCTGCTACTGTTAGAATAGGATTGCATCTACTCATTAATATAGAATTGCATTATCATATTAGAATAGTTTTTCATTTAGGATTTAGCCTAGCTTAGATGGAAAAGTCTCTCTTTGGGGAGCAATTCATTTAGTTAGCGACAATCAGGCCCATATACCGGTGGAGGTTGTTATTCACTCAAGAGTGAGTCTAATTGGGACCTGCCATCGAACAACTCTCGCTTGTTGACGTCAGAATTATTTTTCGCATCAATAGGTATATCCATGTCTAGATTTTGAGCTCCCTTTAAAATTTTCACCTTCATCTGGGCCCTGATTATTGAGCACAAATATAATCTTAAAAATTCACTAATTTTCATTTTTCATAGATTTTAAGTAGAAACATCCAATGGCCTTCATTGGAATTCCTATATCCCTCGTCATTGCGGACACACCCCTAAAATTTCATTTGATTCTGAGTTGAAATGCTCCTGTTATGGCCAAAACAAGTTTTTGGCTCCAAACTTTTTTTTTGTAAATTGTCTAGTTTTGTTGATGTGGCAATCAAGTTGACATGGCATGGCAGGTAGTTGTGGATGTCCATCTATCATCCTTTGATTCATATATTTCATCAACCTTGTTCTCTTCCATCGGTGATCAACTCATTCTTTGCATCAACGATCAACCTATTTCTCTACATTATGAAAAGGCTACCTTTGTCTAATTCGACCGAACCCCGATCATTGGCAATTTACTTCCATCGACGAGTTGCAAATGGTACTTATCAATGGGATTTCACTGAACCCCGAAACCAAACTAGATTGAGTCTGATTCATCAATCTCAAAATCGAAAGTAATCTTAGTCGTTGATCTATTAAGCTTTTCCAAGCCTTTGGATGAATCTCAACCGTTGATAGCCAAATCAAATGTGATCTAGACCGTCCATTCCCCAACATCGCTAAACCTCATTGAACTCCTTCAACATTCAACAATTTTATTTGACGAACTAAATTGCAAGACTTTGTCTAATTTGTCGAACCCCAATCATCGACAATCGACGTTTCTCTCAACTGATTTGGCATAACACGTGGATATCGATGTGGCAAATTGGTTAGTGTGTCATGACATGTGGATGTTGACATGGAATGACATGTAAATTCCAGCGCGGCATGACACATGGATGATAGCCACTTGTCCTACCCTAAGTCAGCCACGTCTCTATCCTCTTTCCCCTTCATCGACGATCGACAATTTTCTTTGGCGAAACAAATTTGTTCACAAATTTTGTCGAACTTTGATCGCTCCATCAACGATCCACAATTTTCTTTATCAACGATTTTCCAAAAAGGTTACTTTGGAAGGTTTTGCTGAACTCCAATTGCTCCATCAACGATCCACAATTTTCTTCATTGATGATTTTCCAAAAAGGTTACTTCAAAATATTTTTCCTGAACTCTAGTGGCTCCATCGGCGATCAACAATTTTCTTCATCGATGATTTTCCAAAAAGGTTACTTCAAAAGGTTTTGTTGAACTTTGATCGCTTCATTGACGATCAACAATTTTCTTCGATGAACTAAATTTGTTGAACTGTGAAAACATAGAATTTTGATCAATTTTAGGATGAATCTAGGTCATTCATTTTTCAAGATTAAAGTGGTCTCAGTTGTCGATTCACCAAACTGCTCTAAATTTCGTCAGACTTCTCCAAACCTGCAAACGAATCTCGACCATTGATTCTTAAAATTCAAGTGATTTGGGTTGTTGATTATCCAACTTCATAGTTGCCATGAAAACATGGAATTCGACCTCCCAATCCATTTTTTAACTCCGCAACTTGCAGATCAATGCCATCAATTATCTCTTTGACCATTTTGAGTGCAAATTCAACTTGAATTTGCTCATAAATTTGGGAATTTCACTCTAGTTTCACAAATATCCCCAAATTCGTCACAAATCGAAATTTGTAACAACAAAATTTGCATTGGTCCTTGGTCCATATGGATTCAGTGTTGAACCAATTGCTCTAATACCACTCTA
>JZKD02S2387476.1:1005797-1018767 GCA_000966675.3 Picea glauca | reverse complement strand
AGTAATCCAACAAGTGATGTAGAATTTTTAAAGTATAGGGTGATATTTCCATGGAATTATGGAATTATGCATTATCTTGTGCTTGGAGTGATAAAATAAGATTTAAAAAGTAAGCATTTAAGGGTTGATTTTATGATTTTGTTTACAATAGTGATGATTTATTTTACCACTTTAAAAAAATGTGTCATTTTAATACCCCAATTTTAGCATGGGTGCTACTGGTAGTAGTACTTTTCAATTTGATGGTTGATTTTGAGGTTTTGGTTTTAACAGTACCAACTGTTAACAATAATATTTCAAATTATCTATTATTTTAACGTTTTGAAAAAAAACATTTTTCTTTAGGTAATATCATTTTTTATTTAGGTGTTGATTTTAAGGTTTTTCTGAGCTATTGTATGAGCTTTGAATTTCATGCTTGAAAAATGTTGTAATTTTGACTCGGTTGGAAAAATGGTGCTACCGGTAGCACCACTTTTTGATTTGGGGGTTGATTTTCATGTTTATTGTGCAAAAATATGGGTTTTAAGGGCTAGAGTTCTCATTTTGAGGTCATAGATCTCATTAAGTTGGTAACTTTGTTAACTTCCAAACCATGATTTCTAATGGTGGTTCCATGAAATGTGGGGTTCGTTGCGACATATTTGTTATTGACATGGGTGGTTGCAACATTGTTCTAGGTGTTGAATGGTTACACACACTAGGCCCCATCACCATGAACTTCAAGGAATTATACATGAGCTTCCAATAGAATGGGCATCAATACAATTTCCAAGGCATCACGCTTAGTTCCCCCAAGATCCTCAATTCCCACATAATTGAAAAACTTCTCAAAAAGGTTCATTATGGCATTATTTCCCAATTTCATGCCATTTAAGCAGTTGAGACTTCCTTTCCCACTATTAATCGTTACATGCAACATATCCTCTCCAAACACCAATCCGTTTTTTACAACCCCCAAGGACTCCCACCCTCTCGTGGTCCCCATGATCATTCCATTCCACTTATCTTTAGTAGTCTTCCTCCCAATGTCTGCCCTTATTGTCACCCATTTGCTCAAAAAAATGAATTTGAGAAAATTGTTCAAGAATTGTTAGTTGTGGGTGTCATCCACCCTAGTACAAGCCCTTATTAGTCTCTGTGGAATGGAAAGACTATAACGACGAGTTAGTTTTTGACTAAATATTGGTTGCATAGTTGGATTTTTTTTTTCAATTTGCAATGTTTAACAAAAGGAAATCTGGAAAACAATTTTTATTAGAATTAAAATAAATCAAAAACAGTTTTTTACTTCAATATTATTCGACTTCAACTTTGAAGTCTTATTGTTGCGATGACAACATACATTAATAGTCATTGTCGCTTGCATTAATGTTAGTCCCCTGTAACTTTTAGAATCAAGTGTAGCTTTCCTTGACTTCAGTGCCTACACCTACCACACATATGTCATAAAGCTTTCCCATCACTGCATCGCCTCCGTAGTTGCTACACTTCCTTCTTCCACTGCCTTGAGCAAGCTTGTTATTATTGTCTGAAAGTGAAGGTTTTCCTACCAGAATTCGAGACCCATGTTGGGATCTGAGTTGTAGTGAGCTATTGGCCAGGAGTCACTTGCAAAGGCTATCACGTTACAAGAATAAATCTCTCTGGTTTGCGCACTGAAAAATGCATTGTCTCACCCGCACTAGATCCTCTAATACAACTACCACACATGCATTAGTTCAATGATTCAAGGATTCCATTACTGAGGGTTTCCATTACGCAAGGTGTCAACCCAAATCGATTGTCTCATGGCTTTAGAGTCCCAGGACTTGTAGAACTCAACGTCGGAGGGTCGAATCCCACAAACGTTGGGTGATCTTGCAAACCTTCTCAGTCTCAAGTTATCATGAAATAATCTCTCAAGGAAAATACCCAGTGAGCTGGGAAGGATGGTTAATATCTTCTTCTTGATTTGCCTCAAAAATCTTACGGACTGGTTTCTGAAATTCGTCTTGAACTTTTCACGTCTAGTTAGCTTGAATTTGTTGGGAAACAACTTCTTCGATCGAATTCCATCAACTATAGGTAAGTTCTCCAGTCTCCAACACTTTTCTTTCGGGAGCAATATTTTAGATGGCGAAACACCTTTTATATGCATGATTCCATCTAGCTTAAATGATAGCTTGTAGCCTAAAAACATCCCATCTCTTTATAACACATACATGTTTTCTCCTTTGCTTATGAAACATGACCGCCGAGCTCTATTTTGGATGAATTATATTCAATCTTCGCTAACAAGAAAAAGTGCTTTGTACGATCTTCCATCACCATTAAAGCATCAAGGTCTCTTTTTTTGAACTAGCAAGGCCCCACTTGTCATGCCAAAATGTATCTGCAAATGAATCCCATCAATCAGACAATCACTTTCAAAATAGAGACTAGGCATACCACTTTGTTTCAAAGGTTCCTATCACAAGATTCCTCGAATTTATTAATGGAAATAATATATATCTCTTTATGTAGTGCTTGTATCTCAACTCAAATTATAGATGTTGTCTTCTCACATAATACCTTAATTCATCTCTAATACACTCATCCTTTACCACATTTTTCTTGGATTAACAGTCACTTTAGCGCATATTGGTTCCCTATAGTTGTAATATTAGCTATATAGTTTATTAATTTAGACCTTGCTAGGCTGGTATATTCAACCTAACCCATAAATAAATTTAAACACAATCGCATGTCCATGTCTAACAATATTTAAGTACCTAAGATTAATATTGAGTGCAATCTCTATCCTTTGTTCAACTTTTGTTGAAGATACTTCCCAAATTTTTCCAATTACAACTTCAATCCTTGAAAAACAATGGATACTATTAAATTGATCTACAAAATATGCCTTGCAAAAGAATGAGCATTCATTGTTAGGTGTCAAGCGTAAGATATTGTTCAAAGCACTGTCAGGTGCAAGTAGAGTTGTCTAAAGAAATCCAATGATTGGTTGCACATATTGAAACCATAAGCATTTTCATCATTGATTATTGCAAGAGTGATCAGAATAAACCTCGTGATGTGAGATGAAATTATAGTCAACATCAATTATAAAAAAGTGACAAATAAACCTTGATATATGGGATCAAAATTACCAAAGGGAGTTGGGTTATCAATGATTTTCTGGCTGGAATAACAGGGTTAGCATGCCATTCTGAGTACCAGAAAGAACTCCAGTCCATGAGAGAAAAAACTAAGTTTGAGAAATGACCAAACATGAGATCCAAAGCATAATAGTTAAGATGCATTATCAGCTAGCAGATTCCCATGATGCATCTCTAGTATATAAAGATTCGAAGGCCAAACCCTCAGCCAATGGAAATATTGAAACACATTGTTCATAAGGGCTTTCATGGCATTGATTAGTTTTGAAAGATACTTTTTACATGATTTATAAATTGAATTATTATTTAGGTACTCACGGTTGTGGACAACAGAATCCATTGTAGAAAAAGATTGATTATCCAAAGAGGCGCCTATAATCTGCTTCTATATTGTATGGTTGTGGTTGGTCCAACTAATAATCATTCAAGCTTTATTGATCTCGTTTATTTTATTGAATCAACCGACCTTCTTCTCATGTTGCTCTTACTTCCACCCTTGACCTTGTTACTGGATATGGAACATTCTATGATAACTAACTAGAATAGATGTTGAGTGAGGAATGAAAATTGGACCGAGAACTGTAACAATTTGTTTTTGTATTTGCTTATTCAGTGAATTCCATTATTGTTTGTAAATATTCAGAGAATGTGGTATGTAGACTCTCATTTTGTAGGCATCGAGTCCCATTTGCAGGCACTGAATCCATGTGCAATGTGGCCTGGAAGAAGCCATGCCATAAAATATTCAAGGTTTGAATAAATTTTCTTCACAAATATGCTTTGACAAGTGTTATACGTGTGGGGGAATTTTACATTGTCATTTTAGAAATTTTGACATGTTTAAATGCGAGTATTGGAAACGACTTAGAAAAATTTAATAAAACAACTTATTCATTGATAGCTGCCAATTTTATAAAACTTTAAATAACAACTTATAAAACTTTTCACTCATAGCTGCTAATTTTGTAAATTTCTATTTGTTAATTAAATTGTTAACTCCACAAGAGAAATGGAATGACGTGGAAACCACTAAAAATTATATTCTAGGTATGGATGGATGGAAAGCAGGCAGGTCGAGAATAAGATCACAATATAATAATTTTATATATTGTTTTCAATCAGGAGTAATGGCCACATGTTTTTTTCTTTTTCTCAAGAATGTTATATTGTATTTCATTTTCATAGTGATCCTTCTCGAGAGTGAAGACGAAACTTTATGTAGAAATATTGTTGGTGGTAGAATTTAATTGTGTTGCATGGCTCTGCCCTTTCAGACATGTAGGTAAGAAAATAGAATGACTTGTTTCAAGATTTAACTTTATTTTAAGACCCATCCAAAACCACCTTGCAATCTAACCTAAAAAAGAATAAAAAAAAATAGAAACACGTGGAACGTTTACACTGTGTCTTCAACTTACTCCTTAAACAAAATTAAACTTGTATACACCAATTTTATATCAATTTGAGGAAAAACATTTTCCTACAAAATATATCTTTTCTCTTATCCTTATGGTTTGACAAATTCATTATTTGTTATTATTCACTAAAATAATGCACCTATATCATTGCATTTACTAAAATAAATTTGCTTGGCTCTGCTCATCGGGTCTCATCGCCAGGCTTCATTGTTGGGCTTAGCTAGGTTGAGATCGGGTTCAAATGTTATGTGTGTTCCTTAGTCCTCTCCCTCCATGCCTTGTATAGTCTTGGAATTTTGCTTTCTCATTACTTGCATGTCTGATGCTCTCCTGCTGGGAACTGCACTTGTCCTATTGTTCTTAACCCTTGTGTGTATGGGTGTATCTATATACTCATGATATTTAATCCCAACTCGAGATATTAATTTGATCGAAGGTGAGTCTTATTACTTTGAATGAAGGTGGAGTCTACTCTATTAATAGTATTCCAAAGTGAATTATGAAATTACGTTATTACTCCACTTAGTTCATTAATGACTTTAAATCATTATTTTTATCAATTTTCAAACATGTCTAGGCGGGGACTAAGTTGTCATGCAACACTTGTTCCTCTTTAGTGTTCATGGTACTCAAGAAAGAAGGTACTTGGTGCATCTGCCTTGATTTTCGATCCCTCAACAAAATTACCATCAAAGACAAATTTATCATCCCCATCATTGATGATCTTTTGGATGAACTGAGTGGTGCTCAATTATTTATCAAACTTAATATGTTTCTGGATACCACTACATACGTATGAAGGAGGCTGACATTCCCAAACTTCCTTTTGTACTCATGAAGACCATTATGAGTTATTGGTCATGCCCTTCGACCTATGTAATGCACCCTCCACTTTCCAAAATGTCATGAATCATGCCTTGTGCTCTTGACTCCATCATTTTGTACTGGTCTTATTTGATGAATTATCATTTATAGTAAAACTTGGCAAGCCCATATTGCCCATGTGGATCAAGTCTTATCTCACTTTCTCAGCATCAACTCTTTCTCAAATAGTCTAAATGCACCTTTGGTGCCTCTAAGTTGAATACATGGACCATATTGTTGGTAAGGATGGTGTATGTGTGGATCCTCGGAAAATTGAAGCTATGAAGGATTGGCCCTGCCCTAGAACTCTTAAAAATTTGTGAGGTTTCCTTGGTTTGACTGGATATTATAGAAAGTTTGTCTAGAATTATGAAAAAATTGCAGCCCCACTCACTGTCCTCCTTAAGAAGAATGCTTTCAATTGGAATGAGGGCACTGATCAATCTTTCCAAGATTTGAAAGAGGGTATGTGTACCACTCTAGTTCTAGCACTACCTGAATTCACAAAGACTTTTGTTTTGAAGTGTGACACCTCTGGGAAAGGCATTGGGGCAATTCTTATGCAAGAAGGAAAACCATTGGCCTTCACTAGTAAACAACTTTCAAAGAGACACTTGGGAAAATCTACCTATGAAAAGGAAATGTTGGTTATTTTGCATGCATTGGATATATAGTGTCTTTACTTGCTAGGGAAACACTTCCAAATTAAAACTAATCATTATAGCCTTAAGTATTTTTTAGAATAAAGGATTGCATCCCTTTAGCAACATAAGTGGTTAACCAAAATGTTCAGATATGATTATGAGATAATTTATAATAAGGGAAAAGAGAATGTGGTTTTTGATGCTCTTTCTAGGAAACATGAAGACGAAGGGTCCCTCTTTTCATTCTCCGTCATTGTAGTCAATTGGTTAAAGGCAGTTCACCAAGAATGGTTCCAAGATACCAAAATTCCTCACGTGACCCAACAATTGCAACAAGATCCCAATGCATCTCCAAGATACACTTGGCAAAATGAGAAGCTTCACTACAAAGGCCACTTATATTTGAGCAAACAATCCCACTTTTAATTTATTGTGTTCTCTAAACTCCATGCTTCATCGACAGTAGGGCATTTAGTTTTTCACAAAACATATGAATGGATCAAAAATTATTTTTATGAGAAGGCATGAAGCAAGAAATCCGCACTTTTGTGGTCGAGTGTGATATTTTCCAATGCTACAAGGGAGAAACAATCAAAACTCCAGGCACCCTACAAACTCTCCCTATTCCACCTGCTATATGGATTGATATCTCTATGGAATTCATTGTTGGATTACCCAAATCTGACAATAAATCATTCATCATGGTTGTAGTTGATTGTCTTTCCAAATATGCTCATTCATATGCCCTTCGACACCCATTTACAACTTCCACGATGGCTCAAGTTTTCATGGAAAATATCTTCAAAGTCCATGGTATGCCCCAATCTATTGTCTTTGACCGTGATCCAACTTTCATAGGAAATTTCTAGCAAGAATTGTTTTTCAGGCTTCAGAGCACCCAATCTCATCTCAGTAGTGCCTACCATCCCCAAATTGATGGTCAAATGAAAGTTATCAACAAGTGTTTGGAAGCATATTTGTGTTGCTTCCAACAACCCAACATTCTTCCACTTGTTGTTTTCTTTGCTGAAAATGGAAGACCTGTGAACTATCATTCACAAACCCGAGGAAACAATGCCTATTTCCTCTATGCACCAAGAGAACTTCACAACACTCACAGACTTTGATACAAATTGCTTTAAAAGATAATATTTTATAGAAATAATTTTAGAGGTTGTTGGTCATATAAATGTAAGCCAAATTGGCTACAGGGTTGTTCTTGTGTAAGAAAGAGGGTATGATGTTGATTGTGTCTTAGGTGTGGACCAACATTAGACATGTAACCTTTTATTCTAAATGAATAAGATGACAAGAGAACAGAACACTCAAGGAATGTTGATTTTCCCGATTTGGGTTTCTAGGGTAAAATCTCTGTGTATTGTGTGTTTCCTTTGTCATTTAATTTCTTGCTTAAATATTTCTTCCTCTCTTCTGCTAGGCTTAGCATGGAAGTGTTCCTCATTTCCTAACATGTGGTATCAGAGCTTGGTTTAACAACCTTGGATCTGAGCTAAAGCCTAGGTTCAGTAAGAGTCGTAAGTTTTAAATCTTTAAAAGATTGTGTTAAAGAATGGCAAGCAGCCCAAGAATAGAGATCGAAAAGTTCAATGGCCAGAATTTTGAGCTTTGGAATCTTAAAATTAAATATCTCCTTGTAGATTGAGAACAATGGACAATAGTATGTCCAAGTACCATGTCGATAGGAATTTTGACAAAAGAATGAGACAAAATTGAGAGAAGAGCAAGGAGTATGTTTTGACTTTGTCTTGCATATTCAGTACTGTTGAATGACTCACGTGAAGATTCGACCAAGAAAATGTGGGACACGTTGGGGAGCTTGTACCAGTCAAAATCCCTAGTAAATAAGTTATTTTTCAGAAACAAATTGTATCTTCTGAGGACGAGTGAGGGCAGTTCGGTGAATGAGATGTGTTTAATACTATTATAATCCAGTTATCTTATGTGGATATTAAAATCACTAAGGATGTTTTTTTTTAGACTCCTAGGGTATCTTAGTCATGGCTATAGGGAGTAATATAACCAAATTAACACTAGAAGACATGGTTTCATCTCTACTGTCAGAAGAAATGAGAAGGAAGAACATGAAAGGATCGACCAAAGATGTTTTAGTGGTGAGAGGTCGACCGGTTGATAGAGATAAAAGACAATTCTCTGGTAGAAAGTCTAAGTTGAAGGGTAGATCTAAATCCTTGGTTCAGTCGACAAGAATATGCTGGAAACATAGTAAATCTAGGCATTACAAAAGGGACTACAAGTCGAAGGCAATGGAAGTCAATAAAGGATCCAACTAGAAGCATTCCATTGAGAGAAAGATGACTCCAGATAAGGGAGGCGATGTGTACCTAGTGTCGACCAGTACATAGTCAGATCAAGATGTTTGGTTGATTGACTCAGTAGAATCCTATCATATGACACCACATAGAGAATGGTTATGCGAATATGAACAATATGAAGGAGGATAAGTGTTCTTGGGGGACGAATCGACAACTAAAATTGTCAGATGAGGAAGAGTTTGACTGATATTGCAAGATGGGAGGAGTAGAACCCTTCCAAGTGTGCTGCACATTCCGGGTTTGGAAAGAAACCCAATATCTTTCAAAAAGATGAGTGATGCAGGGGTGAACACTCTATTTCATAAGGATTTGTTCAAGATGGTTAGAGATGCGATGGTCTTAATGAATGGATTTTATATTGGAACCCTATACAAGTTACTAGGGAGTGTCGACTCAACTGGATGCAACATCATCATTGTTCCTAAAGTCGACTTGACTTCAACTCGACTCGGGCTAAGTTGATTCAAACGAAATCAACAAGTCATCATAAAGTCGACCTGACCATGCTATGGCATGAAAGGATGGGACACATTGGAGAGAAAGGACTTCGAGCTATGCATAACAAAGGTATGGTGGAAGGTTTTCTTGAATGTAATTTAGAAGTCGACTTTTGTGAACATTGTATATATGGAAAACAAAGTCGGTTGAGGTTCCCATCCAGAGCGACAAGGGAAAATGAGATTCTAGAATTGGTTCATAGTGATGTGTTTGGCCCTATTTTAGTGCCTTCACTTGGTGGATACTTGTATTATGTCTCTTTCATAGATGATTTTTCCAGGAAAACATGGATATATTTCCTGAGGAAGAAATCAAAGGTTTTCAAGAAATTCAAAGAGTTTAAATCTCTTGTAGAAAACCATACAGATAAGAAGATTAAGGTGTTGAGAATTGAAAATGGTGGTGAATTCTGTGGAAAACAATTCAATCAGTTCTACAAGCAGTGTGTCATAGCACACCAAAATACCACACCATGTACCCCACAAAAAAAAGGATTTGTTAAGAGAATGAACAGAGCATTGATGGACAAGGCAAGGATCATGCTTAGTGGTGTTGGGCTCACACAAGAATTCTATGTGGAGGTAGTCGACACTGCAAAATATCTATTGAATATATGTCCTTCGTCGGTGCTATTTGACACGACTCCACATGAGGTAAGGGAACACATGATCAAATGGATGAAGGGATGAGTAGAATAGAATGGTCAATTTGAATTACATCAAGAGAGTGCATAAAAAAAGAGATGGTTTGAATGCTCATGAGGTTTGAATACCTATGGGGATGCAGTCCCTCACACTCCTCAACACTTGTACTAAACCCCCATGCTCTCATAAATACGGAAGGTGGAACTCCCCACTAACCACCAGTTGCATTCAATGATTGGTGGTTGGGGTTTTTAATAAGGCACATGGTCAAAAGATGAAGGTCTAAAGACTTAGGAAACTTAGGAAGCTTAGGGTTATTTCTCAACCCCTTGGAACCCCTTTCCTCTTTCCCTCTAGTGGACTCATAATGTTAGGGACCTAACCTCCCTAACCCCTCACGTAGATATAATAATATATTTTCTATGTAATAAAGGCCAACATTAGTCAATAAGGCCTATTTAATAAATATGAACAAGTCAATGTAAGAAGACCTAATATAAGCTTCCACTTCTAGAAAGATCTTCCTCTAGAATATTCTTTAGAAGATAGAATTAGTATAAATAAGAGTAGGAGGCATGAGAAAGTTTTGTCTTGAGAATTATTGCAATAGAGCTCTGCTCTCCTAGAGGTTGCCCCCTTAAAGAGGCAAGTGAACATTTCTTTCTTGAATAAAGGTATTATTTATGATATTACTCTTCTCAATATTTTGTTGTTCCATTGATATTTGTTGAATATTCTTGTTTTTTCATATTATATTACATCTTGTACCTTAAAAGTGGTATCAGAGCACTTTCCTTGGCAGGAATTGTGGGTAAAAAAAATTCCAAGGTAGAGACGTGTACTGTTGGTGTCTTTAAAGCACATAGATCTGTCATTTAGCAGGTAAGCGTATGTTGGAGAATACTACACGCATGCAATACAAACAATTTCATAGGGCTACCTAGAAACCAAAGTTTTTCCCTTGTTGGAAACCTCTATAACCCTTGTTGGTACCCCTCAAATAGTACTGCATCAAGCATAATCTGTAGACAACCATTACTCCCACGTATCGGCAGGTATATCAGGAATCCCCTAGGTCTCTTGAAACCATCCCTAGATTAGTTGATCAACCTCCTGACTGTTATAGTGCCACCGAGAACAACAGTCGAGAGGATACTCTCTAGTACCTGGGTAATCGGGTAGTATGACTAAGGGTATGGTCGAGCCTCCTTAGTTGGTGCCCTAAGATATCAAAGAGTTATAACATAATGAAAACCCTTGTCCATAAACACCCTGTAAAACCTAACCAAGGGAAACACACCATGTTACACGTCAAAATTACTCAACTGGATAAGTGTCGTATGTTCCTCTCAATTGTCGTAAGTGTCGCATCTTCCTTACAACTTTCGCAAGTGTCGCAAACGTTGTTCAAGCCTACTGCCATGCCGACGACACTAAGGAGGCACTTAAAACACCTCATATACTTGATCTGGAGAAGAGGAATTGATTAACTGGAGTCAAAGAACTCTTGACACCTAAGAAGAGCTTTCAATCAAAGGTTATGGGGCTGAGTGCTCCCCTATATCAGTCTAGGGAGCGTTGGCGCTCCCCTATAAGGCTTCAGGGAGTGTTGTAACACTCCCCTACCCCTTTCAAGGAGCGTTATCCACCTTTAGGGCACTGGCGCTCCCCTCAAGCTTCTTAAGGAGCGCTACAGCGCTCTGATGCTCCTTTTGAGGGAGCGCTGCCTAATCTGGGGTAATGGTTGGCCCGTTGAGGAGAACAAGGGGAGGATCTTTCAAGATTAGAAGGCAATTGCATTTGAATTCTTGGTTCCATCAGAGAATCCCTGATCTAAGGAGGAAGTTCCCCAACTTGTTCTAAAGATAACTCAAGAGGTTAAGCTCCTCTTAACCTATATAAGCAAGCTCTATGATGGTAAAAAGAGGAAGAATTGCTAGCATGAAACCTATGATCTCATAGGAAACACACAGTTAGCCAAAGGAGAGTGATTAGTGAAGTTGTTGTTATCCAGGTTGTGGATCTTTCGGGAAAGGGTTAGACGAAGGGGACTTGACGAAGTTGTCGCATTCGCATCTACGATTGTAAGTACTGTTGTCGTTATTCTCATCAATATGACATGCTTGGCCTGTTTCTTTCTAGTTTGTGTCTAATGTTACATGAACTTATCATTGATAGATAGATCTGTTTTCAAACTAATATCAATAGAGCAGGAAGTGGTCGTATCTTGTTTGTCTATAGGACTCAGCGAGGAGAAAAAGATCGGAGCTCAACTCGGAGCGTGCAGGGACAAACGTCGATAAAGAGGTACTTCTATTCTCCTTCCTTCTCATGTGTTAGTTTGTATAGATTTTAAAGGAAGTCAGTGTCCACGTTAAGCATTTTCTGTCTTAGAGTTAGGGTGAATCTCTTTGAGGCAATCTACCTGTCCGCAGGGAGATTTTCCTACAACAGAAACTGGCGACTCCACTGGGGAGATAGCCTCAAATCGAAACTTTTTGTTTTGATTTCTCCTCATTGACCTAGTTTTACCCCTTGATTGTTTCAGACCTGGTTCACTCCTCTTTTTATTTGTTTCATGAGCTGATTGGCTCCCTACCCCATCATACTCAGCCTAATTGTCGAAATTGAATTGCAATTTTTTGAATTTTTGACATTTTTGGGAGTTTTTTAACCTGGCGCCCCTATCCCTGTGTTAACAAAGTGCCAGTGCTCCCCAATAGATTTGCATAGAGCGCTATAACGCTCCTTGCCTTTGGCAACAGAGTGCCAGCCCTCCTTTGGCCAATAAACCTTCCAGAATTGTTTTTTTTCAGGGTTTTTCCTCTGTGCCTCTCTTGCTGGGTAACCTTGTGAGTCAATCCTTCTTCTTTCCAGCTTTGACATCTGTCTTTTGCTTGAAGAACAAACATCTTGCGATTTGGATTTTGTAACCTTCTTCACTATTGTTGTTGAGTTTTTCTTCCATTTGGAGTTTGGAACCCATACATTGTCTTTCTCTCCTCATCAATTGAACGAAAAACGCTGGTGAAGGTCATCAAAGGTCTACATATCTTTCCATTTGGTTTTAGTTAAGATCATTGTTCTTCAAGTTTTTCTTTTTGGTGTGAAGTTTGTTTTCTCTTTGATTGCTTCTTTTCTTTCGCTTCTTGTTTTGATCACAACGAGAGGGTGTATTGTTTGTATGATTCTTGCTTGTGTTGGTCTGATTTTCATTCATACAAGAAGATAATTAGCAAGATGAGCATTGTGTTGAATTGATCATTATTCATACGCAAACAATAAAAAGCATTTTCATGATTGATTGTGCATGTTAGAAGGCATCTCAAAAGTTTTAGCATCACATCAGGATTTGATTGAAGAAAACTTGTTTGAGGACACTCCTTATTAGTGCTTGTTAGTGAAAAG
>JZKD02S2387476.1:964104-993283 GCA_000966675.3 Picea glauca | reverse complement strand
CCCTGGGTTGAGTAACCACTTTGATATATGCTTTGCCTAGGCTGCGAAGGAGTTTCTATTGGACAAAGAACACATACACTGTCACATAGATCCACTTTGTATTGGTCGTGGCTATTTCTTGTCATCTCGTAGATCCACTGTTTATTCTTCGTGGCTACGATCAGTCTGAGTCATCAGAGTATAGATCCACATTGTAACTTCGGTGGCTATACCTTTTTTATCAATACAATTATGGATCTACAGTGTATTTGATGGCGGCCATATCTTGCAAGTCTTGATCACCCAAGCATAGGTATGCCTGCCTTGGGTTTTGAAATATGTCATGATATTTGTTGGATGTTTGTGTGCAGATTCTGTCAGGTTCTCTGAGTCTATACCCTTTCTTGAACGTCTACAAAGCATTTCAGTTATCAGTTCGAATCTTCTAACTTCATACTTTGGGGGGCATTCTGTTACACGTCAAAATTACTCAACTGGATAAGTGTCGCATGTTCCTCTCAATTGTCGTAAGTGTCGCATCTTCCTTACAACTTTCGCAAGTTTCACAAGTTGTTCATAAGTGTCGCAAACGTTGTTCAAGCCTACTGCCATGCCGACGAAACTAAGGAGACACTTAAAACACCTCATATACTTGATTTGGAGAAGAGGAATTGATTAACTAGAGTCAAAGAACTCTTGACACCTAAGAAGATCTTTCAATCAAAGGTTCTAGGGGTGAGCACTCCCCTATATCAGTCTAGGGAGCGTTGGGGCTCCCCTATAAGGCTTCAGGGAGCATTATAACACTCCCCTGCCCCTTTCAAGGAGCGTTATCCACCTTTAGGGCGTTGGCGCTCCCCTCAAGCTTCTTAGGGAGCGCTACAGCGCTCTGATGCTCCTTTTGAGGGAGCGTTGCCTAATCTAGGGCAGTGGTTGGCCCGTTGAGGAGAACAAGGGGAGGATCTTTCAAGATTAGAAGGCAGTTTCATTTGAATTCTTGGTTCCATCAGAGAATCCCTGATCTAAGGAGGAAGTTCCCCAACTTGTTCTAAAGATAAATCAAGAGGTTAATCTCCTCTTAACCTATATAAGCAAGCTCTATGATGGTAAAAAGAGGAAGAACTGCTAGCATGAAACCTATGATCTCATAGAAAACACACAGTCAACCAAAGGAGAGTGATCAGTGAAGCTGTTGTTATCCAGGTTGTGGATCTTTCAAGCAAGGGTTAGACGAAGGGGACTTGACGAAGCTGTCGCATTCGCATCTACGATTGTAAGTACTGTTGTTTTTATTCTCATCAATATGACACGCTTGGCCTGTTTCTTTCTAGTTTGTGTCTAATGTTACATGAACTTATCATTGATAGATAGATCTGTTTTCAAACTAATATCAATAGAGAAGGAAGTGGTCATATCTTGTTTGTCTACAGGACTTAGCGAGGAGAAAAAGATTGGAGCTCAACTCGGAGCGTGCAGGGACAAACGTTGATAAAGAGGTACTTTTGTTCTCCTTCCTTCTCATGTGTTAGTTTGTATAGATTTGAAAGGAAGTCAGTGTCCATGTTAAGAATTTTCTATCTTAGAGTTAGGGTCAAGCTCTTTGAGGCAATCTACCTGTCCGCAGCGAGATTTTTCTACAACACACCAGACAAGGAAAAAAAAGGACATTATGGCCGCATAACCTTACCTCCTACATTATGGTTGCAAATTTACTACACATTTTTTCCTATTAAGAATTTGGGCATTTCGACACTGCAATATTATTCAAATCGGAGTATAATTGGTGTATTATTCATATCAGTTTGGGTCCTTCCTGCACCATTATTTGAGACCTATCTAATTAGATTCCTCTCTTCGCCCTGATCGCGGTGGTAACTATCATTTTCAGGCCTTTTTTCCCATGGACCCGACACCCTTATTTGGAACTTATCCCATTGGATTCCTCTCTTCACCCTAATCGCAGTGGTCCCTATCATTTTCAAGACTTTTTTTTCTCATGGACCTGACACCCTTATTTGGCAATCATCCCATTAGTTTCCTCTCGTTTCTCTGATCGTAGTGGTATATATCACTTATATACCTTTTTGTTTGTAGACCCACCCCTCATTTCCTCATGGCCTCCACTCGCCAAGACAAAACCAATAAGAAATTGAGTAATGACATTACTTCCATTCATGCCAAAATGGACCACATCCAGGAACAACTCTCTAGTTGAATGGAAGAACTCCACTCTGTTGTCCAACAATTCCTATCCAAGGATCCTTCCTCCTCTGGTCCAAACCCCTAAGTCGAAGGTGTTCCCTATTTCGAATGGAGGGTATGACCGACACCTTCTTCTGGGAATGCTTTATGAGTGGCCTCAAGGATGAAATCTGAGCCCAGGTCCTCATGGCTCACCTCTAAACTTGGTTGGAAGAAAATAAATGTGTTGTAACACACCTGACCCCTAAATATTCTTTTAAGGGGTGGGACATCAAAATTTTATTTTTCCTAACTATCTCAAATCCTAATTCTGGGATCTCCAATGGCTACTGCTCGCCACAATCTTTCTAACAGTCACCACCACACTAAAATCTGACCTCTGGTCTACAAGTTATTTCCTCACAAAGTTATTTGGGCGTTATTAGTTGGGGTATTTGGCGTTCAGCGCTGAACGCCGCTTTTCTTACTCCCCGAAGTCCCGAAATCTCGCCACGTGGCCTTGGCCATTCGACAATTGTCGTTCGGATTTTTACGTTGAATGTCCCTTTTTTGACGTTTGGCAATCGACAATCGATATTGAACATTTCGACAATCGTCATTGAACGTTCGACAATCGATGTTGAAAGTCCATTTACTATACTACGCCCCAAATCTTTCGAACTCCCAAAGTCTCGAATGCGTCACTAACCACATTGGCTAGACGAGCATGAACTAGAAGCTGACATGCGACGAGGGCCAGGGGTGACATGTGTCCTCATTAGGGGGTGACATGTGTCATGCACTAATAGGCATAAGGGGTATGTGAATCATTCATATCCGGGTGACACGTGGCACCTTAGTTGCGGGTCCACGTCACCCTAGATAACATTAGTGAGCCACCTCAATCCTCGACATAAACTCTTCTCACTTCCTTCAAATCTCACAGTTGAGATATGTCCACGTAGATCTATAGATCCATGGCTCCCATTACTTCGCGGCTCCGGGCTTCAGATCTTACCAACTCCTCACATCGTGAATCCCCCGAAGATCCAAGTCTCCAGACTCTCTAATCTAGCACCACGTTTCCTCTACCTATCAACGATTGAGATTCACTTCGTCGTTCACGACTTCGAAGGTTTTCACACTCTGAAGACTCTTGGCCAACTTCCTCTAGAGTACCAAGTATCCGGACTATAGGATCTCCTGGCACGTGGTCTCTCATCCAACGACTCTAGTCCAACGAACAACATTTGACAAGGGACAAGTAGGGGGCATGTGTCACTCCACAACGTGTTCCCAATTGGTTGGGTAGTTGAGAGGGGTTCTCAACGGAGTCCTTAGATCGACGGCTAAGAGGGATCCCGAAGGATCTGAGGATCGACAATCCACGTTACTTCGGAAGTTCGACATTCAACATTCTACATCCTTATATCTTCACATTGATACCGTCAAATACCCGAACTTCCAGATAGTCGTTGATCTGTGGACACACTTCCCTCTATTCTCGACGGTCCAGATTAACTTCATGACTCTGACATTTGGGAGTTTCAGCGCTAGACCACTCCTAGTCTCCCGAAGTGGAACTTCACCGAAGTACTTAACACTACCCTTCCTAAGTCTGATCTAACGGTTGATATAGATCTCCACTCGATCCCTAGATCTACGACCCTCATCCATTCACGACTCTGGCCTTCAGCTATTTTCGAGGATTGTGGAGTCATACGTCCCGAAGTCCTGAAGCCAATGTAGCTTCACTCCTTTCGGGCTTAGTGAGGGCTTTCCAACCCTGAGTCATAAGGAATCATATTGAGGTTTCGAGCTACACTCAGCTCTGAGTCGAGACTTGATTAAGGTCATGGGTATGAGCCATCGCTCACATGGGTGGATAATATGAAGCAAACACCCTTCTCCCACAGAGTTGTACTTGACATTCCCGCTAAGGTAAATTCAAAGGATCGACAAGACTTAGACTTTTAAGTTAATACTACCCCGACTCTCCTGCAGATTCACATCCCATAACTCTCTAATGACTAAACTAAGGTAAATCAAAGACCATGTAAATATAGCAGTGTACAGAAGCAAATGAGCATTTCTAATAATTGTTCAAATACTGCAAGACTTAACCATAAACATAGATATTCAATCATCACATCCAATATATTATGCAGAGTATGAAAATACTTATCAGAACTGGAAAATGTGAAGCGACTGTTGAAAGGGGTGCTTGTTTCCACCCAACCATAGGCACAACCACTCCTGATAGATTTACCATTGTCCACCCTCGAGCTAAAGCATGATGCTCTAAGGTTACATAGGTTACTGTCCTCCTCCCATAGGATCTTGACAACTTGTTTTCTCTACTCCAAGCAAGGAGGTCTGCACAAGTACTTCCTCAATCACTCGTTCGCCTCATTTATTAGCTTATAGAGAAACCTTGTCCATGTCTTCTTACAAACAAAATGAGCTTACTTCTCATCTTTTGTCTCAACTCTAGAGTCAAAAACATGCTCTCTTCTCTTCTGGAGATAGTTCTCTCTACTCTGCCTCCTTGCAGATCTGTCTCTGTCCCCCGAATTACCTCCTTTCTTGCCTTCCTCGACAAGATTGCATGGGTCTAAATCCCCAATTTGTGGTCAGGCCTAGAAGCCTTATAGATGGGTACCTCGCCGCATCTCCTCATTAACTCCTGTGGATGGCCTTCCAACTACAGCCCGACTGGTAATTCATTTTTGGGTCAGAGGACTGTTGAGAGATTACACCCAATAGGTACTGGTTTGGTGAGGGTCATCTCAACCATTCTCAGTTTCCCTCACCATCTCTCTCATAGCATATATGGTCTATATTGGCAAACTCCCCCCTTTCAGTAGTTGTGCAACACATATCCAATTTCTATTAATAACAAAAAATTCATGCATTGACCCTTTTATACAAAGGTTCATCAAATCAAGCATTCACACATATTTAGTTCGCCATAGTCTCTTGGCCATTTATAGTTATATTTAAAAATTGGGGGAAACATGGGCATTACAATCCCCTCCCCCTTAAAGGAACATCATCCTCAATTTTCTATCTGTCGATGTGCTCTGTATGTACAGAAGTAAACAAAAATGGATATGCATGTTTCATGGCATCCTCCATTTCCCATGTAGCCTCATCTGGGCCAAAGTGTTTCCACTACACCTTGACCTAGCAATGGTTATGTTCCTGAGTGGGGTTTCCTTCCTGTCTATTATGCATTGAGGTTTTTGCAGGAATTCTCCCTCGGGTTCCACCCAAATCACATACAAGTCAATAATATAATTAGAATCATGTACATACTTCTTTAATAAAGAAACATGGAAAACATTATGTGCCTTCACTATGGGAGGAAGTTCTAGCCGATAGGCTACTAGTACCACTCTATCCAAAACTTCAAAGGGTCCACAATACTGAGGTTCCAGCTTGGCACAATATCCCATCATCAAAGAGATTTTCCTGGGTCTAACTCGGAGATACACACAATCCCCTGCTTTGAACTCTCTAGGAGTCCTTTTCATGTATGCATTGCTCTTTTGTCTATCCTCGGTTATCTTCAAATTTTGTCTGATCTGAATTACTTGTTGTTACATTTCCTTTATCATATTTGGCCCAATTGTACCTATGTCTACTAGGTTGTTCCAGCTGACTAGAATGTTGCATTGTCTTCCATAGAGGGCTTCAAAAGGGCTCATTTTCAATGACTCTTGATAGCCATTGTTGTAGGAAAATTCTACTAATGGTAGGTAGTCCTCCCACTTATTGGGTTGATGCATTACATGTAACCTCAACATGTCTTCTAACATTTGGTTTACCCTCTTTGTCTTCCCATCAATTTGAGGGTGATAAGATGTACTAAAGAGCAATTTTGTTTCAAAACTAGCAAACAGAGATTTCCAAAAGTTTGAAGTAAATTTTGTGTCTCTATCGAATATAATTTTCTCAGGCATGCCATGCAGCCTAAATATTTCTTTCATGAAAATGTTAGAAATATCTATTTCCTTGCAAGTTGACTTGATGGGTATGAAGTGAGCAACATTGCTCGGTTTGTCCACAACTACCATGATGGCGTCGTTATGTTTGGTTGATCTTGGTAATCCTGTGATGAAATCCATGGAGATGGTTTCCCATTTCCATTCGGGAATTGGTAGGGACTGCAACAACCCTGTTGGGTGTCGATGCTCTACCTTGACTTGCTAACATTCTAGACACTTAGCTAAGTAATCAACTATGCCCCTTTTTAGTCCGAGCCAATAAAATAGTTTCCTAGTGGTCGTGATCATTTTCTGATAACCAGGATGATCGGTATATGGTCTTTTGTATAGTTCATCCATTATGAACCTCTTCAAGTCGTCACAGTTTAGAATATACAATCTGCCCTTGTAAGTCAGGAGGCCATCATTAAGCATATGATATCCTTCATACTTAGAACCTATAGGCTCTTGCTTTAGGTATGATGTCACGGTCTTGAAAAATGCATATGTTTCTTGTGCACTTTTGACTCTCTCTTTGATGTTTGATTCATTGGTGCTTACAACTTCCAAGTGAACTACTTTCATACTTCTACTAAGGGCATCGACCACCCTATTCTCCTTTCCTTTGATATGTTTGATTTCAAAATCAAAATCACGAAGGAGAGCCATCCACCTAGCTTGTCTCACATTGAGTTTTGGTTGGTCAAACAAATACCTTAACCCACTATGGTCTGTCATAAGTACAAATCTTCTACCTAAGAGGTAATGCCTCCACATTTTTAAAGCATGCACTATGGCAGCCAATTCCATATCGTGGGTCACATAATTGACTTCATGCTCATTCAATTTTTTGGATTCGTATCAAATCACATGTCATTCTTGCATAAGGACTCCTCCAAGCCCTTCCTTCCAGACATCTGTACACACAAGGAAGTCCTTGTTTGAGTCAACAATCTTCAGTACAAACACATTGGTTAGAAAGTATTTAATCTCTTGAAATCTTTGTTCACATTCTAATGTCCAAATGAATTTAACCCCCTTTTCTGAAGGGAGGTGATGGGACAACCAATCTTGGAGAATCCCTTTATGAATCTCTTGTAGTATCCTGCTAGGCCCATAAAGGATTTGATATCAGCTACATCCTTTGGGGTAGGCCAATCCATGATGGCTTTAATATTTTCATGATCAATTGCCACTCCTTCCTCGGAAATAACATGGTCTAAGTAGTGGACTTGTTTCTGGAAAAAAGTCACACTTACTAAGCTTAGCATAGAGTTAATGTTCTCTTAGTACTTGGAGTAATAGCTTGAAATGTTCTTCGTGCTCTTCCCTATTCTTGGAATATATTAGGATATCATCAATGAAAACCAACACAAACCTATCCAAGAACTTTTTGAGTACGTTATTCATTAAGCACATAAAAGTGGTTGGTGCATTGGTAAGCCAAAATGGCACCACCACAAATTCATAATGACCATATATTTCCTAAAGGTTGTCTTGTGGATGTCTTCATCTTTAATTCAGACCTGATGGTATCCAGACCTCAATTCAAACTTGGAGAAGATTGTAGCACCCCTTAATTGGTCAAACAAGTCATTGATCCTTGGCAATGGATACTTATTCTTGATGGTCATCTTATTGAGTTGTTTATAATCTATGCACAGTCTGAGTGTGTCATCTTTCTTTTTCACAAACAAGGTTGGTGCTCCCCATGGAGACACACTAGGCCGAATGTAGCCTTTGTCCCACATCTTATTCAACTGTATTTTGAGCTCAACTAGCTCTGGTGTACTCATTCTATAGGGTGTTCTAGACATTGGCATCGCTCCTGGTACAAGTTCTATTGAAAAGTCAATATCCCTTCTTGGAGGTAGACCTGGCACCTCTTTTGAGAATACATCTTTTTATTCTCTTAATATGGGATAGTCCTCTAGGTTGGGTTTGTTGTTCTCAATAGAGTTCAACACTTGTATTGCATACAAGGGACATCCCTTTCTACAATACTTCTTCACTTGGAGGGTTGATATTCGTCTCACTGAGATAGGCTTTTGAATCCCTTGTAGGGTTACCCTTCTTCCTTCTTCATTTTCACATTCCAAATTTTTACTGTAACAGTCCAACTTGGTTTTGTGGGAAGCCAACCAATCCATGCCAATCAATAGGTCATAAGATCCTAAATGAAGTATGTTTAGGTTTGCTTGGGTGGGCAACCCACTTATAACGAATTGGCATGCTGGTATGACCTTTGTTACTCTTCTTTTGGTTCCAGTGGCTAGTTGTACCAGCCATGATTTAATATGTTTAACTTGTTGCAATTTACATTTCTTAATAGTTTGAGGGGTAGCATAACTCAAATTAGAACCAGGGTCAATTAAAATGGAAACAAGATGGTTGGAAATCGTACCTTCCATCTCCACCATTGAAGCTTGGTGGTCAACTTATCTATTATCCAAGGCTGCATAAATTTGTGGCATGATCCTAGCCACATCATTGATTGTGGTAGCCTCTTGGATGTTGTAGACCCTCTTATTTCTATGTTGCATATGCAGACAGTCCCTCAACAGATGTTCCTCTCCACAACCCCAACATTTCAAGGGTTCTCTCTTTGTGTTATCAGTCTTACTTGGAACTACTCCAAATGGTTTATTTCCACTCTGGGATGGAAAATTTTGTTGATACAAACTTCTGGTAGCAAGACTAATCCTAGATCTCTTCCCATGGTTCTTAAATCTCGAATATTTAAACCCCTTCTTCTTGAATCCCAATTTTGTTTTCTACTTCCAGTCTTCATGGGGTTCTTCCACGTCATCTGTAAGAATTTCCCCCGTGTCACCTATACGGGCGTGCCACGTGTCACCCTTCCAGTGGTGACATGTGTCACTTCCTAGTTGGTCCAACTGTACTTGCCACATCATCAGTCCACATGCCCAATCATCCTGCCACATCAGCTATACAAACCCTGCCACGTTGAAATTACTAAGACAACTGAGAGGGGGGTTGAATTAGTTGTTACTGTGCTTAAACAATCTTATGTATATTAAAACAATTTTTCAATCTTCTCCAAGTAACCATCAAGATTATATAAGATATGAACAACATAAATAATAAACATCAATCACACATATGATATACACAGAGACAGATTTTCATGAGGAAACCCATAAAGAGAGAAAACATCTTATTCTTCGAATGATAGGCAGTCTTTTATGTTATGTACATCATCTATCTTTGAGAACCAACTCAAAATGAGGCTACCACCTCTATTTTACAAGCTACAACTTGCTGAGAGCACCAACTCTCTAGTTTCTCTAGCACCCACTAGAAGGAAGCACCAACTCCTTGAGTGTTCCAGCACCAACTGGATGGAAGCACCTACTTCCACTTATACAGGCACCAACTTGCATACAGAAAACTCTGTTTTTTCCCTAGCACCACCCTACCACCCTGTTTTCTAGCCACAACTAGATGGAAGATACAACTCCCAATATTCAAGCACCAACTTGAATAACAGAGGACCACAGTCCTCCCTAGCACCTCCCTACCCCCCTAATTATAAATAAATGATTGAATAACCAACAATACAGATATATCAATTCTTGTTTGTTCTACAATTATTCTCTGATTCACTATTCTTCTGTTATGTTCATACTTGGCTTGACTTGTTGTCTCTTTCTATCTGTTCTTTCTATGTTCCTCTCATGCTCTTTGGTATGTGTACATTCTTCTCTCTTCACCTTTTTTGTTCTGTTCAGCTTCTGTTTCTCATCTTTGAGTTTTATCTCACACTATACATACTGTGATTTTCCTTTCTCCCAATTAAACTTATTATTCCAGTGAGAACAACCAACCTAACTCAGTCATGACCTTTGTCTTTTATACAAGTGCATCAATTTAGTTAAACCTCGCATCTCCAAGAAAAACTTCCAAGCAAACAAATCGCAAATCGTCCAAGAACTATGATTCAATTATGCTAACTGAATCGTAACTGATCAATAATCTGTGAAGTGCAACAATAACCCTTCGATCAGATTGTTGAGATAATCAGCATCATTGGATTAAACACATAGAGACTTTTTGATTTATCAAATATGTTCCTCGCAAACTTTACCTGCGCGAACTAGCACTGGGTGTGTTTCACCCCACATGCCCACTCATTGTGACCACACGCCAAACAAAAGTCGTTTCACGATTTCGTGTTTCAGGTGATCGTCTGTGAGTCACCTCGATTTTCCCAACTCGTGAAACTCTGAAGTGGATCCTAGCAACACTAGATCCTTCTCTTCTCTTCCACTAATGTGACCACTAGCTATGACCAGGGGCCAAGCAAGAGGGGTGAGTCACGATTTCTCACATCGTGAACTCCTCCTATGAGTTGCCTCGAAACTCCGAGGTGGAGCTTAGAAACATGCTATCTCCTTCGCCAATGTGACCATGGCTATGACCACGGGCCAAGCATTCGAATGTTTCACGACTTCACGACTCGCGATGTCGAAGTTTAGAGAACCTCCCTTCTTCTGATTCCCAAACTCTCGACTTCAACCACCTCAGATCAATGGTCTGAGATTTCCCGTAACTCAACAGTTGTGATCACCTTCTACATTTTAGGATTTCACAAGTTCATGTCTGACGTGTTATATAGATGTCCTTGCTGACGTGGATCTCCTCTCATGGCACGTGGTTTTATTATGGATCCGATGGCCCAGTTTATTCCTCGATCCAATGGTCAATATCTCCTCTTCGGAAACTCCGACTTCATATCATATCAACAATCCAGATCCTCGGTGATCTAACGGCCCAGATCATTTCACGACTTCACATATTGTGAGTTTCTACAACTCTCACCTTTGACTTCTCCAACTCGCGAGTCAGCGAAATGTTGATCTCTCGCCACGTGTCCTCTGGATCCAATGGCTCAGATCATTTCGCAATTTTGCATACTGCGAGTTCCTACAACTCTCACCTTTGACTTCTCCAGCTCACGAGTCAGTGAAATGTTGATCTCTTACCACATGTCCTCTGAATCCAACGGCCACTCGTCCTTCACGCTCTGATATGACGGTTGAGGTCTAATCTCCTCCTCTGCGCTCTTTTGAGTGTCCTCATTATTTTTCTCCTCGATGTTGTTCTTGACATCAATTTTTTGAGTGTCATAATTGTTGTTCTTGCCATCATTGACAAGCACATTCTTTTCCTGAAATATATGCCAACAATATCCCCCTTTGGCATTGATGGCAACCCTGAAAGGCTGCACCTGCACTGATTTGTTGTAGCATCCATACTGCACAGATTTGTTGTAGAATCCAGATAACTAACCACAACTTTTCTCCCCCTTTGACATCAGTGTCAAAGAAAATATGCTCCCCCTGAGCTGTTACAATACTTACCAAAAATACGACAGATATTCAATAAGTACTACCCCTGACAAAGTGAACAGATTAGATGAAAGAAGATATGACCCCCAACTTCTGACCAAGATATTCAAATGGTGTCGTTGCTAATGGTTTAGGAAAGATATCAGCTATCTTTTCTATGGAAGGAATATAATTCAACTAAACAACTCTGTTTGTAACTTGTTCTCTGAGAAAATGGTATTTTATTGGTATATGCTTAGTCTTTGAATGAAGTATAGGATTCTTGGAGACACTAATGGCACTAGTGTTATCACAGTGAAGTGGGATGGGATTAGTATAAGTTACCTTCAAATTTGCAAGAGTTTGTATCATCCATAAAATCTAAGTGCAGCAAGTAGCACTAGCAATGTACTCTGCCTCTGTAGTTGATAAGGAAATAGATCCCCGCTTCTTACTAAGCCATGCTACTAACGAGTCACCCAGGAAGAATGCACCTCCACTGGTGCTCTTTCTCTCATCCACACAATTTTCCCAATCAACATCTGAATAAGCAGTTAATTGAAAATTATGATTTCTAGGATACCACAGACCATAAGTCACTGTGCCCTTCAAATATTTGAATATCCTCTTGACAACAGCTAAATGAATTTGTTTAGGAGCGGACTGATAACAACCTACCATTTCAATAGCTTGCATTATATCAGGACGAGATGTTGTGATGTACAGAAGACTGCCTATCATTGATCGATATGTTTTTTGATCAACATTAGGTGAAATATCATCTTTACTTAGCTTGCAACCAACCACCATAGGTGTACTAACCGGAGAGGAATCATCCATCTGAAACTTCTTCAACATCTCTTTCAAATACTTTTCTTGAGAGATAAATAACCCTGCAAAACTCTGATGTATTTGTAAACCAAGAAAATATGACAGTTCTCCTATCATGGACATCTCAAACTCTATTTGCATGGAATTAGAAAACCACTAAACAACAGGATTATTAGTACATCCAAAAATAATGTCATCTACATAAACCAAAACAACTAATAAATCATCACCTTCAGACTTAATGTATATATTACTGTCAACAATACCTTTCTTGAACCCTTTGTCATGTAGAAATTTGTCCAGCCTATAATACCAGGCTCGTGGTGCCTGTTTCAGTCCATATAAATCCTTTTTCAGCTTGCAGACATAGTCAAGATTATCTTTCATTGAAAATCCTTTAGGTTGCTCCATATATACTTCTTCCTCTAGATCTCCATGAAGAAATGTTGACTTAACATCCATCTGATATACTTTAAAGTTCTTATGACATAAATATGCAAGAAACATTCTGATGGCTTCCAATCTTGCCACTGGTGAAAAGGTTTCATCAAAATCCTATCCTTCAACTTGTGCATACCCTTTACAGACCAATATGGATTTATTCCTAACAATTTGTCCTTTTTCATTCATTTTATTCTTGAATACCCATTTGGAGCCTATTACATTCTTATCTTCAGGTCTAGGAACAAGCTCCCAAGTGTTGTTCTTCTCAATCTGATCAAGCTCTTCATTCATAGCTCTAATCCAATCGTCATGCTTTCTTGCTTCATCAAAACTTTTAGGTTCAATCATAGATAGGAAAGCAATTTGAGATTGTTCTGAGTCTTTAATCAATTTCCTTCTTGTCTGAACTCCTTTATTCATATCTCCAATTATCTGATTTTCAGGATGATTCATTCTAATAATTCTGAGAGGTGGTTTTGTTTCTGTCTATTTATTTGAGTCTGCCTGAGTATTTGTATCTTCCTCTGAATCATAATCTTCTCTTTCTGATTCTTGGACCTCTTCATCTTCAACTTCAACTATATCTTATGTGGTTGATTCAACACTGCTTACATCTCGTACTGGTATTTCTTCATCAACTTTTATGTCAATACTATCAACCATTTTATGTAGCCTCTTATTATAACATATGTATCCTTTACTATTTGTAGCATACCCTAATAAGATACCTTCATTAGCCCTGTCATCATATTTATCGATATTTTCATCATTATTCTTGATATAACACTTACTCCCAAAGATTTTAAAATGCTTGATTGAAGCAGGTCTTCCAAACCATAGTTCATAAGGAGTCTTGTCGTTGTGTGGCCTAAGATGAGCTTTGTTAAGAATATGTACAGTTGTATGAATTGCTTCCACCCATTATGTATGAGCAATATTCATTTCATTCATCAGACCTTGCCATCTATTGAACTGATCTATTATGCCTCTCAACTATTCCATTTTGTTGTGGATTCCTTGGAATAGTATACTCTCTTTTGATCCCATGTTTATCACAAAACTCTTTGAAATTCCATGAACTAAACTCTCCTCCTCTATCAGACCTTACTGCCTTCAATCTTTTCCCTGTTTGATTCTCAGTCAGAGCCTTAAACACTTTGAATTTTTCGAATGCTTTGGACTTTTCCTTCTGAAAGACAACCCATGTTAGTCTAGAATAATCATCAATAATCAACATGAAATAATTTTCTTTTCCTGTACCTTCCTTCCTTGATGGTCCTCATAAATCCATATGAACTAACTGAAGAGGTTTTTCTGTAGAAGGAAAGTTCTTAGATTTAAACTGTGTTTGAGTAAGCTTTCCTATTTGGCAAGTTTTACAAACAAAACCATATGGATTTGATATCTTTGGAAGATCTTTTACTGCCCCACTGGTTCTAAGTTTGATTATATGATCAAAATTTAGGTGTCCAAGTCTCCTATGCCATAGCCAACTTTCATCGTACTTGCTTAAGTGACATTCTTCTTTTTCTTCTTTTAAAATATAGACATTGTTTTATGTTCTTATGCCTTTTGCAATCAACTGTCCTGAATTCACATATTTTATTCTACAATCTTTAGAAGTAAAAACAACTTCACATCCTTAGTCACAGACTTGACTGACACTAAGCATATTATGTTTCAAACCATCTACAAACAACACATCTCGAGCTTTCCCTTTGCCATTACTCAGACTTACAATTCCTTTACCTTTTATTTTTCCTGGTGCATCATTTCCAAAAGTTACATTCCCTGATTTGCTTTCACTTAGAGTTAGAAACTTACTTTTGTCTCCAGTCATATGTTTGGAACATCCACTGTCAATATACCAGGGATTCTTTTGTCTTTGGGCTGATAACACTAATCCACATTGGTCATCTTCTTTCTTCTTCCAAACCTTGAAATTTTTAGCAGCAGGATTCAAATCTGGCTTATATTTCCTTAAGCGACAATGTGCAGCTTTATGTCCATAATTATGGTAGGTGTAACATTCTGGTTCACTGAATAACAGATCATAACGATCGTTATGCTCATAATTGTTGTTATGCTTAACCTACGTCTTTTTCCCAGCCATCACATGATTTGTAGTCGGTGGTCGTTTGTTACTTGGTTGTCTCAATCTTTGTTGTGGCATATAATTATTCCTTGAGTATCTTGATTTCTCATATCTAAATCTTAAAGAACAATTTACAGCTTTGTGACCAAAGTTAGAACAGAAAAAACAATATCCATAGAAAAATCCTTTGTACCTAGAAAATGGTTGTCTTCTTTGAGCGAGTTGATTTCTTCCATGTTGATGTTTTCTTTGACCAGAAGATTTGTTTGTGTTATTTTTTTGATCTACAGATTCGGTTCTAGTACTTTTTCTTTCATTCCTTCTTGGCGGTTGATTATCTTTCTCTGTTTCTGTAGAGTGGTTGTTGTCAATGATTGTAGATTTGACAAACTTGATGGATTCTGTGTTACTTGGTTGATCACTACTTGATCCTTCTTCATAACCCAAGCCATCTTTCAACTTTGGATTCCTTTGTTGATTTAGAATGGAGGTTAATCCTTCTGAGGCTTTAATACTTGACAGATTTTGGTGATACAATGCCTTAAACTTCTCCATCTCTTTTTTGGTTTTTACTATCTCTTCTTCTAAGGCTTCACATCTCGCTTTATTCTCTAATAATTGTTGTTTCAGAATGTCCTCTATTTTCTTTTCCTCTTCTAACTCCACTTTTAGTAAGGCAAAGTCGTCATCAAGTTTTTTACCATTCATTTTAAACTACATCAACATTTGTTATTGTTTTCTCTTCTTAAATCTGAGTTTGTCAATTTCTTCCAAAGCACTGATTAATTCACCTTCCATATCCACCACAGCCTCTTCGTCATCCATTTCACCTCATGTGTGTTCATCATCAAGATATCCCATAGCCATAAGCATAAAATCATTCACTTTGTCTTCACAGGATGAATCGTTATCTATGTCTTCTGAAGAGTCGTCATTGTTTGCACACAAACTTTTCTTTTTACTATATTTATTAAATTTTTATTTCTTTTAATCATCAGAGTTCTGGTCCTTTTTCTTGTGAGCACACTTAGATGAAAAATGACCTATCTTACCACAGTTAAAACATTTGAAGGGCAACTTGCCTTGATATTTTCCTGATCCTTTCTTTAACCTTCTCACAAATTTTGCCTCAATACCATCTAATTCTAAATCAATATTCTTGTCTTCTTTAAAAGATGCTTCTCTAGTGATGGATTTATCTTTGCTAATTCTCATTTCATATGCAGTTAGAGTTCTTAGGAGTTGATCAATAGACAAAGTTTTAAGATCATTTAATTCTTCTATTGCAGAAACTTTTGGATTAAATCTATCAACCAGAGATCTTAAAATCTTCTGAATTAAAAATGCATCTTCAATCTTCTCACCAAGACCCTTCATGGAATTCACAAGCTCTTCAACTCTTAAAAAATACTTACTAACTGTTTCATCCTCATTCATATTTAGTTTTTCAAATTTCAATCTATATGTTTGAATTTTGGAATCTTTTACTTTCTCATTTCCTTCATAACTGCTAATAAGTTTATCCCACATTGCTTTGGCAGATTCAAGATGCATCACCTTTACAAACTGAGCTTCAGCAAGTCCATTCAAGATAGCATTCATTTCCTTTGCATTGAAGCTAAATTCTAAATTATCATCTTTAGAAGCTAGCACAACAAGCATTATATATCCAGTTTCTACTACATCCCAAACATCAACACCTAAGGCCATTATGTATGTTCTCATTCTAACTTTCCAGAAGGCAAAATTTGTTCCATCAAACAGAGGAGGGTTATTGGCTGAAGTCCCTTCATGACTTGTCATGTTTAAGCTTACAGATCTACCTTTAAATAAAAGGAACCTACTTTGATACCAATTGTTGAAATTACTAAGACAACTGAGAGGGGGGGGTGAATCAGTTGTTACTGTGCTTAAACAATCTTATGTCTATTAAAACAATTTTTCAATATTCTCCAAGTGGCCATCAAGATTATACAAGATATGAAAAATAGAAATAGTAAACATCAATCACACATCTGATATACACAGAGACAGATTTTCACGAGGAAACCCATAAAGGGAGAAAACCTCTTCTTCTTTGAATGATAGGCAGTCTTTTATGTTCTATACATCATCTATCTTTGAGCACCAACTCAAAATGAGGCTACCACCTATGTTTTACAAGCTACAACTTGTTGAGAGCACCAACTCTATGGTTTCTCTAGCACCCACTAGAAGGAAGCACCAACTCCCTAAGTGTTCCAGCACCAACTGGATGGAAGAACCTACTTCCACTTATACAAGCACCAACTTGCATACAAAAAACTCTGTGTTTTCCCTAGCACCACCCTGCCACCCTGTTTTCTAGCCACAACTAGATGGAAGATACAAATCCCAATATTCAAGCACCAACTTGAATAACAGAGGACCACAGTCCTCCCTAGCACCTCTCTACCCCACTAATTATAAATAAATGATTGAATAACCAACAATACAGATATATCAATTCTTACCAATTCTTCTTTGTTCTACAATTCTTCTCTGCTTCACTATTCTTCTGTTATGTTCATACTTGGCTTGACTTGCTATCTCTTTCTATATGTTCTTTCTCTGTTCCTCTCATGCTCTTTGCTATGTTTACATTCTGCTCTCTTCACCTTTTATGTTCTATTCAACTTATGTTTCTCATCTCTGAGTTTGATCTCACACTATGCATACTGTGATTTTCCTTTCTCCTAGTTCAACTCATTATTCCAGTGAGAACAACCAACCTAACTCAGAAATGACCTTTGTCTTTTATACAAATGCATTAATTTAGTTACACCTCGCATCTCTAAGAGAAACTTCCAAGCAACCAAATCGCCAATCGTCCAAGAATTATGATTCAGTTCTGCTAACTTAATCGTAACTGATCAATAATCTGTGAAGTGAAATAGTAGCCCTTCGATCAGATTGCTCATATAATCAGTGTCATTGGATTAAACGCACAGAGACTTGCTGATTTATCAAATATGTTCCTCGCAAACTTTACCTACGCGAACTAGCATCGAGCGTGTTTCTCCCCACATTCCCACTCACTGTGACCATGCGCCAAACAAAAGTCATTTCGCGATTTTGCGTTTCGGGTGATTTACTGTGATTCACCTCGATTTTCCCAACTCGTGAAATTCTGAAGTGGAGCCTAGCAACACTATCTCCTTCCCTTCTCTTCTGCTAATGTGACCACTAGCTATGACCAGGGGCCAAGCAAGAGGGGTAAGTCACAATTTTGCATATCACGAACTCCTTCTATGAGTTGCTTCGAAACTCCCAACTCGTGAAACTCCAAGGTGGAGCTTAGCAACATGTTATCTCCTTCGTCGATGTGACCATGGCTATGACCATGGGCCAAGCATTTGAGTGTTTCGTGACTTTTCAACTCGCGATGTCAGAGGTTATAGCACCTCCCTTCTTCCGATTCCCAAACTCCTGACTTCAATCACCTCAGATCAACGGTCTGAGATTTCCCGTGACTCAACGGTCGTGATCACCTTCTACATTTTGGTATTTCATGAGTTCCTGTCTTACGTGGTCCTTGCTGACGTGGTCTGCATCTTTCCTTGTTGACGTGGATCTCCTCTCATGGCACATGTTTTTCTCTTGGATCCGACGACCTATTTTATTCCTCAATCCAACGGTCAAGATCTCGTCTTCGTGAACTCAGACTTCATATCAGATCAACGGTCCAGATCCCCAGTGATCCAACGACCCAGATCATTTTGTGACTTCGCATATTGCGAGTTTCTACAACTCTCACCCTTGACTTCTCCAGCTCGCGAGTCAGCGAAATGCTTATCTCTCGCCACGTGTCCTCTGGATCCAACGACTCAGATCATTTTGTAATTTCGCATATCTCATATTGTGAGTTCCTACAACTCTCACCTTTGACTTCTCCAGCTCGCGAGTCAGGGAAATTCTGATCTCTCACCACATGTGCTCTGAATCCAACGGTTGCTTGTCCTTCGCGCTCCGATCCGATGGCTAAGGTCTAATCTCCTCATTTGTGCTCTTTTGAGTGTCCTCGTTGTTGTTCTTGCCATCAATATTTTGAGTGTCATCACTATTATTCTTGCCATCAATGACAAGAACATTGTTTTCCTGAAAGATATGCCAACAGTCTGCACCAACTGTGTTTCCACGTCAGTTGTATGGACTGTACAATCAACATTTGTTTTGCCTGTTTGGAAAAATGAACAGAATGTGATATCAAGAGAATACGATGTTCATTTGAGCTCGTTAAAGTTGTGTTGGGTTCGTATCGATAAGGCCTACACACATGTCCATTTTGAATCCATTCTGAGAACTTTGATTTTTAGGCCTTTCTGAGCCCCATCAAGCTCCTAGCTTCGATTCTGGATCACACCTCCCCACTAAAGGACCTTTTGGTCCCCAAAAGGTTACTAACTAGTCATCAAGCTCGGGATAGGCCACCCAGCTTGTTCCCTGTCTTTGAACTCTGTCTTGTGCACCTATCTTATCAAGATCAATTGTAACACAATCATGACAATTGACAGCATATTGTTAGTCATTTGAACCTTGTCACATCTTACTGAAGCTACTATAATCCATGTCGATAACATTACTAATGATGGCATAAAAAACATGACTGCAAACAAGTTGATATGTTTGTAATATTTGGACGACAATAGCTTATCTTGAAGAAAACTTTGATTGATTTTCCACTCCACAATCATCTCATGTTCTTGCTTAAGATCTATTACTTGATTTGAAACAATTATTAGTTTGTTTCTTGCTTGAGATGCCTTCTTTAATTGTTCCATAGTTTGAAGATTTTTATTTTCCTTTACATGATGAGCATGAACCACATAATCTTGACTTGCTTTGGTTAATTGATATTAATTCTTTTTGTTGTAGAAGATTGCTTTACGATCAAACAAATATGGACTACCTAAGACCATTCCACATTCACTTAGTGGCACAACATCACATGTTACCTCATCCACATACTTAGATTAAATAGCAAATTTTAATGTGCACTTATTGGTTATGTGCATTTGATGATTGTTGCTTATCCATTTAAGTGTGTAGGGCTGATGATGCATATGTGTTTTTAACCCCAATTGCTTAACCAATTCCTCTAAAATTAGGTTAGATTGAGATCCACTATTGATTAATGTATCAACCTTAGTGTGTTGCATGATGACCCTTATATGAAACAAGTTACTTCTACAATCAATTCCTTCACCAATTTTACCTATCATACCAACTAATGAGACCTTTGATTCATCACCAGAATTCGATCCCAAGTCTGTCGGTCATGTTGTCGCTGCAACTGTTTGCCTCCCTTTCTTTTCCTTGAACCACTTTGGCCTCTTCTCGGATGAAATTGCCAAAAACGGTCCTCATCATGCCCCTCTTTCTTGCAATGCTTGCAAGAGGGCCTCTCATCCTTTCTCGACACTGCATTTTCCTTTTTGCTTTGTCACTTCCTTTTGTCCTCTTTCCTTGAAGATGATTCCCCTGATACACCAACACTTGTTTTCCCTGCTTCAATGTATGTCACTTAAACATAAACCTCATCAACATTAGTTGGTCCAAACATGAATATAGTATTCTGAATATGTGCAGGTAAACTTCCTATATACTTCATAAGAGTTTCTTGGGTATGTAAAGGAATATCTAACATCAATGCCATTTTTCGAAAGCCATCTGTGTATTCTTCCACTATTTTTCCTTTTCTTAGTTTTAAAGCTTTCCATTCAATTAACACTTTCTCTTTATAACCCAAAGGATAGAATTGTTTCCTAAGGGCAGAAATGAAACTTTTACATGATGGAACTACATTACCCACTTGTTGTGTTCCATTTTGCAACTTGCTTTGACACTAGATGAGTGTTGTCCTGCGAGTCTCAATGATGCCAACTTGATTTGTGTGGCCTCATCCTTGATCTGTTGCACACTACAATAGACCTCCATCCGTCTGACCCAATTGTCAAGTCTCTCTGCATTAACTTCGCCATCATACATGGGTAATTCAAATTTAACATCAAGTTTTAATAATGGCATTTCATTCTTATGAAGGTATTGATGGAGGTGAAGGAGGAATTTGAGGATGATCCTTTGAAGATTCACCAAGAACTGGTCTCTTTTGTTCCAAGTAATCCTCGTACAAAAACTTCATCATCTCCGACATGGCGAAGAAAGTTTTTCGAAACTCTTTCTCATCCTGAAGAGAGTCCCTCTTCCGATGCCATCTTCTCACTTTGAGAAGTTCTCTTTCTCAATCCAATCAATGGATTCTCTTCAACAAGCTCGCCTTCACCATGAAGTATCTTTTCCCTGGTTAACATGAAAAACTCAAATCCAAACGTCAACCTGCTTTGATACCACTTGATCCGAAAATATCTTTTACATGACTATGGTTGAGTTATTAAGCATGTGTTGATTAACCAATTAGGAAGCTTAAAGAAAGAGGAAGAAGATATGAGAAGATATCACAGCCATATAAACATGTATAGAACTGAAATGAAGCAATAAACAATAGCAAACCATAACACTAATGTGATAACGGAGTTCGACAATCTCGCCTACGTCTTCGGGCCTTTGTCTTAGTGGGTGAGGCTTTCTTATTTCTGTTCAAAGCTCAATAAGTACATCACAGCAGTGCCAAAAGGTTATAAAACTGATATAGTCTTGGTCTACCAAATCTCAAGAACCCAACAGAAGAAATGACACTCAAATCGGATGACTGGAGATTCGAGAAATGGCCCACAAAGGTGTGCTCCTCAACAGCTTCCCTGCATAAAAATGGCTTTGGCATGGCAAATCTTCAACATAAACCTGCTCTGAATCCTCTTCTCATCTCCCCATGGCCTCAAGAAGGCCTATTTTATATAGATCTGAAGTTGGTTATCATCTCCCAACTTCCTCCCAAGATTTGGCCTTAAAAAGGGCTCAATATCCCCCAAAAATGGGCAAAATCCTCAAAAAATAGCTGAATTGATCAAATAAAATCCATATACCAAAGTTAGAAAACCCACTTTGCACATATTAAGGGCTAATCCACTTTGTCTTGGGGCGTTCCCTTAAAATCATAGTCATATGGCTCATATGGCCAAGCGTCAGCCCCCTAGGGGTTGCACGCTGACCTCTCCTCTGAAATACTAGGTCGCATGGCACAACAAAGGTGGAATCCCCGAAACTGAGGGCTACTCCCAAAATTTCACGCTAACAATTTTAAACCTGGGTCATATGGCAACAACATTGAGAACCAGGGGCTAACCCTTATCCACCTCTACGTCAAACGATTGAAGACTGAAACCTTGGTCACACTACGATGGACGTATGGTGGTTTTTGTGACCAGGGTTGGGGCTAGGCCCTAGCCCTTACCTCCGTCCAAATATCAAATAGTTTGAATTCAAATATAGCTCAAACCATATATTTTACAAGGATCACCCTTAGGCTGGCTGCCTAGCCTGGCCCTACCAATCCATCCGTCGATGTAGAGGTCTCGAGTTTGAAACTAGTGGAGACCAAAACTTTTTGCAAAGAAACCAACGACCAACGAATGGGTGCCATGTGACAGCCCATGTTTGAGCCACGTGGCACTCCACCATTCGTCCACGTGTCAAAAACTAATTCAACCAGCTATATGCCCAGGTGTCAGCCACATCACCTTCCCTGTCAACACACTCGCCCAGTCACCTTCTGCCATGTGTCATCGTACGACGTGCCACATGTCACCTATATGCACGTGGCACGTGTCGCCCTTCTAGTGGTGACATGTGTCACTTATTGGTTGGTACAACTGTACTTTCCATGTCATTATCCCGTACGCCCAATCAACCTGCCACGTTAGATGTATGGACCCTGCCACATCTACGCCAACTATGCTTCCACGTCAGTTCTATGGACTATACAGACTGTACAGTCAACATTTTTTTGCCTGTTTGGTAAAATGAACAGAACACGATATCAGGAGCATACAATGTTCGTTTGAGCTCGTTCAAGTTGTGTTGGGTTCGTATCGACGAGGTCTATGCACACATCCATTTTGAATCCATTCTAAGAAATTTGATTTTTAGGCCTTTCTGAGCTCCATCAAGCTCCTGGATCTGATTTTGGATCATTGGTCTTCCTATCTGTTATCACATATAGTTTTCAAGGGCAGTAGGTCATCCAAGTCCGTGGTCTGCACAAGAAGTGCCCGAAGTGCCCGAAGTCCCGAAGTGCCGAAGTGCTCGAAGTCTCGAAGTGGCCGAAGACCCGAAGTGGATCTCGACTGTCCAAATCCAAGAGCCATGCGTCATCAGATCCCTAGCTCCTGAGGATTTTCTTGGGGCAAATAAAGTTTGAAGTTTGAAAAGTACGAAGCCTAAATCACGAAGTAGATCTCGGTCATTGATTTGAAAAGAGAAGATCTGATCCATTGATATGAAGAGGGAATATTTGAGTCGTTGATCGTAAATCCTCGCCCAAGATCACAAGATCGATGGCCACAATCCATTATGGAGATGTGACATGCTCGGGCGATAATTTTCTTGAGCAATCCTACAATTGAAATTGTGGTTTGGCAGAGGGACTATGTGGCGAAAGGTGGTGGATTGCGAGCTCAAAAGCAGTGTGAACCCAAACCACCTTTGAGCGGCCCCGCAATCACGTGTTTATATAGCGTCCTATTCGAGAGCAGCGTGTGGCCGCCCCCTGGGCATTAAGCCGCGTTTCAATCCTGATGCAAGTAGTTAATGAAAGTGAGAGAGGTGGTTGAAACCTCATCTCACCACATAAATGGAAAGCCAGGCCAGATTGTCAGCAAGTAGGTTCTTCTGTAGGTTCCTACTGACATAAGCTCGCGTCTGATAGAAGATTGCATGTGTAGTCTACCACAGAACATGCAGACATAAATCCTTGAATGCAAAGACTCGAGCACGCCTCTGCTGGAAGTGGAAAATTGCTCTGAATATATAGGAGTCATTTTGATATTTTGTTATAGTCGAATGGTTGAGCTAGGCTCCTTGCTATTGTAATATTTTGATTGAGAACAACTAGTTCTCTGGTTATGTATTTGTTTTTGAGACATCTTGGTTAATCTAAGTCAACTTGCTTACTCCATCTTATTTGCCTCTGATAGTAAGAGAGTTCATGTTTGATTGATTCACATGGATTGTTGTAATTGTATTATGATAAATGTTTGATTATAGTATTGTTATGATTTCTTTCAGCTTCCTTGAAATTTGAATCCAAGAGGACCTTGTGTTTAAGTTTCTCCTCCTTAGGTTGCTGGAAAATTTGATGTTCATAGCGGACCTCTACACCTTTCTCACTAAATATTTCTCCTACTCACCCTTACTCCAACTTACTAACTGAAGTTGATTCAAGACCTCAATGGTTGGTGCATGCTAGTCCAAATTTCTGAGTTAGAACACTATTATTATTGATTTTTCTCCATTTGACCACTCAAAACTCAATTACCTATGACATATAAACTGATGGGTACTGGGCTTACCTTCAATGCAATATGAAGGTGACTTCTAGTGCTAAAATTTATGGTGTTGTTGTCGGGGAATGAATTGAAGACCTGTCCCTGGGTAGAACGATAACGAACTTATGATTTTGAAGGTGCATCAGATATCAAAACCTTTGAAGATTGTGCTTGCACCTGGCGACTCCATTGTGGTGACTCCACTAAGGCGACTCCATTGTTTCAGTGTGGCTGCTTCTAGCTACACCTGAAGCTCCCTGGGAGAACACAACGATCAGATCTAATCTTTGATGGTGAACAAATACCAGACACACTCACTCGACACATCATTCACCTAGCAACTCCATGGTTGAAGAATCGATTGGCGACTCCACTGGTTCAAAATGGACAAAATCTTGGCTCAGAGGTTTGATTTCTGTGATTTTTCAAAGATAGTTGGTTCCCCTAACCCACTACCTAGTAGAGAGGAATGGGAATGTAGCCTTCCCAAGTTTCAAGGAAAGGAAGGGGAGGTACCAGTTGAACACTTGCTCCTTTTTCACGATTTTATTCATCAGCTTCATATTGTGCATAAAGATGTTCAGATCAATATTTTCAAATATTCATTGAAAGGAGCTGCTCTTGATTGGTGTTGATCTCTTCCCGTTGCAAGCATCGACTCTTTGTATAGTTTTCATGCAGGTTTCAATTCGTTTTGTAAAGATTATTTTCCAGCTAAGTGTCTTTATGAAAACTGTTGTGATGAGTTTTCCTTGTTTCATGAAGATTCTGCAAGCCATGAAAACCATATTTGTGATGAAGTTTTTATTGTGGAGGAAAGCATTTGCTATGAAGGTCTAGAGGTGTTGGATGATATTCATTATGATGGTTGTAGCACAGAAACATCTGGCATCATTTTAGATGTATCTGTTCTTTTAGATGTTCATGAAGACCAACATGTCTCTTTTGAAAATTCTTATGTCTATGAGCAAATGTTTTCTGCAGTAGATATTTCTCCTAGATATGGGATTGAGGAAGGTGTTGTTTGTTGTTCTTATGAGGAAAATGCAGAGGATATATTTGTCCCTGAATTAGATGTTTTGAACAACCCTGCTTGCGAGGAAGAAGTTGTTGCAGATACTAACCGAGAGCAGCCCATCTTTGATGAATATCCCAACGAAGGCGATGAAGAGTAGAGCTTTTTCATGGTTCTTGTGTATGATGATTATGAATATGATCCTTGGGGGATCCATGCAGAAGAAGAGGAGAAGCCAGAGGTGCAGTTTATAGCATGTCCAGAGCCTGTAAGTGAGCAGCCACCACCTGGGATTAGTCAGCTTGCATCAGCTTCTCATCCACCTATGCTTACCAGAGATATTTAGCCATGTCTGAGCAGCTGTGGAGCAGATTGAACCGTCTGTTACAAATTTTCTGGAGTTTGCCACTCATTCTATGAGCCTGTCAGCGAGTAAATGGAGTTGCATTTCCTTCATGCCTTGGAGTTGCCTAGCTTTATCTCAACTTTAGCCTTCAGAGGAAATCTGAAGGATGTAACCGTTATGCTGTCATGATTGCATCATATGTTATCAGTCACTGACAGAGTAAAATAACTTCCAGTCAGGAAGTTACTTGAATGGCTATGGTGGAAATTTGTTTTCACCTAGCACCATGTAAAAATCAATTAGTCTAGGACTGTATATAAATAAGCTCCTATGGAGCCCATGTATGTTTGTTTTCGTTTTTTTACTTATTGGATTGTATTCCTCAGCGGGGTGTTTTGAGCTTGACTCCATAGCCCAATGCAGAAGGTGACTAGAACTACTTGTTCTTGGAAGCTCGCAAGGAGCATGCCATCCCTTGTGGAGCCAAATGTTATCACATATAGTTGTCAAGGGCAGTAGGTCGTCCAAGTCTGTGGTCTGCACAGGAAGTGCCCAAAGTGCCCGAAGTCCCAAAGCGTCGAAGTGCTCGAAGTCCTAAAGATCCGAAGTGGATCTCGATCGTCCAAATCCAAGAGCCACGCGTCATCGGATCCCTAGCTCTGGAGGATTTTCTTGGGGCAAATAAAGTTTGAAGTTTGAAAAGTCCAAAGCCTGAATCGCGAAGCAGATCTCGACCGTCGATTAAAAAAGAGAAGATTTGATCCATTGATCTGAAGAGGGCAGATTTGAGCTGTCGATCATAAATCCTCACCCAAGATCACAAGATCGACGACCATAGTCCATTGCGGGGACGCGACATGCTCGGGCGATAATTTTCTTGAGCAGTCCCGCGATTGAAACCATGGTTTGGCAAAGGGACTATGTGGAAAAAGGTGTTCGATTACAAGCTCAAAAGCGATGTGAACACAAACCACCTTTGAGCGGCCCCGCAATCACGTGTTTATATAGCATCCTATCTGAGAGCAGCGTGTGGACGCCCCCTGGGCATTAAGCTACGCTTCAATCCCGATGCAAGTAGTTAATGAAAGTGAGAGAGGTGGTTGAAACCTTGTCTCACCACATAAATGGAAAGCCAAGATGGACTGTTAGTAAGTTGGTTCTTCTGCAGGTTCCTACTGAAACACGATTGCGTCTGACAAAATCTCGCGTTTGACAGAAGACTGCATGCGCAGTCTGCCAGAGAACATGCAAACATAAAGCCTTGAATGCAAAGACTCGGACACGCCTCTGCTGGAAGTGGCGAATTGTTCTGAGTATATAGGAGTTATTTTGATATTTTTTTATAGTCGAATGGTTGAGCTAGGCTCCCTACTATTGTAATATTTTGATTGAGAACAACTGGTTCTCTGGTTATGTATTTGTTTTTGAGACATCTTGGTTAATCTAAGTCAACTTTCTTACTCCATCTTATTTGCCTCTGATACTGAGAGAGTTCATGTTTGATTGATTCACATGGACTGTTGTAATTGTATTATGATAAATGTTTGATTATAGTATTGTTATGATTTCTTTCAACTTCCTTGAAATTTGAATCCAAGAGGACATTGTGTTTAAGTTTTTCCTCCTTAGGCTGTTGGAAAATCTTATGTTCATAGCGGACCTCTACACCTTTCTCACTAAATCTTCCTCCTACTCACCCTTACTCCAACTTACTGAGTGAATTTGATTCAAGACCTCAATGGCCAGTGCATGCTAGTCCAGATTTTTGAGTTAGAACACTATTATTATTGAGTTTTCTCCATTTGAACACTCAAAACTCAATTACCTATGACATATAAACTGATGGGTACTAGGCTTACCTTCAATGCAATTTGAAGGCGACTTCTAGTGCTAACACCATAAAAGTACTTTTCTGACAGATACTTCTTCTTGAAGTATTTCTCAAATTGTTTCCATGGAAAGTCATTCTCATGGATTCCTTTCACATTCCTAAGGTCCTCCCACCAAATGGAAGCTTTCCCATTCATGTTAAAAACGACTATCCAAGCCTTTAAGTTTTCAGAGTAGTCATGGACTCTGAAGTACTTCTTCAAGCCGAGTAGCCAAACTTCTGCTTCTTCCCCCTTCTTAATCTCTCCATCAAAGGTGGGTGGTTTGGCTTTCTTTAATTCTTCAGGGTCATGACTCTTGGAATGTTTCCTCTTCTTTCCTTTTGTCTGATATTAGGAACTAGTTTTGCCACTAGAAGATCCCTTGGAGTTGTCAGTGTCCTCAGAGGAATATTTTGGTGAGTGTGTCTTGGCTCCACGTTGGGCCTTCCTTGAGGTGCTCTTCCTGGTGTGGCCACTTTTTGTACCATGCATTTGTATCTCATGTGGACTTGGAGTTTTCTTAGTATGATGCATGTCCACATGACTGGAAGTTGGACCATGTTGTAGTTGCCTTTGTATATCTGATAGACTTTGCAGTAGGACTGCATTAATTTTAGTTTGCTTTTCCTACTCCTTTATCAACCTTCCATTATCAGCCTTACAACTCTGTAATTCTCCCATGAGGCTTCTTACAGTTTTAACCAAATCTACAGGGGTTTCCACTGCCCTCCTTTCATCGTATTCTTCCTCTCTATTGTGGGAGCTCTCCCCCAACTCATGGTATGTCACCATCCCTTACATTGTAGTTTTCATATTGTTCATTGACTGCTTGAGTGCTGATAAAACATTTTCTGTTAGTTACTAATCTACCAATTCATGAACAACACATATCATTGCAAATTGAAGTCAATTTCTTTATTTGGATAAATTGGCAACATATAGTGCAGACTTCCAAAACATTTATCAATAGTTGAAGGTTTCATTCCTCTCTTTAGTAGAGGTTCAAACAAGTTTCTTATAGAAGAGGGGTAAGGTAGGGTGTTACCCCATAAAGTTCTCTAATAATATTTTTATGGAACTTGTGCATGAGCCCAAGTAGGCCAAGTGTTGTTGCCATGCTCTGATACCAATTTGTAACACACCTGACCCTTAAATATTCTTTTAAGGGGTGGGACATCAAAATTTTGTTTTTCCTAACTATCTCAAATCCTAATTCTAGGACCTCCATTGGCTATTGCTCGCCATGAGCTTTCTAATGGTCGCCACCACACTAAAATTTAAGCTCTGGTTTGCAAGTTATTGCCTCCCGAAGTTATCCGGGCGTTATTAGTTGGGGTATTTGGCGTTCGGCGTTGAATTCCCATTTTATTACACCCCTGAGTCCCAAAATCTCACCACGTGGCCTTGGCCATTCGGTGATCAACGTTCGACATTTTACATTGAAAATCCCTTTTTCGTCATTCCGCAATCGACGATCGACGTTGAACGTTTTGGCGTTCGACAATCAACGATCGTCGTTGAACATTCGACGATCGACGATCAACGTTAAATGTCCCTTTACTATACTATGCCCCAAATCTTTCGAAGTCTGTTAACGGGCGAAATCGACCGTCCAT
>JZKD02S2387476.1:921968-947736 GCA_000966675.3 Picea glauca | reverse complement strand
CGCAAGAAATGAAAATATCGTCTATTTGAAAAATGCGACGACAATTTGAAGTTCAGAAGACATAGGTGTAGGCAGCTTATAGGACAATAGAAAAAAATGAATTGGCTGCCAACAAAGTCCCAGACTCCCAGACTCCCAGTCACATCACTAACCACATTGGCTAGGTAGGCACGAACCAGAAGTTGACACGCGACGAGGGCCAAGGGTGACATGTGTCTTCATTAGGGGGTGACATGTTTCATGCTCTAATAGGAATAAGGGGTATGTGAATCATCCATATTTGGGTGACACGTGGAACCTTAGTTGCGGGTCCACCTCACCCTGGATGACATCAGTGAGCCACGTAATACCCCAACATACAGTCTTCTCACTTCCTTCAAATCTCATGGTTGATATCTATCCATGTAGATCCATAGATCCACAACTCCTGTTACTTCGCAGCTCCGGGATTCAGAGCTTACCAACTCCTCACATCATGAATCCCCCAAAGAGCCAAGTCTCTAGACTCTCTAATCTAGCACCACGTGTCCTCTACCTATCAACGGTTGAGATTCACTTTGTCGTTCACGACTTTAGAGGTTTTTGCACTCTAAAGACTCTTGGCCAAGTTCCTCTAGAGTACCAAGTCTCTGGACTATAGGATCTCCTACCACGTGGCCTCTCATCCAACGACTCTAGTCTAACAGACAACATTTGATAGGGACAAGTAGGTGCCATGTGTCGCTCCACGATGCATTCCCGGTTGGTTGGGCAGTTGAGAGGGGTTCTCAACAGAGTCCTTAGATCGACAACTGAGAAGGATCCGAGGATTAATGATCCACGTTACTTCGGAACTTAGACGTTTGGCATTCTATGTCCCTATATCTTCACATTGATACCGCCAAATACCCGAACTTCCGGATAGTCGTTGATCTGTGAACATGCGTCCCTCTATTCAGAGTGATCCAGATTAACTTCACAACTTCGATGTTCGGGAGTTTCGGCGCTAGACCACTCCTATTCTCCCGAAGTGGAACTTCGCCGAAGTACTTACCGCTACCCTTCCTAAGTCTGATCTAACGACTAAGAGAGATCTCCACTGGATCCCCAAATCTACGGCCCTCATCCATTCACGACTTCGGCCTTCGACTGTTTTCGAGGATTGTGCAGTCATAAGTCCCAAAGTCCCGAAGCCAAACTAGCTTCACTACTTTCGGGCTTAGCGAGGGGTTTCCAACCCTAGGTCATATGGAATCATATTGAGGTTCCAGGCTACACTCAGCTCTTAGTCAAGACTTGATTAAGGCCATGGGTATGAGCCCTGGGTCACATGGGTGGATAGTCTGAAGTAAACATCCTTCTCCCATAGAGTTGAACTTGACATTCCCGCTAAGGTAAATTCAAAGGGTCGACAGAACTTAGACGTTTTAGTTAATCCTACCCTGACTCTCTTGCAGATTCACATCCCATAACTCTCGAACGACTAAACTGAGGTAAATCAAAGACCATGTAAATATAACAGTTTATAGAAGCAAATGAGCATTTCTAATAAGTGTTCAAATACAACAAGACTTAACCCTAAACACATACATTCAATCATCACATCCAATATATTATGCAGAGTATGAAAATACTTATCAGAACTGGAAAATGTGAAATGACTGCTGAAAGGGGTGCCTGTTTCCACCTAACTATAGGCACAACCACTGCTGACGGATTTACCACTGGCCACCCCCAAGCTAGACCATGATTCTCTGAGAGAGATTGTTTCTCCTTGCTCCACTACAGTCATGGACAAAGGTTACTCTCCTCCTCCCACATGATCCTCGCAACCAATTTTCTCTACTCCAAGCAAGGAGGTATGCGCGAGTACTTCCTTAGTCACTCGTCAACCTTGTTTATCAGCTTGTAGCGAAACCCTGCCCATGGCTTCTTACAACCAAAATGGGCTTGCTTCTCATATTTTCTCTCAACTCCAGAGTCGAAAACATGCTCTCTTATCTTCTGGAGATTGTTCTCTCTACTTTGCCTCCTTGCAGATCTGTCTTTGTCCCCTGAATTACCTCCTTTCTTACCTTCCTCAGCAAGGTTGTGTGGGTTCGAATCCCCAATTCGTGGTCAGGCCTGGAAGCCTTACAGTTGGGTACCCTACCCCATCTCCTCATTAACTCTTGAGGATGGCCTTCCAACTACCAGCCTGACTGGTAATTCATTTACGGGTCAAAGGACTATTGAGCAATTACACCCAGTAGGTATTGGTTTGGTGAGGGTCATCTCAACCATTCTTGGTTTCCCTCACCATCTGTCTCATAGCATCCATGGTCTATCTTGGCAAACTCCCCCCTTTCAACAGTTGTGCAACACATATCCAATAACAAAAAAATCATACATTGACCCTTTTATACAAAGGTTCATTAGATCAAACATTCACACATATTTAGTCCACCATAGTCTCTTGGCCAATGATAGTTATATTTACAAACTGGGGGAAACAAGGGTATTACATGCGCTAAGGAGGCACAATAGGTCATATTTTCCCAGAACAAAAAAATCGCTTTTAATCCTCGCCCTCAACCCCCCCCATCCTGCCCCTCCAATCACTCCTCTCAAGGTCCAAAAATTAACACAGACGAAAATGAATGAACTCCAACTCAAGGGTATTTGTTATAATTGTAATGAGAAATACTTTCCTCGGCACAAGTGTAGAGAACAAAATTTTTTTATGGCCATTTCAACGGATGTTTCTAATGAAGATGCTAAGGTTTCACCTGAGGCAACACTACCCCAAGCAGATGATCTTATGCCACCCTCTGATCCTTCCGAAGTTGAACCACAAATTTTGTTGAAAGCTCTCACTAGGTTTTATGTTCCCCAAACCCTCAAATTGATTGGTTACATTAAGCACAAGAAAGTCATCATCTTAGTTGACAGTGGAAACACTCATAATTTCATTCATCACTGTCTTGCCCAAGAAATCAATTGTTATATCCGTGTTGTCAACAATTTTCAAATCATAATTGCCAATGGTGGTTCCATGAAATGTGGGGGGCGTTGTGAAAATGTGTGCCTACAAATTGGTTAGTATAACTTGAAATCTCACATGTTTGCTATAGACATGGGTGGTTGTGACATTATGATTGGTGTTGAATGGCTATACACTCTAAGCCCCATAACCGTAGATTTGACTATGCTATTCCAACAGGAAGGCCATCAATATAAATTCCGAGGCATATAACAGGCTCTCCGAAGATCATTAGTTCCCACCGCATAGAAAAGTTACTCAAAAAAGGTCATTCTGCCATCATTTCCCAACTCCATTTCATTCAAGCAGTTGAGACTCCCTCTGTGCACCCCGACCTTCAATCTATCCTTTCCCAACATCACATTGTTTTCCAAACTCCCCAGGGCCTCCCCCCCTCACACAATGACCATGAACATTCCAGTCCTTTAATTTTGGGCACTCTTCCTCCCAATGTGCACCCTTATCACCATCCCTTTGCTCAAAAAAATGAAATTGAGAAAATTGTCCAAGAATTCCTAGAAGCGGGTGTGTTATCCGTCCTAGTACCAACCCCTATTCTTCCCATGTTTTCATGGTCCTCATGAAGGAAGGCACTTGGTGCATGTGTCTTGATTTTCGTGCCCTCAACAAACTTACCATCAAGGACAAATTTCCCATTCCTGTCATAGATGACCTTCTGGATGAACTTAGTGGGGTTCAACACTTTACCAAACTTGACCTCTGTTTTGGCTGCCACTAGATACATATGAAAGATGAAGAAATTCCCAAGACTACATTTCGCACCCATGAGGGCCACTATGAGTTATTGGTCATGCCCTTTGGTCTCTGTAATGCCCCCTCTACTTTTTAAAGTCTCATGAATCATGTCTTTCATCCTTTCCTCCATCACTTTGTGTTAGTCTTCTTTGATGATATTCTCATCTATAGTAAAACTTGGCAAGCCCATCTCACCCATTTGGATCAAGTTCTCCATCTCCTCTACAAGAACAAAATTTTCCTCAAACAGTCTAAATGTGCTTTTGGCCTCTCTGAAGTTGAGTGCCTGGATCATATTGTTGGCAAGGATGGTGTACAGGTGGATCCTTAGAAAATTGAAGCTATGTAGAATTGACCTCGCCCTAAAACTCTTAAAAGTATGTGTGGTTTATTGGGTTTAATGGGTTGTTATGGCAACTTTGTTCAGAATTATGGAAAAATCGTGGCTCCTCTAACAAGTCTCCTAAAAAAGAATGCTTTCAGTTGGACTTCGTCGCTGACCAATCCTTCCAAGCCTTGAAATAAATTATGTGCACTACTCATGTATTGACACTACCCGACTTCACCATGACCTTTGTTCTGGAATGTGATGCATCAAGGAGAGGAATCGAGGCAGTCCTTATGCAAGATGGGTTACCTTTAGCTTTCACCAACAAACAATTGTCAGAGTGACATTTGGGCCAATCGATCTATGAAAAAGAAATGTTGGTCATTTTGCATGCAGTGGATCTCTGGCACCCTTATCTATTGGGATGACGCTTCCAAATTAAAACGGATCATCAAAGCCTCAAGTACTTCCTAGAACAACGGATTTCATCCCTGGAGCAACAAAAATGGGTGACCAAGTTGTTTAGATATGATTATGAGATCATTTACAAGAAGGGTAAAAAAAATGTGGTGGCTGATGCTCTTTCTAGGAAATATGAATAAGAAGGATCCTTCTTTTCCCTCTCATTCCTTATTGTCGACTAGATTTAGGTTGTTCGTCGAGAATGGTTGCAAGAACCCAAAATTTCTAGCATAATACAACAACTACAACAAGATCCCCAAGCTGCCCTAGGGTACTCTTGGCACAACGACGAGTTTCACTATAAAGGTCACCTATATTTAAGCAAACAATCGACCCTTAAATCCACAATGCTCTCTGATTTTTATGCTTCACCTACAACAGGTCATTCATGTTTTACCAAAACTTACGAATGAGTCAAGCATTCTTTCTTCTGGGATGGCATGAAACAAGACATCTACACCTTTGTGGCCAAATGTGATACATGTCAATGAAATAAGGGTGAGACTGTCAAACCTCTAGGAACACTCCAACCACTTCCACTTCCACCTACTATTTGGACGGATATTTCTATGGATTTCATTGTTGACTTACCCAAATTAGGAAATAAGTCACTCATCATGGTAGTAGTCGATCACCTTTCCAAATATGCTCATTTTTGTGCTCTTCAACACTTGTTCACAACATCCATAGTGGATCAATTTTTTATGGATAATATCTTCAAACTCCATGGAATGCCTCATTCTATTGTTTCTGACCAAGATCCAACTTTTACCAACAATTTATGGCAACAATTATTCAGGCTCCAAGGCACCCAATTGCATCTCAGCACAACCTATCATCCCCAGACTGATGTCCAAATGGAAGTGGTCAACAAATGTTTGGAAACATATTTGAGGTGTTTTGCGTCCGATAGATGTTAACATCCATGGGTTTAGTGGTTACCACTCACTGAATGGTGGCACAACACCTCTTACCATACTGCCACTCAAATGACTCCCTTTGAAGCAGTGTATGAACATAAGCCACCATCGATTCTTTCATACATGTCGGGTGTCTCAAAGGTTCAGGAGGTTGACCACAATATTATAGTCTGCATGACCATTCTCTGTACTCTCAAAGAAAATTTGGTCATGGCTTAGAACCACATGAAGCAATAGGCAAATTAGGGGCATTTTGAATGTCAATTTGCTGAAGGGGACCATGTGTTTCTCCGTCTACAACCATACAAGTAGACTTCACTAAAATCCCAACAGTGTCAAAAACTTTCCCCCAAATTTTATGGTCCTTATAATATTCTCAAACACATGGGACCTGTGGCATATCAATTAGCCTTGCCTAGTCACAACAAGCTACATCTTGTTTTTCATGTCTCATGCCTGAAGAAAGTGATTGGCACCAAGTGCCACACCCAGACCGGTCTACCAGAGTTGGATGAAGAATGTTCCATTTGGTTGCAGCCACAAGTCGTATCGAACCAACGCGAGCGTCGTCTTCGTCAACGCACCATCAAGGAAGTTTTAGCTCAATGGAAGGATGCTCTACCAGAAGATGCCACTTGGGAGCCGACTACCATTCTACAACAATTTCCTCATCTTAAGCCTTGAGGACATGGCTCTTTTTCAAGGGGGATGGCTGGTTAGGGACCTAACCTCCCTAACCCCTCACGTAGATAGAATAATATATTTTCCATGTAATAAAGGTCGACATTAGTCAATAAGGCCTATTTAATAAATATGAACGAGTCAATGTAAGAAGACCTAATAGGTCTTCCTCTAGAATGTTCTTTAGAAGATAAAATTAGTATAAATAAGAGTAGGAGGAATGCAAAAGTTTTGTCTTGAGATTTATTTTAATAGAGCTCTGCTTTGCTGGAGGTTCCCCTCTCGAAGAGGCAAGTGAACATTGCTTTCTTGATTAAAGGTATTATTTTTGGTATTGCTCTTCTCAATATTGTCGTTCCATTGATATCTATTGAATATTCTTGTTTTTGCCTATTATATTACATGTGGTACCTTACACATAACTCCTCTCTTTCTCTTCCACAACTAGCCTTGAACCTTTATATTAATTTTCGAAATAATTTTAACATTTCTTTGAGATTACCATGGGAAGTCTACCTCATGGTACATAGAAAACATATTTATTGAAAATGCATGCCTAGACATTCACTAGCCGGGCATTGGCCTAAAGCTCTACACTACACTTCCAACATCATCAATCTTATTCTTACTCGCAACCTCACACAACACTAGTGCATTCACCTTAGTAAAAAACACATGGGGTGGTTCCTAGTGTGAACTAATCTCCTATTCATCTAATCCCTCAAATCTTATCTGACTTTCATGATTATGATTTTTGGCTTCAACAGGTCTACCTCCAACACTCGAGCATAAAATAGATTCCAATGAAACCACAATTTCCTCTCCTAAGAATGCAATTCCTCATTTTTTAACAACCTCTACATTTTCAACTATTGCAAGCTCATTTCTCCCATTGGCTACCGTGTTCCTCCAACCCTAGTCATAATGAACACGTCTAAGTTGTTCCAACACTCGTACATTCATTTATTCTTCCTCCACTTTCCAACCTTTTATCTCTAACCATTGGTGCACTTCACTACCTTGCTATGTCAACTCTCTTAACCTCTCTAACTTTGAATAAATTCACTACCTTGCTATGTCAACTCTCTTAACCTCCTTAACTTTGAATAAATTCCTTCGTTGTAATCCCTCACAAATATTTAATTTTGTGTGCTCATTTCTCTTATGCACCTTTATGCCACTCTTCATGTTCAATGACACACCGATCAACACACCCATCATAAATGTTCCTCTCACTCCCTACTCCATCCATTCTCCTCTATTACTCCACTGATCTTTCCTTCAACGACTCAACCAATGTTTCATCCACCCATCAAGTTCCACCCTCTAAGCATAAGGTTTACATTACCATGTTGTTGGTGTCAAGGGGTAGCAACCCTTGTTCTACCAAGAACATGTGGATTCACAAAGGAATCTCCCAAACCAACCCCATTCTAGCTCCTCTATGATTTTCTTTACACTTTTGAAAAACACTTTTAAGTTCTTTAAAGAAAAATCTCACTAACAATACTCCATAATACCCCCTCTCACAACCCTTCATAAAATATGTTCATTACTAAGTCAAATATGCATAACATTTATGGATTTTGAAATTATTTCTACAACATAAATACTTCTCTAAATTCTAAATTACAAACTCTAAAACATACTTTTCAAGAACATGTTAAAACCATAAATCCAACCAATGTGAACTTGTGGTAGAATTCTTGAATCTTTCAAATCAAGGCAACACTACACACAATCTTTCCATAAATGTTAATCTTTCCATAAATGTTTAGGCTATTGGGTTCAGTTTGACTCCATATGGAAGATTGAAGTGTTTTCCCCCATTCATCATGGTGATATTGCATACTCATTTTCTTACGAGTGAAAGGGGTTTAGCTCCCATTTGGCTTTGATCTTTCAAAGGTTTGTTATAAGGTTAATCATGAATGGCATCCCGAGGGTTATATGGAAATAAATTTCAATTTATTTCTATTTCCTTTAAAGTATGCAATAAGGTGAGGAGTTTTTAACGGTCTCAATTGTATTTACTAACCAGCATCAATCTGGACCATCGATCTTGTTCGAGCTTTAATGCATCCACATGTTTACAACCCCCCTCACTTGCTGGTTTCCTCTCGTCGACCTGGTTTGTAGATTTCGTGGGGTTTGTTGGTGGAGGTGGAACGAGTGCAGGCAGCCATCGATCGAGGTACTCAATGTTTTGCTTCCGTTTAGAATGGTTGGCCTATTTCTGTGTTGTGACTGCACAGTTTTTTGTTTGGGTGGTTCTAAGTAGTTTATATTACCAATTGTTTTCTGGGGTTTAAAGGGTTTTATGCAGTTTTATGATAAAAATTTCATATTTCTAGTTACTTCAGTTTTATGCTGTATTCTTATGGTTAAATCTTTCGATGTGTGTATACTCGCTTCTTCTATTCCTGCACACTTTGAGGGTTTTTAAAGTTAAATTTCAACAAAAATATAAGGGCTAGGGCTTTACCTGAATACCCACCTTTGCGGGTTTCGTGTTTCAATTGCTTGCAGTTTCTACTCTGGATACATATTGTCAAGGGCCCCGTATTTCTTCTCTAAATAATACATTTTCTGGCTATTCAGCTATCTTGTCCAGGGCTTTATTGATCTATGAGTGAGCTACGAAAATGAAAAGAGTTTGGGGATTCGGGTGTTATCTGCACCATCCAATGTTCAGCTTGCATGCCCATCTTTGTCAGTGTCCTCATTTACCTGCTCCTGGAGCTTCTAAAACATAGTATATAAGCCTGTTTTTGTCCTTTATTGTTATTGGCCTCTCTGGGTAGAGTGTGCGCTGACCTTTGGGATAAAAGTGCTGACTCCCTATCGTTTCCAGAATTCATGATACATTCTTCATCTCTATCTGCTATCAATACGTTCGGTCGTGGTTACTACAGTTCAGGAACAATTCCTGGGCGGTGGTTACATCTCAATTAGAGCTACATGGCCTGAACCCTTTGGATTCTGTCGAATAAGTTAGATCCTATATAAATATTTTATTGGAGACAATACAGGCGGGTATGATCAGCTTCATTGGGCGTAATGATAGAGCAGCTAGTTGGCTGGTGGCCGGTTCTGGGTTTGAATCCTAGCCTCTATAGTTTCAGAGCAGCCAATCGACTGGTGACAGGTCCCCCAGCTTGATTCCTATTCTCTCTAATTTTGAACATCCCTCGGTGATTTTGACCCGGATATCTATTACATAAGCTAGTGCTCATTCCCTGTTAGAGTGCTGGATTCAAGGTAGTCATGCACACGTTTAGATTTACCACAAGGGTGCCCATTATGGAAGGGCATGCAGCTCACTGGTAGATCAGCTCATCAGCTGCAGCTGAGTGCTAGGTTCTGTGTTTGATTCTTACACTCCAGTTTTGGATTTCACCAGGCGGTCTTAATCCTGTGTCTATTATTTAAGCTTTTGCCCAAGCCATGCTTCACTGTTGGAATCTGATAAGCAGTTGTTTTAACTTGGGTATTACCAGCTCGAAATCAAAACCTTGAAACAAGAATCAAAATCTATGCTTGCTTCCTTGAAAACAATGCTGAATTCTAATTAATCTTAAAGTGGTCATTTGTGCTGTATGATCATTTGATTTAATTTATAGCTACTGAAAGGCTTGGCACTTTTGGCTCACGGATTTTGTTATTTGGTAGTTTTATTTGTGTGTTATTGCCTGGCAGCTCATATGGGTTTTCCTTCTGTGTGTATTTGCTAGATTTTTTTTCAGGACTCATGTCCATATACCAGTTGTAATTGGTAACAGGATTTTCTAAGATATACCACATTGGCTTCAAAGCTGGTTACTTATTGTAGCACTAAAGAAAATACCTTCAGCAAGATAAATCTGCATGTTAGAACTGTACACTTGATTCATTTTTCATGGAGGAGTCTCAAAAGTTTGTTAAGAACTAGATAGAAGATACTACCGTAGTCACAACCATTGGTTGATGGTTCAGGTGTTAGTGATAAGTAGTTGCAGATGCTTGTGTTTGTTAGTGGCATTCTGAGTGCTTTCAAGCTAACAATCACAGATTACTTATGGATTTTATTTTTGGTAAGTAAAAAGGGGGGATTTTAAATTTACAGATACAAAATAAGTTCAAAAAATTGGATGGCCATTCCCAGTTCCTGATTGCTTTTACATTCTGGCCTTATATGAAATGTCTTTGAAGTTTCCATCCATCTATTTCCATTTTAATCTCTTCTGGTTGTCAGAGTAGGTAAGTCATGGTGAAGCACAACAATGTCGTGCCCAATGGGCATTTTAAGAAACATTGGCAAAATTATGTGAAGACATGGTTCAACCAGCCTGCACGCAAGAAGAGGAGACGTATTGGTAATGTCACAGAACATGCTTATTTGCCTTGTTTTAAGATGTTCTTGATCATGAAGAATATTGTTTGCTCTTATTATCTCTTCAATAGTCCTTTCTTACCTGAGTTTTTGATGAGCTTGTGCAGCTCGTCAAAAAAAGGCTGTAAAGATCTTTCCACGTCCCACTGCTGGTCCCCTTCGACCAATTGTACATGGACAAACCCAAAAATACAACATGAAAGTTCGTGCAGGGAGAGGATTTTCACTTGAAGAGCTTAAGGTGAGATTATAGTTTCAGTATTTGATTGTATTGTACATAGAATAAAAGTATTTTGTTTTATTTTTACATTTTTGTTAATCTTTTTAGAGGAAGTTGTATTTGTTTGATCAGACACTATAGTATCTCTTCTATTACTTTACATCATTTATTTCACTCTGCTATATTTGAAGTGTTTCTTTGTTAGTTTTAAAGCATATATTTTCATTCATCTTCAACGTAATGAGTGGATTGAGTTAGATCAAAATTGCTTCTTGAATTAGATTTTGCTATGTTGTTGATAACCTTGTTAGAGTAATTTATCATAAAGTGTATTTTGGCAAAGGTTAGGATATGATGCATCCAATATTGTACCATAAGATCGCTTTTTGATTTAGATTTTGCTTTGTTGGTGATAAACCTTGGTAGAATAAGGTATAAAAAATGTGTTTTGCCAAAAGTTTAGAATAGGATGCATCCAGCATTGTACTGCCATACATGTTTTAATTTCTTTGTACCTCTTCTTGAACAGTTTTCTCTGTATATGGATAGTTATCATTGTTTGTTAATAAAGTGAGATGGAAGCATTTTTGAAGTTCTGCAAGTTTATTGTTTATCTTTTACTTTGCCCCCTCTTCATATTTGATTTTCAAATATATGCTGTCATAAGTTTTTCATTGAGGGCAGTTTGCTTTGCCTAGTTAGGTTACGTTAGCAAAGCCATTGTAGAAATATTCTTGCATTGTCTTAATTAGGAAGGGTATTGTGAGGCCACAGTCATGTGAACATATATGCCTTCTTAGGCATTAGCTGATTCATACGAGAAGTATCTCAGGCGAAGGTATTAGGAAGTAATTACTTCACAAAATCTGATCTAGGAAACTTACAGTATCAGAACTAATTTGCGAAGTTTTCTATCATTTTGTTTAATTAGGAAGTAACTACACAAAATCTGATCAAGAAAACTCACAATATCAGAAATAATTTGCGAAGTTTTCTATCATTTTGTTTTATAATTTTCTTCAGCAATTTGCCCTGTTTGTTTGCGCAATTTAGAATTGGTTTAAGGCTTGTTAGGTTGGCCATGGAATGTGCAAATTTGGTTGTTTTCTTAGAAGTTCTAATAAATATACATTGGCAACCATCTATTTTTTGTCATTTTTAAGAGACAACTTCCATGGAAGTCAAAACTTGTATAATCTTATAATGTGATGTCAAGTATAATCAATTCCCAAGAAACATAGACCCCTTATTGCTAAAGATTAATCCATAGGTTAGTTTTTATTGGATCAACATTTTTCTTAGGAATGGGTACTGTAACTATCATATTCCAGTGTTAACACACTGGACTTGCTCTACAGGCAGCAGGCATTCCCAAGAAATTAGCACCAACAATAGGTATTGCTGTTGATCATCGTCGCAGGAATCGCTCTCTAGAGAGCCTTCAAGCTAATGTTCAGAGACTGAAAACATACAAAGTGAAGTTGGTTGTCTTCCCAAGAACTGCTCGCAAGCTAAAGGTAGGATTTTTGCTTTGAATGCTTTTTAGAGGGTTTAAGAACTCTTTGTTAAGTCTTTTTAATCTTTAGGATGGATGTAGTAAGCTTTGCATATCCATGTGTGTAGGCTGGTGATTCTAGTCCAGAGGAGCTGGCTACTGCAACTCAAGTACAAGGAAAGTACATGACAATTACTCAAGAAAAACCATCTCTTGAACTTGTTAAGGTTACTGATGAAATGAAAAACTTTAAAGCATATGCAAAATTGCGTGTGGAAAGAATGAACAAGCGGTTGGTTGGAGTTCGGTTGAAAAAGGCTGCGGAGGCAGAAAAGGATGAGAAAAAGTAGATTTCTGTAGAGATACATAATGTGGTCCATTCTGATCTATTTTTGTTTATTTATTTATTTATTTCCATCTTCAGAAGAGAGGTGCAGTTTGTGCTGCATAGAAAAACACAGGACAAAAACCATAGTTTTTTTTTGAGATGGTAAGATGCATTTTGTTAAATTAATATTTTCTGCTTCTGTTAGTGAACCGTACATCAAAATGAATGCTTTTATGGCAGTGATTATTTTCTATTCCGGCTCTTTGGGAATTATATTAATTTCTACATGCTTGAAAATGCTTTTTATGGCTGTTTAGCTCACGCTACTAAATTAAATGAAGGTAAATGTGATCTTTTCTTTTAGTTCTTTCTTTGCCTTTTATATCAGTCTTTCAGGCTTTTTATTTGTCCATCTTTAACATGCATCAAAGTTTACGGCTTTCAAAGATGGGCCTGGCTTGCTCTCCCCCCCTTTTCTCTCTTTCTAAAATGTATATATTTTTCATAAGAAAGCATTCCTTGAAGAATAAAGTCTTCAGGTAAAGAAATAAAAATGGGCTGAAATATGAGATATTTCATTTTAAGCACAGTTTCTATTGGAAATTATACAAAATGGTCCATTTGAATGAGTAAAAGCCATAGCAAAGCAAACCAACAAGAATGTATTCCCTTTGTTCAATAAGAAGACAAATTTCGTTTGATATTTGAAAATATTATATAGGGAATTGCCATACATGGTAGGTTTTGCAAACTCACTATGCTCTTATGCAACCAATAGACTAACTGTCCAGTCCTTGCAGATGGCCTTTTTATACGCAAACAGAAAGTATACCTCCTATGTACATGGAAATGGATGTAACTAAACCAGAGGTAGATTATCTGGTTTCTTGAACATATAATAGCCTAAGATGACTGGTGAATACAAGGATCCAACTGTGGTACCCATCTGCTCAACCTTTGATCCCCATTTGGCTTGATTTTCCAAAGTCAGAAAGTCAAGCTGAAGGAATCTAAATTATTCCCATTTTAATTTTTCAATATTGGTCATGGTGTTGGTGTTTAACATGCATGTTTTTTCCCACTAGTCTTTTATATTTTCTATCTCATGATATGACAATTTGGTGCTATGTAATTAATTTCTCATGTGAAGTGAGCATTGGAGGATTTCCTATCACTTCTTTTTTGTTATATTTCTAAATCTTCATCCGAGTAGAACATCCTTTTTAATTTGTTTGGCTAATGGTGTGACGTGCATTATTCCTTGGCAATCACTCTATTGGTTTTGGTGAATATCAGTATGTCCACACACAATGCAACTAGACTTTGAAATTTGTTTGTGAGAACTTCCCCCAACTTAGTTGCTTGAATTGCTTACCACTCTCTAAGGTTGTAGTGCCTTACTATTTGAATGCAAGGTTTGCAAAGAGAATGTTAAACCTGTACAATAAACCTGCACAAATTGTAGCTCATAGTGATGAATTTTAGTCAGTTGTGGGGGATCAAGTGGGATGCCTGCTGTTTACCCCCTTGATGATGTCTTCCGCACTCCTACACAAGTTATGTGTGGGCTTCAAAAATGATGCTAGTCCAATACTCTATTCCTATTTTTCCTGTCAGAAAGCTTACGATCAGTAGAGATGGGCAATGAACTTGCTCGAAACATTGGAAGTTATTAACTATCATCGCATTATAAAATCAAAAAATACCATGGAGAATATTTATAATTATCGGTGAAGCAGAGTGATTGCAATGAAAGTCAATGATAGACATTTTGAACTCTCAAAATCTGAACTAGATTTTTAACATACAAGCAAGCTTACATAGCGATAATTTAAAACTAGAGTACACAACTAATCAAGTAAGAATTTTGCTGACTGAAGTTTATCACTGGGGAGGGTCTGGTCTCCTCTGGAAAAAGGGGTCAAGGTTGTAATTTAATATGTTCGATAGAGGGACCCATGGATAATATGCGTATAAACTTGTGACTCGCTATTATTAATAAGTAGTCCAAGTGAAGTTACCATTGGGAGGGATTGGTCTCCCCTGGTAACAAATGGTCAAGGTTGTGTTTCGTCTCCCTTGGGAACAAATGGTCAAGGTTGTGATTGGTCTCCCTTGGGAACAAATGGTCAAGGTTGTGATTGGTCTCCCCTGGGAACAGGTCAAGATTGTGATTGAATATATGCTTGATAGAGGGATCCTTGTATGATATGCTTACAGACTTGTGATTCACTTTGTTATAATTAATGAGTAGTCTGAGTGAAGTTATAATTGGGAGGTTTGGTCTCCCTTGGAAACAATGGGTCAGGGTTGTGATAGAAAATATGTTTAATAGAGGAAGCTATGGGTAACGTGCTTACAAATGGCTCATGAGTAATATGTTTACGAACTTTTAATTCACTTGCGGCCATTACTATTTTGGGAGAGGAGTGGTTGGTTAGACTTTTATATGAAATTGTTTTCATTACAAATTGGATTAGGCTCTTAACTTGCTTTTGAACATTGTCACTACTATGCATAGATTTGGTATCATTGCAAATCACCTTTATGTAGATTTTTTGGGTGGTTTTGGAAATCATCCCAATATAGATTTTCAATGTAGATTTTTTTTATGGTTCTGAAATCACTTCAATATAGATTTTCTTGGAATTGTTAGAGCTTTCAATGTAGATTTTTTCGGGTAGTTTTGAAAATCATCCCGATGTAGGTTTTCTTGGAATTGCCAGGGCTTTCAAAATATATATTTTCTTTTAAATTCAAACAATGAACATGATCATGCAAAACTACAAAGATAATAACGTACAGTTTCATGATGTTAGGAAACAAATTTTGTGGTGGTGAGTTTAGAAGATTATTTTCAGATTTTGTTGTGACCTTGTGATGTGTTGTGGCTTGTGACCAAATTTACTTAACTCATTGCACAGGGCTTGCTTTGGCTATTAAGTGAGTGCCAACATTGGGTTGTCTGATAAATGCGTATTGAGTCCCAATTGTGCTAACATTGGGTTGTCTGATAAGTGCATATTGAGTCCCAACATTGAGTTGTTTCCTTGAATTCATGGGCCCCTTGGATGTCAAGGTAGGCATTGATTAATGTGGAACAAAGTTCCACCACTAAAGTGATTTATGTCAAACATGATAGAATAAATCGATATATCCCATGGCTCTCCTAATTTCATTTGGTAATTATGTTCGTAGGGGTGCATAGATTAGAATACAAATATGTATATACATGGGTTGTGACTCCTAATTTCATTTGTTAATTATGTAAGTATGTTTGTAGGGGTGCATATATTAGAATACAAATACGTATACATGGGTTGCATCATATGAACCTCAAGAAGGGGGAGACCAAGGTTGCATCATATGAACCTCAAGAAGGGGGAGACCAAGAAAATAATCAAGCTCACACGCTTAAGAAGGGATATGAGGAAAATAATCAAGCTCGAAAAAGTAGAGGTCGAGGAAATTAAAATAATGGAAAAATATAATGATTGGATTGGAATGTTGTTTTTTAACCATAGCAAAAAATAATATTTCTTTTTATTTTTAGTAGAATTAGGGTTTGAGGAAATTAAAATAATGGAAAAATATAATGATTGGATTGGAATGTTGTTTTTTTAACCATAGCAAAATATAATATTTCTTTTTATTTTTAGTAGAATTAGGTAGGGGTACATTTTAGTGATCACCGTTTAAGGTTTCCAAGAAACTAAAAACAACACTAAGATTATAAAAAAACCATAGATTGTTTGAGGTTTACCCATAGAGTATCACGAGTGAAGCAAAAAGCATCTCAAGGCTGCATAATTATCTTGTCATGGGGTTAGGGAGGAACTAAGTCATTGTTGATCAACGTTTAAGTTTTCTTTGTAAACATGTGACAAAGTCATTGTTGAGAGAGAGAGTGAGAGGAGACAACTTTTGCTTTGAGCTCAATGGTCAAAAGTGACCTACATTGTGACTTAGTTGTGTCAAATTATCAATGTTATCAATGTTTGTGTTTTCTTTGTAAACATGTGACTAAGTCATTGTTGAGGGATAGAGTGAGAGCAGACAACTTTTGCTTTGAGCTCAATGGTCATAAGTGACCTACATTGTGACTTAGTTGTTGTCAAATTATCAAGGTTTGTGTTTTCTTTGTAAACATGTAACTAATAATCTAGAAAAGGAGGGTTTTACTTTATCAATCATTGTTATTAGCTTACATTGTGAATTAGTTGTTTTCAAATTACCAATGTTTGTGATGTTTTCTCTGTAAACATGTGAGAGATAATCTAGAAAAGGAGGATTTTACTTTATCAATCACTGTCACTACATCTTTATCTTTAAGTAATAAGATTTGATTGATCTATCCTCTTTTGAGCCATTCAATAACAAGTTGGATCATCCAAAGCTATGAATATGCTTCACCTACCTTTCTCTAGATAGTTCTAGGGGTATGTACTTTGTCCAATTGTTGGTTCATTGTCCTATACCATAGAGGAGAGAGAGATCTTGTGCCTTTTTGAGAAAAAAAACACTTGCTCTATCCCACATAAAAACACTCCATATGTATGAGGTGTCCTTGCTAGAGAGAGAGATCTTGTGCCTCTTTGAAAAGAAAAACACTTGCTCTATCCCACATAAAAACACTCCATATGTATGAGGTGTCCTTGCCAACCTTCCCCACTTGCCTCTTCTTTTTTATTACAATCTTAGTGAGTCAATCATAAATATACATGATCTTGTATAGCACTCAAAGAGGAGTAGATAATTCATTGATAAAGTAGCTTTGTTTCTAGCCAACTAGATGGACCACAAAACTATGGTTGTAAGAGACAGATGCTTTGCAACATGTTATTTGTGCATTTTTCGTAGCATTCTCCACACTAGTTCGTACTTAGAGTCCTTTACCTTCTATGATTGTTTAAACGTCCCAAACAACTCTAGTAAAATGACAATCTAGCAAAATGTGTTGAATAATTTCACCATTTACCTTGCACAATAAGGATACACTTGGGCCATTCTAGGACCCCTTTTGAATGTTGTCCCAAATCAATATTTTGTTTCACACTATTAGCCATAGAAAAACCTTTGATTTAAGTGTAGTTTTTAATTACCACACATCATTCAAGCACCATCTATCCTCCTCACTTGAAGCTGATCCAAAAGCCATAGAGTAACCTAGTTTTGTAGTGTGAAACCCCTTGCTAGATTATATGTTTATACAAGTTCATCATTTTTCTACCTAAGCTTTGAAGAGGCCTTGAATATGGCTTGTTTGAACAATTTCCATTTCTTTCCCTAACTTACTTCAAAACATAGTGCATGTGCATTTTTTGCTTGAAGTTTGTAGATTTTCTTCCATTTGAGTATCCTTTTTGGGCTAAGGTCACTGCAAAGTCCACAACCCCCTTCCCATCTATCAAAGGGTTCAACCCTATCTTCAACTTTTGTCCATTCCTAGTCCTCCATCCTAATAAACCTCCTATCATGAGTTATCCTAGTACTAGAGCCTTTTAGAAGATGGAACCACTTGAATATCTTTTAACGGAGCTTCTAAGCCACGCTTCTATAGACATCAGGTTGATGTACTTTTCCTCTAACTTTATGTTGATATACTTGGTGTTTATCAACTTAAACTCTTTGCTGCTAGGAATTTCTCGAGTAAGAAAGGGTCCTTATGATCACATCCTTTGGAGCTCTCAGGCCTTGCCAACCTCTTCCATTGTACCATAGGTATGCCCTTCTCGTTCTTTACCCAAAGACACTCGGAACATAGCTTTATTAACTTACTTATGATTGTCTCAAGTATGAATGCCAATGAAATACAATGGATAGGGATTGCCTCAAGGACTTAGTTTATTAGAGCTAGTCTTCCTCCCGATGAAAGCCATCTATTACACCACATGTTGATTCTCTTCTCCATTTTGTGAATGAGCCACATCCAAGGTTTATGCATATATGCATTTGGCTTCAACTCAAAACCTAGGTATTTCAAACCCATATCCAAACTCAAAATATTATAAGGCACACGTGTTCTTATGGCTAGTGTAGAACCTTATTGAATGAGATAGATCACTTCTAAGCATTAGCTGTCAAGACTTGTTCAAAGCTTTGGCATTATTGATCGTGCCATCAAAGAAAAGAATAACATCATAGAGAAAATATGAGAAACTCATGTCCTTTTATATCTTAATCACACCTTTCAAATCCCCATTTGAATTGAAGCTTGAAGCCTAATGAGGTTGCATGCCCCTTTATATTGCCCCATGTACTATTAATGTGTAGGATTAAACCCTCAAACATAGGCGTAAAGATTATGGTAAGAATAAACAATTTAATCGGGTAGGATTAAACCTTAAGAGGTAGGTGCATTTCTCCCACACAAACATGGTAAATATGATAATGGAAGGGTGGAATTGGGTTAATTTTACTACATTTCAAAACTATAATGTGATTGTTTTAAAGGTAATGTTATGGATGTATATAGTAATGCCATACTTTACTTTTTGATAATAGGTTGTAAAGTGAGAAATGGTCTGTGTTTACAATTAGAATTATGTGTGAGTGCATTCAAGTAGTGTACCTTGATAGGTTGTAAAAGGAGAAATGATGTTTGGGTTTAAAATTAGAATTATACATGTGTATGACTTATGTACCTTGATAGGTTGTAAAAGGGAAAAATGATGTTTGGGTTTAAATTTAGAATTATACATTTGTATGCCTTATGGGTTGATTTATAATTATTTGCACTCTTACAAAGTTTGTTAGAAGAAGCATGTTAATGTTAAAAATATGTGGACAAAAGAGGATGTGGTGTTTAACCATTTATACTTTTATGTTTTCACAAAATTAGTTGGAGGAATTATGCATTTTGGTTTTGAAAATTATGTGATTGGCTTGGATGATGATGTGATATGCTTAAATATTCATTTTGTATTATATAATTATGAGATGATTTACTAATGCTTGGCATATGGACAATATTTTTCTTCCATGTGATCAATGTTCTTTTATGGAATGTCATGATTTAATGTTATGGAAACAAATTATTTTTTCATAGATGCCATGAAATCATGGGATAAATCTTGATTTCCAATAAATGTGATGAGATAGATATCATTTATTTTTTCCTTAATTGATGTTCATTTCTTTCCATTATGAATGTGATGGATGACCTAGACATCTGTCAAACAAATTCATTCACCACCTTGACCCGTTGTTCCTAGGGAAGACTAGTTCAAAAACTGCTCACTAATTCTAAGTGTGTTTAGATGTTTGAAGTATAGTCAATTATTCAGATCTTGATAGTTTGTGGAGCTTAATCATTAACTTTGATCTCAATGAGTACTTCACTAGTAATCATAAAAGAGAAATCTCTCTTACAATAATTGACACTTCTATAGAGGAGGGCCAATTAACAATGTGTAGCATTTCGCATGAAATGACATTATTGTCATATTAATTCTTATCCATTTCATTTATGATAATTTTTTAATTAGATCTTTTAATTAAACCTTCATCTATCATTGTTCAAAAACACTTTTATTTCCAAGGAAAATTCACATTTTTTTTTGTTCAAAAAAGAATATAAATTGCATTCTTCACATGCACATGGCACATTACACAAAACCAAGGAAATTGTGTGACAACTTTCCTAAGGATATCAAAAGTATCTTGTTGTGAACAATCAATTGCCCACTAGCCTAACAAAACTAAAATTATAGATATTCCTATATAAACCACATATATTTTCTTGTAGGAAAACTACCTTCGAAAAGTCCAAAAAATGTTTCAATATTATAGTGCTCCTATATATAACACATTCTATTTAAACAGATTTAAATGATATAATATGTAAAATATGACGATAAAACCAAGATCACAACCAAATCTATATATTTAGTCTTGACTGAGTGCATAGTCCATCTTTAAATTGCACTGACAATAACTCTCTATCTTCTATATGTAAGCCTTTCTTTCACAGTGAATCAACCAAAGTGTTCAACTCCCTATAGACGTACATGAAAGTGATATGAGTAAGCTATTGTGAGTTCACTCTCAATTGCTCTACAAGAGTTTGCGAGTCGACACTTTGAATAGATTGATCTTTGTTCATCCACTTGATTAATAACAAGGAGTCTCCAAATACTTGAAGATGTAAAACATCTTTGGTCATTGCTAGTGAATGCATGCAATGCTATCAACTCAAAATAATTATTTGATCCTCTACCTAGATTTGCTTTGAATTTGACATTGTGAGAGTATGATATATATATAATCCCCCCAATGTTGTTGATGGATTTTGGACCTTCATTGACCTTATCGAAGGACCCCCAGAAATGGACTTGTCTATCCTATCTGCCTAACCCTAGAAACTTTTGTCTATCCTATCTGCCTAACCCTAGAAACTTTTGGTGACATTCAAAAGTGTTGTTAAAGTGCACCAATTTGAATTGTTTATAAACATTTATTAATGCTTATAGATATAAAAATAGTTTACTTCTTGTAAGGATATGTAATATTCAAACCCCCTTTTTTCCGAAGCATAGAAAAATGAGGATTGTCGAAGTTAGCACAAGTATGAAGAATCACTTGTATTGCGATTGCACACCAATAAGCATCGTGCTCTAGTTTTATGACCTCAGAAAAACTCATCCACAATGAAATAATATGTATGGAGATCATTTGGGTAGGCTATCACAACCGCAAGATAGTTCAACTATGAGCCCATAGTTTAACAATGAACCCATTTTGAATCTAATTGTTAACAACCCAAGCTAAGTTGAGTTGTAATGAACCAAGTTGAGGCAATTTAACCTCTTACGGAGGACCATAATATTCAACCTATTGTGAAATAATGAATAAATAATCAATTTAATTTTAAATAGAGAAGCTTAAATAAAAATCATCTAAAAAAACATAAATTTGATTCATTTCAATAGTTTAGATGTCAAATCTTTTTGTAATGTTAATGTAAACTAAATAAACCAAAGTTTAAATTAAAGAAAAAATAATATGTAAACTTTATAAATTTGATTAATTTCAATAGTTTAGATGTCAAATCTTTTTGTAATGTTAATGTAAATTAAATAAACCAAAGTTTACCCTGGATGGGGTGACACTTGGAGTACACGCGTCATCGGATGGGGCGGATACTAGGGCAGTTAAAGCCCCTCGCCGCCACCCTCCTCCCTTGTCCAGTCGTGATGTCTAGTTTATATGAATGCCAAGGTTTAGTGCACTGGGCCTTAATGGAGACTCAGACTTGACTCCTCGACATCAATACAAAATAGGTAATTGCCATTACTCATGCACTAATGGCTACCAAAGCCATCAACTCCTCCTTCCTCTTGGTCTTTTCGTCTTGTGGGGGTCCTATATTGGGCATTCAACTGCTGTTTATGGTCTCATTCTGCTTGCTTTGTTCCACGCCCTGGCTCGCACCACTATTGATTCCATTCGCCCTACGCTCTACTTAGCCATGCCTCGCGAGAGAGGTAAGCCGCGATGAGGGCCAACCTATTATAACCAGTTTGGCAGACAAAAACGCTCGAGACCAACCTCTTTAGCTCTCATCCCAGGTGGTAGCTCGAACCACCCACCTGCTTATGGTTAGAATTGGTATGAAGAGGCTCAACCAGAGCCCTTTCCTTCAAGCACATAGGGTCTCCATGGAGGCTGCCTGGTGGAAGAGGAAATTCCGCCCAACTGGGAGGAATTTCTGCCTTTCCTGCCGTCAACCACCTTGGAGCAATGACCGACCACTTGCACCAAAACCCCTTTCCAGGAGCCAACCGAGACACACTGCATTGTGAAAGAGGAAATCTTGCTTCAGGAGGAACACTCAGGACAAAATTCCACTGCCACTATGGAAGAGGACCTTGCCATGGACTCCGCCGCTGCAAACGATTTAACCACTGCTACCATGGATGAAGACCCTAGAACAAACGAGGTTGATGATGAAGTTGATGCGCAGGCTTACCTGTCTCCCAACTCTTGCAGGCTTACAAAAGATCACCTGGTCTTGATCTTCAAGATGCGCAAGGATTTGGCAGAGCAACAACACCACCAACACACCCTCAGCAAGCGTTTGAATGTCCTGTATGACTCCCTATCAAGCGAGCCTGAGAAAAGTGATCCCTGACTTGCTGCCAGTCTTTCGTCTTCTGACTTCACCAGGAGGAACGCTCGAGTTTGCCCCATGTCTAGTGCTCTTACATGTTTTTTCTTTGGTCTAATTGTTAAGTTTTTTGCACACCACAGACTCTAGTTCTGGATCAATAGCTGGCTGGTGCACTCAGTCCATCGCTTGTTCTGGTTTCCACTCTTGTGGCAGAACAAGTGACAAGTCCCCATGTTTGTTTGTTGGTAAGTGTCTTTTTTAAGGTTTCCAGAACAATGAATAGTTGTCTTGTCTACGCGTTCTAGTTTCCACTATGGTGGCAGAACAAATAACATGCTATAGTGTATGCTTAGACATGTGTGTTTTTTGCTAAGGCAATGTAATACAATATTTTTATTTAAAAAAAATAAAAAAAAACCAAAATTTAAAGTAAAGAAAAAATGATATCTAAACTTTTTAAATAGTTTAGATGTGAAATCTTTTGTAATGTTAATGTAAACTAAATAAACCAAAATTTAAATTAAAGAAAAAATAATATGTAAACTTTTTACATAATAATAGGTAAAATATATCACTAACATATAACGATATGTTGACCTTTAGAACAAATATGCATGAGTAATGTATAAATATTTTAAATAGAAGAAACGGATAACCGTGGGAAAAAAAACATAATTACCAATTCACATGTTGCTCATTGATAATCTCTACTTTAGAATGGAAAAACGTAATTAATGCAAAATTCAAAGCTTGCCCAAAACAAAATCAGTAATCTAATACGACCTAGAGGGGAAAAAGGCAACAAGTACTTGGTAAGATGTTAAAGGAATTGCTAAGATGTAAAATGCAATAAGTGCTAGGTAAGATATATTACTTGGTAAGATGTTAAAGGAATTGCTAAGATGTAAAATGCAATAAGTGCTAGGTAAGATATATTTATTATTTTTTTTTTTTACCTAGTAAGGATTTAATGATTTCTCATTTTTTCTAATGTAATGCATTGAATAGATAGGGTCTTTAATGAACCCTTTTTCTTTAATGGGGTATGGGAGTTATAAGTGTGTATTCAACAATGAACAATTTGTAATGTGCAATGAAATTTTAGCTTTGCATGCATAATTATTTTTAATCTTAATGTACAACATGTGTATGAAGGATGTTATATGTTTTTGGGCATGAGGTTGATTGATTAAACTATGATCATACCAATAACCACTTTCCACAAAAAGTCGAGCTCTAGATCTGGATTGGAGAGCCGAGCTGGAAGCATGGGGATCTGGACGCTTAGGTGTCAGGGGAGTTTTGCAGACTGGATCCACTTCCACTAATTAGCAGGCCTGGTTGAGGGTAGGTGTAGGGGATAGACTAGGGTTTTTGATTGCATGGGTTGACCTGTATTCCACTAGGGTTTATGGAGGTAGGTGTGATGAGCATCGAGGGTGGAATAGCAGAAGATCTGTGGTGGAGCTAGGGAGGGTTGTTCAGATCAGACGATGATTATAGAGTTGAGCTTAGAAAGTACAAAGCCTCGTTAATACCAGATGATGTGAGGTATTTTAGAGGTGGGGATGAGCTGGAGGTCCGTGCAATGCTTGGGACATATGGCGCCTGTCTACATGGGGATAAAGGTAATGAGGTGGTGGAGGTCATACATCACCTTTTCGCTTGGGAAGCGGAAAAGGGTGGGAAAGTGTACGTAGTAAAGACTCCAACAATCTCTTCTGCGGGGGCTTTGGCGGAAGTGCCATTTGGTAAGGAAGGTGTTGAGTCAGTTTTTCTTTCTTTTGTCTCTAAGAAGGGTAAGGAGAACGAGCTAGTGGGTAATGGTGTTGAAAGGAGATGGGGCGAGAGGTCTGGTGTTACCAGTGCAGGGATTGAAGGAAAGGGGATAAGGGGAGACAGAGTTGGCTGGAACGTGGTGGGAGGCAAAAAAAAAGTGGCGGTGACATTGTCGGGAGAGAATACTTTTGAGTTAGTAGGATCCAATACGGTGGTGAAAAACAACAAGGAGGAGGTCAGAGTGCAAGCTGGACCCAAAGCATGGAGGGTAAAAAAGATAAATCCCATGCTAACTCTCGGTTGAGATATAGGTTTGATGGAAGTGGAATCTCTTTCTGCTAGAGGGCTGGTTGGTAGATTCAACTATCGAGCGATGGATGCTTGAGACATAAATGATTGGGTAGATGAGAATTGGGGTCTTGTGGTTGGTTATTCGTCAGAGGTATATTTGTTGACTAGAGGCTGGTTCTGTTTTGTTTTCAAAACCTTGGCGGATGCAGAGTTGGTTTTAAATGTGGTTTGGGTGGTGAACCAAGGTAGTTTAATGCTTAAGCGTTGGCACTGTGCTTTCAACCTTGAAAAGGAGCGCTTTCATTTTAGGCACTTGTGGGTGCTATTACTTGGTTTTCCGCTAGCTCTGTGGATCTTGGAGGATTTTAAGGAAATAGGTAATGCTATTGGAAAGTTTCTGCATGTAGATTCAAAGCTGCTATCAGGTTTGGATATGAGGATGGGCAAACTTTTAGTGGAAGTTGATACAAATGGTGGTCTCCCGACCGATTTGAAAATTGTTTGGAGGAGGAAGGTGATACAACAACATCTGGATTTTTTGGGGGTACCGTTCAGGTGCACAGTCTATAAGGAAACTAAGCATCTAAGGCACCAGTGCTCTGGTAACATTTGAAAGAGCTACCTGTTTGGGATTCAGAGGAGAGCGATATAGAACCGCTTACAAATCCTGCTACAACGTTGGCTGAATCTGTAAATTGGATCGAATCCCTGCCTTCTTCGGGTATGGAAAGCAATGTAGATTGCGGTAAGTACCAAAATATGTTGTCCTTAGATAACTCGTCGCTACTTTTAAATGTTTGTTCTTGAAGTACAACTTTAGGGAAGAAGGAACTCTTGGTAAATTCTGATCCTAAGGGGAATTTAAAGATTGGTGGAAGTTCTGTTTTTGAAGATCTATCCTTGAGGCCGAGTGGTTGTTGGAAGCAGGATGATAGGTTAAAGTCCATAGGATCACCTCTTGGTTTTGGGTGCATGGAGGGATTAGCAGTTTTAGGAAACTCAGAGGAAAAAGAGCTCCCTGCTC
>JZKD02S2387476.1:900972-921921 GCA_000966675.3 Picea glauca | reverse complement strand
GGACCTTCAGGAATAGAGGTTCTTTGCTTTTAGTGTGTAAAGGTGACTTTGTTGAGGAGAGGACTGACAAACTATCTGGGGGTGTGGTAGTTGGAGCTCTGTCCCAGGATGGGAAGACTGAGAGGTTACCTGAGAGTAAAGGTTATGCTGATATTTCCTTGTCCACTTTGATCCCTGATACAGGGAAGAGAAGGATCGATGGTGTTTCGACAACCGATTTGATTCCTATGGAAGACACTGGGGGAAACCTAGCTATGGGTTTGGAGGGGAGGGTGGAGTTTCCTTTGGAAACTTTTCAGGACGAGGCAACAGGAAATTCATGCTCACAGATTTATTTGTGTTTACAAGATCCAAGTATTCTGTCTGAAATTGATGATTTGATTGTAAACTTTAGTCTGTCTTACAAAGATCTTAAACCGTGTACCTTTGTCGATTTATGATGGGGTGGAACCTATCCCAAAGGAGTTAGAAAATTTAGGGAAGGGGGAGTTGGGTAGGGGTGAGCTTGCACAAACCCAGAGGGGAGAAGTTTCTTTTTTGAAGGGAGCAGTGCGTGGTGGGCTGGAGAAAGATTTCTCGCCACTAAAAACTAGAAGTGCAAGAAAATTAGTACAAGAGAAGGAAAATTGTGTTTCCCCTAGTGTTTTGATGAGTGAAGGTTCGAGGGTGTTTAGAGCATAGAAGGCCCTGACTAGGGTTAGAAAATGATAGTTGATACTCTGAATGTCAGGGGAGTGGGGGGAAAATTGAAATTCTTAGCCCTCAAAAGGTTCCTAGATTCTGAAAAATCGGATGTTCTCCTAATACAAGAAACTATGGTTTGCGTAGATAAAGTGAGAGAACTATTTGGGAAGCTCTTTCCTAATTGGTATTTTTGTGGAGTGCATTCTATAGGACTCTATGGTGGTATGCTAACTACGTGGAACCCAAGAAAGGCTGACTGTAATGCTTTCTTGACTCCTGCAGGGATTTTGTTGGATGGAGTTGTGAAAGATATAAATAAAAGTTTGAAAGTGATAAATTTCTATGGTCCTTATGCTGAAAGAGAGGTGTTTTGGGAAAACATTAAAAGGGATGGGATTGTTAAAGAACAAAATATGATAATTGGAGGAGACCTAAATCTTACTACCTCAAGTAGAGATTTGTGGGGAGCCCATGTTAGAATTGATCCTTCACAACTCTATTTTAATCAACTATTTCAAGTTGAGGGATTGGTGGATGTTGAGCCTCTTAAAGTTCTCCCTACCTGGCATAATGGAAGAAGAGGAAAAAATTATATTGCTAAGAGATTGGATCACTTTTTGATCTTTGAGGATCTAGTGCTGTTAGGGTTAAGATACAAAACTTGGGTATGTAATACAAAAATCTCGGATCACATGCCGATTATTCTGCATTTGGAAAAAGACACATGACAGATTGACTATCCTTTTTAATTTAATTCAGTTTGGTTTGATGAACCAAATTTTGTAAATCTAGTGAGAACAAGTTGGAAAGGCCTGTTGGGAAATGAGACTTTAACTCCTATGGATGCCCTGGTAAAAAAGATAAATGTACTTAAGTCTTTGGTAATAACATGGGAAAAAAGAAAAAACTGGCAGCGAAGGAAGAACTAGCAAATATTGAAAGGGATTTGGATACTTTGTACACAAATCATCTAGAGGGTTTTGAGAAGGAGGAAGACAATGCACTGGTAATAGAAAAAGAACAAAGGAAATTGATACTTTTGAGACAAGAAGAAGAGACATGGATGAAGAAGAGCAGGTTAAATTGGTTGGCCTCAGGAGATAGAAATACTAAGTTTTTCCATGCATATGCCAACTCCAGAAAACTTTTTAATACTATTTGGGATATCACAAAGGAAGATGGTACTGTGATTAATTGTAATCATGAACTACACAAGGAAGATGTTGGTTTCTTTCAAAATGATTTCAAGGCACATGAAAATATTTATATTACTGTTCAGTTAGCAGTCTTAAGAAATTACCCCAGAATGTTCTCTGAGGAAGAAGGACGCAGAGTGGCTGATCCTGTAACTTTGGCAGAAATTCTGTCCACACTTAAAAGGTTTAGTGCCTTAAAAATCCCTAGGTCAGATGGCTGGACTATAGAATTTTTCTTGGCCTTCTTTGATTTTGTGGGAAATGATATTTTGGATATGGTTGAAGAGACTAGGAGAAAAGGTAGGGTTAGTGGTGCTCTGAATGCAACTTTTCTTTCTCTCATACCAAAGAGTGAGAAACCAGATTCTTTTGGGGGGTTTAGACCTATTGCTTTATGCAACTTGGTGTATAAGATCATCACTAAGATTATCACTACTAGAATTAAATCCTGTCTGTCATTCAAAATCTCTAAGGAACAATTTGGCTTCCTTGAGGGAAGACAAATTAAAAATGCTATAGGCATAGTACAAGAAGTTTTACACAGTATCAAGGTAAATAATTCTAAAGCATTGGTGCTAAAACTGGATCTGATAAAGGCCTATGATAGAGTGGAATGGGGGTTTCTTAGACTTGTTTTGGTCTAGGTGGGATTAAGCCTTGAAGCTACAGACTCGATTTTAGGGTGTGTGACTTCTACAAATTTTGCTGTGATGATAAATGGTAGGCCCACCAGTTTCTTTAAAAGTAATAGGGGATTAAGGCAAGGATGCCCCTTATCCCCTTTACTTTTCTTGTTGGTGGTAGAAGGGCTTAGTAGAGCTATACTTGAGCAAGTTAGGGAAAATAATATTGAAGGAAATTTTGTAGCAAGAGGCCTAAATATTACCCATATGATGTTTGTGGACGATGTCATTCTGTTTAGGAGTGGAAAAATTTCGGAATGGGAAGATTTTAAGGAGGTGATGGATTTTTTCTGCAAGGTGACATGGATGGATTTTAGTCCACAAAAATCATATTTTCTTGAAGCAGGTTGGAAAGCTGAGGACCTGGCATTGTTAAAGGAAATAATTCCCTTTGAGATAAAACCAATATAAGTCGGTTTTAAGTACCTTGGTTGTTTTTTAAAACCCAACTGTTATACTAAGGCTGACTGGATATGGCTGGAAAAGAAATTTGAAAAAAGAATATCAAATTGGAGCCATAGATGGCTTAATTTAGGGGGAAGGGTGACTCTTGTAAAAGCTGTACTTGAAAGTATTCATGTGTATTGGATTTCTGTGGAAAAAATTCCTAAAAGTATTCTCAACAATATCAGAAAGAGAATGTTCAACTTCTTATGGACTGGAAAAAAACTAAAAGAAGGAATGCATCTGATCAGCTGACAAAAGATAGCAAAACCTAAAAAAGTTGGTGGTTGGGGTATGAAAAATATATTTTCTTTTGAGAAAGCCTTAGCGACAAAAAACTTGTGGAGGTGTCTCATGATACCTGGACTATGACATGAAGTGGTTATTAAAAAATACATTAAGAAGAAAACTATCACTGAGTGGTTCAGAGAAGGTAAGAAAAACTTGAATGGCTCTTGAAATATTTGGTGAGCTTTAACCTCTTCTTTGGCTATCTTAATGGATTGGCTGGTGTGGAAACCTGGAAATGGGAGAGATATTAGAATTGGAGTTGATCCATTGATTGGGTCTCATACTTACTACAATCTTTCCAAGAACCTTGTTTCTGTTTTGAAGGAAAAAGGTATAGAATTTCTGGCACAAGCGGGGACAAGTAGCTTGGAGAACACAAGTCACACTAGATGGAAAAAGGATGAATTGTTGGGGTTGGATGGGGTACTAAGAGAGGAATGGAACTTTTTTTTAAGTGACTTATAGGTTCGGTTTTTGAACTTAATAGTGATAAAGATACTTTATTATGGTCTTGTGATACAAAAGGTGGACAGGTAAGTGCAAAAAAAGCATATGAAGTTCAATTGATGGAGACTGTGGAGGTGGAACAAAATTTTTGGTTTGTAGATCTTTGGATTTGGCAGCTCCCACTTAAAGTCAAACTTTTTATTTGGCTTATGCTTGAACATAGAATCATTACCTAGGAGAATCTGATCAAAAGAGGCTTCACTGGGCCTAGAAGATGTGGTCTATGTGGGGATGCTGAAGAAAATGTACTTTATATTTTTGTGAAATGTAGTTTTACCAAAAAGATTTGGGCTAATATTAAAAAGGTGTTAAAACTATCGGCTTGCTGGGAGGGTGATCAGATTGACGGATGCTTACAAAGATGGATAAGAAATGAAGAAGGTTGGAAATATCTACCATGTTTCATCTGTTGGGAGGTGTGGGAACATAGAAATATGGTTATCTTTGAGGACTACCCGTCGAATCTAAGTAGAGTTTGCAACATGATTTTTCAGGATATGGGAGATATTAAAAGGTCAACCTCATCTAAGGTATGCAGGGTAGATAGGACTCCTTTACTTGATTGGGATATGGTAGTGGGTTTTTTTGATGGTGCTTCACAAGATATGGGGGAAAAATGTGAGGCCGGAGCTGTTTTAAAATGTCCTATTGAAGGCACTTTTAGAATAAAGATGAACTCTGGCAAATGGACCAACACTAGGGGAGAACTACTTGCTTTGTGGTGTATTTTCTATTTTTCTTGCTTTAAAAAGATAACAAGATTACAATTGGTGGGTGATTCTAAAGTTATTATTGATTGGTTTATAGATGCTAACAATCTTCAGGTGGTCTCTCTTCAGCCTTGGATGGAGAAAATCCATGTTTTGAGCGGAAATTTTCAGCAGCTTAAAGCACAACATATATACAGAGTTTTTAACAAGGAAGCAAACCAACTATCCAAGGAAGCTCTAGCTCTAGATGAGGATGGTTTATATATTGCAGGGGTCAGTGAAGAATGCTCAAATATTTGAAAGAATGCTTACATGATAAATCTCTTAGCTGCAAGGGTGATAGATCTGCTTCTTTTTGTTTGTTTGAAAATGGCACAAGAAAATAGAGGAGTTTTTCTATGTAAGGATTAAGTATCTTTTTGACTCTTCGGAGTTTTTGTAATCATATCTCTATAAAGATATATTTATTAGGGGCTTTGGAATCACTGTTTTCAGAAGTCTGATATTGTAAAAGATCTTTTTATATTATACTAATATAAGTCTTTTTTTCTTAATGAAAAAAAAATGTTTTTGGGCATTGTCAAAACCCATAATACTTATTTTCTATTTAGTATTATTTAGTAAATGTGAGCATGATTAAAATTGTAATAACATAAAATTGAATTATATATATAGCTTCATTTCAATCATAATAAAAAACATTTTACCAAACATGTTGAAGGAAGCCATTTTAGAGTATTTTCATGGAGTTTGTGGTTTTCAATATCCACTACACAACATGGACACAATCAATGTTGCATGATGTATTAACTAGTATGGGATTTCACCTTTCATTGATGTATTAACTAGTATGAGATTTCACCTTTCATTGTCCAATGTTTATGTGAATAAGCAGTTTGAACCTTCAATACATTGATGGAACCCACTATTTATTCTTTTTTCTATCTCAATTTAGTACATTTCTCTAGAGTAATGCCTCCATTTAAACATGAAATCATATTGTCGAGGGCTCAACTAGCCCTAAGTAGCCAAACTATGGAAACCTCCTTTCAAATATTTTTTTGACATTTGGAATATCTTATGATTCACATGGATCGAGATTATTAATTGGTTGCTTCACCCTCGTGTTTGAATGCAACTTTGCATTTTATGTCATTTTTTTTTTAAACCAAAATTGGAAAATATTTTATTATAAAAAGAGTTTTAGCATAACTAACAACAAGATTACAAATAGTACTATTTAAGTATCTTACAGATTTTCCACCTCCCTTCACAGAACAGGGGGGGAGAAGGTGAATTTTCCTACATGGGCTTCTCATGCTAATTCCCTAAATACATGGATAGATTCTTATAAATTGATTATAGAGATAAATACCAAAACAAACATATTTATCGCTTATTTGATATAATTCCCCCTTTTAATCAAGGGAAAGTCAAGATTTTCCTAACATCCCAAGAGAGTGTTTGTTTCTACCTTATAAAATATATGGTCTTGATTGGATTTCCTTCAATTTGTTAGAGAGGATGGATTTGGGGTATTCTTCGTCAAGACTTCGACAAAAGAGATGGATTTAGAGGACTCAAAATGGACCTACACTTTTGGTTTCACTTCTTTTTCCTCTTCCTAACTTGAATCTCTTTCTTCCTCTTTTGTTTCCTCTACTTCCTCTAACTCCTCTACACTTTATTTGTCTTACTCTTCTTCTTCTTCTAATTCCTTCTCTTCTTCTTGGGTATTGGCCACTGTATCTTGCGGGGATCAGTCTATGCCAATATGAGGTTGAGCTAGTCGAGAGTTGAGATCCATTATTGGTTCCTCTTCAACTTCCTTTTACATGTCTTTAGGATTTACTGAGCCATCTAAGTTCCCAATAACTTCAAATTTATTGTTGCTTGACACTTGAACACCCTCTTGTGATGGCTTTAGATGAGATGGCCCCTTAAGCTAGAAATTCTACACCTACTTGAAACTGTCTTGAACTCGGGTTCCTTCCTTGTCTATTTCTTTGTAGAAGGCTACTCTTCTTGGATTTTTGGATAGTTTTTAGCAAATCCATAAGCATGATAGGAAATACACTTGAATGGAATATGTTCATAATCTAGCACTTGGTGGTGGTTCCACCCATCTAGATTGATTTGCAAACCTTATGGGAGTCCCTTCTTTAGATCAACCTCCACACATTTTCTTGCACAAGAATATAGGTTTCTTTTTGGTTCTATTCGATCAATGAATTGACCTAGCTTGTTTTAAATCTCTCTAAGGGAGCAATCATCCTAGAAAATTAATGAGAGGAGAGGTAATCTGAACCACACCAGGGCTGATATAATCTCTTGTTTTGGATTGAAGTAAAGGGTCCATGAGGATAAATACATTCCTTGAGATCCCATAAAGTATGGACCAAATATGAATATTAGATCTTTATCTTCCTTAGTTAAAAAGAGATACATAATGACCATCACTAGAGGCAAATGATATCACATGTCCATTGATATTGGGGGACCATTGCTTTGCTACCCATGTTTACATAGGTTTTGGGTTGGTCCATAGGCCTGTAAACTTTCCAACTAGAGCTTGCTCAGATAGAATGATGGATTTCCTTCTTAGCTCCGAAGACATAATATCCAGTTGCGAGATGGATTCCAATCATTTTACAAAATGTTGTTTTTGAGGTTGAATTTGTTTGCTTGGATTCAGGGACCGAACCAAAGAGATAAAAACTTTTGTCTCCCTATAGGAATCTCCCATACTTGATTACAACCCCGTTCCCTACAAATGATGGTGGTGACTCCTTCTCCAATGTCGACTAACAACTAGGGTCTTCTTGGATCCCACCATTGACCTTACTCCCAACGACCACCAACTTCTTGGTTGACAACGACTTACAATAGCGACCTATGGAGGCCAACAACTTCTTAATTCTCCCACCAATGACCTACGATTGCCAATAACTTCTTTCTTGATGGCAACTATTATCTGCAACTGAGATACAACAAGGGTAAACCTTAGGCACAAAGGGAAGAAGATTGCTTCTAGGTATTCATCCCCTCGTGCTAGCTTTATTAAGCGGAGACATACATGGATAAATCTCACCACTTTACATCATGTTTCATGATCTTGATCGGTTTTATTTGACAACGCCTTTTTTCTACCTTGATGATAGTTTTGATTTGATTGGCTTACACATGCTTTGGTTTAATTTCATTTCGCTTGCATGCCTTGTGTCTTGCATAATATTGTTCTTATCCCTTGTGTGCATTTGATTGATTTTGGCTTATGGTTTAACATGATGTGATTTCCACCCTTTATGTAGGTTGTTGTGCCTTGTTTCTATGGATTGATAATGAAAGACAAGCCAAAATCATAACCCTTTAACAAATGACATGAGAGTCTAAGAGGGCTCCACTATCAAATCGATAAGAAACGAATGAGCAAGTAACATATCCAGATGCAAATGGAATGATGTTATGATGCACAAGGGAGAGATAAATAATGTATCAAAACAAATGGTAGTGACATTAGACCACATCTAATGAAGGAACATCATAAGTCAACTTGCAAATTTGCATTACGAGATTCATGGTATTGGTACCCAAAACACAATGATAAGCATGATAGGAGCAACACACAAAATGATAAAGTGAAATAAATGGTTGAGACCAAATACATGAGTATAGTTTCTGACCTCATCTAAGCTTATCTTGCTCATTCCTTGTCACTACAAATATCTTGATTAATTTTTGGACCAAGGGTTTTATTGTGTTTTCTTCATAATTGCATTTGGTACCCAAAGACCACCTTTTCTATTTAAAAATTATTTTCCCATGCAAGGATATAACAACAACAATTACCTATATTAAATAAAATATAGTAGGGATGAAGATCACACACAAAGTTTTTGATTCCCGCTAAGCAACACTCCAAACAAGGTTTGGACTTTAGCCTCAGAGGGCCTTTTGCACATATTTTGGATCTTTGGCCGAAATGAGATTGGGAATTTAAAAAGTGGCTACATAGATGTTTATTAGTCTACTAACTTAATGTAACCGATAAAATTCAATTCCAAGTCCCCCAAGTACAAAAGCGTGCATTAATTTTTTTCCCATCAACTAGGAAATTTCGAAATTTCGGTTTCCCTCTTTATGAAACCCGTCGATTTGAATATGGAATGAGTCATACAACCACTCATTGTAAATATATTCATGTCCTCTATTATTTGAAACACACTATTCGCCCATCCAAGGTCATGAGAGTGAGTTATAGGTTTATGAATCCAAAAAACCAAGAGGTTTCATGGACGCTCATTTTAATTAATTTTTAGTGGTTTGATGAGAAATCTTTTGCTTCATTCTTAACACTATGGACAAGTTGAAGGTTATATGATGGTTATTGAGTGTGAGTAGAATATAATTTAACTCTACTTTGGTGTGCAAAGGGCATTGAAAGTCTTGGAGCCTTGGTGACTTACTACAGTCGTCAAAGAGAAAATGAAGTTTCGCAACAACCCAATTATTATCAATGAATGTTGTTTTAGCATATAGAAGATTAAATCCTCAATGAACAATGGAGAATCATGGAATTGAAGGCTCATCAATGTTTTTGAATTTTTATTACATTAGAGGGTCCAAGGTGCCAAAATTGTTGAGTTTGGAGGCCCAACAATCCTCTTAACCTATTGATTGGATTTCTTGATTAAAAGCATTGAGTTGAGAGACTTGTTTACCTCTTGAACTTATAAATTCACCTCCAAAGTCTAAGTTGGATTAAATTTACCAAAAATAGATCAAGGAAATTGGTTAAATAAGCTATTTTTAGTTGCATTCACTCTCTAAAAGACAAATTGTTGGGTTGGGAGGCTTGCTTTCGTTTTGAACCTAGTGATTGAGCAAACAAGGCCTTGAGGTTAACAAATTTTCCTCCAAGATTCAAATTGCTCACCTTATGTGCTTCTTTTATCTATGAAGCTAGCGATCGAGCAACTTGAAGTTGTCGATTAAAAATTCCCTTTATTGTTGAAAGTTTCTTTTCCATAGGAAGCATCAGTTACAAACCTATAAAGGCAACATACACCCTTCCTTCTCATTTCATTTTCCATTTTCACTCCCAAATGTTTTTTTCCTTTAGCATGTTTCCCTTTATGATGTTTTCTCTTCAATATATACATATCCATGGTGAATCTCATCCAACCAAAAAGCACCTCCAACATTCATATTGACAAATTGTATGTTGATCCCAATACCTTGGGGATTTCATTTTCAATCTAAAAACATGATGCAACTTTATGTTGCATTTTTGGGATGCCTAGAAAGTAATTAATGCATTTTTGGGATGCCTAGGAAGCAATTAATGCATTTTTGCAACAAGAAGTGTGTTCTCTATCTCAATAGATTGATTGGGAACCCAAGGATTGTGTTTTCCTCTCTCGAAGCAAGGGCACAATTCCTATTGCTATGTAGGAGAGACATAGTGGCTCATAATTGTTTTTTTATCCTTAATAACTGCAAAACCTTCAAGTAAATAAATTCAAATTGGCAATGGGTTTTCAGAATCCATTTCATTCTTCACATGTCTTTGTTGATGCAAGAATGGATATGGGTTCTTTGTTTTTCAAATTTATAGGTAATTTTCTTTTTTCATCTATCTCTTGAAAGAGAAATGCACCATTGGTAGCCTTTATGTTGGAGTTGGATTGCCATATATAAAACAATCAAAGGATTAATGGTTTATCTCTCATGTGCAATAGATTAGTTATTGCATGGTTCCCAATTGGATCAAGACGTTGTAGTGCTTCATCCCTTTGCTTTTGCTAGAGAATGCAAGTGCTCTCATGCTTTGAATGTTTTTGAATTCTCATATTTCAAATGTTTAGAAATGCTTTCACAATGGTTGGAATGCTTATGAATCCATTTCTTGGCTTATGTGAGGAGAAGCATTGATTCATTCAAGAGCCATTAATCCAAGGTATTCTTCAAACCATATTTTTATGTGAAAATTAATTTTCAAGAAAGGGAAGGCTTGAGTATAACGATCCATAGATTGGATTTCTTGAAATCTAAAAACCATTATCCTTGGTATTTGAGCTCTAATGATTTGAAATGGGGAAATATACATACCTCAAACAACTTTCCAATCATGGGTATAATAGTTACCATAGGGTCAAAATTGCATACGAGAAGTTAATGGCCCTGTTACCTCATGAATAAGCCACACCATTGTGAAGAATCATTTGGCCAGAAGAGGCAAATCATGGGCACAAGAATTCACAAATTGCATTGCCTTGGATCAAAATAATTTCACCTTGGTTAAAAAAGGACCCATATGATTGAATAAAATGGGATTTGAAGAAGTTAGCATATGTTGAGGATATTTGTTTCCTTTGCTTTCATTCTTACTTATAAACTTCCTTGAAGAAGGCACCTTTTTTTTTTGTGGATTGAACAAAACCTGATGCAAATACCCTTTTTGATTGCAACTTTAAGTAAGCATTGGCATATCTCCTTCTTGTCAACGATCTAGAGTAAAAAGAGAGGAGGCATTATCTAAACATTCACAAGTTTATTTATGCAAGACCTATACTTTAATGGTTTTAAAAATTGTGAAGGATACAAATACGTGGACATTTGTTGAACATTGCTTAGATGGACAGAGACAAAAAAAAGATTTGCCTATGCAGAGTGAGGGTTTTCATCTAAAAAAATAGTTACTCCCTCATTCCATATAGCTGATATGATTCCCTATTTGTGGAAATCCACTGAAAAAGGAATAGTTGTTTTGGATGGAGCAAATCCTAAGACAAGATCAAGGCACCTTTGTTTGCAAATTCAATTAAACATTAGCATATTTCCTTTTTATCAACAATTCTTGGAGTAAGGAGCATGCAACAATCATTACAATCATAAGGATCTTTTCATGAAATCCAAATCCTTTAATTTTGAAGGTATCAATGGTGAATGACTCACTTGTTCATGCACAAATAGGTTTTCCATGGCAAAGTTCAACTTAAGATGAAATGAAACTATAGATTTGTTATACCACAGATTGCCACATCAATTGCATTAGTGAGATGGCTTAGTCCGTTTCCATAGCTTGCAAAATTAAATCCCATCCTCCTTCATCAAAATCACTTAAAAACCAATATTTTTGTTTCCATCTACGAGTCACCCATGTGCATACAACGAATGTTCGTGCCTTTCTAGTTTTCAACTCGCGAATGCCCTAAAAAATTATGATAAATAAAATATTCCACATTTTCGGGTGGAGTTTTTAGTTGGGATCATTCCCAAATTTCTCTTGGCACATACACAATGGAATACAACCACCTCAACCCCTTGAGGACGATATAAAGGAACCTGTTAGCGACAATTTTTGTCTTGGGCACAAAGGTGCCTAGGTCTGCAGGTAGCGTGGGAAGCGCCCGAGCGCAACACGGGGGAATTCCTTTTCCAGTTGCAAGTCAAGCGAGTGGCGAAGTGTTGGTTGTAAGCTGCCGAGATTCAACTGCAAAGAGAATCGATGGTCATCGGGTTTTTCGGGGCTGTCAAGGTGCCCGAGATTTAGCACGAAGGGTAACGCCCATAGTTCAAGGCAAATCTGGGTCGTCCGATCCAATTGGGACAGGTGGTGGCTAGTCGGCGTATCGGGGATCGGTGTTTTGGGATACAAGGAGCCTCCCATTTTTTACAGCTGAAATCGCTGAAACGCCGGAAGCACTTTTGAAGCCAAGCCCATGGTCCTAGCACCAGGTCACATCAAGCGAGCGTGTAAACAGGGGCAGCCCCCTTTATAATAGCGAATTCTATCTGGGCCGTTCATCTGAAGGACGCGTGGCGCACAGCTGGGTCACATCGGCATTCGGGAGTTTGAGGGGCAAGTGCACCTCGTTATTTCACCTCTCGAAACCTCGAACCCCGAATCTCCAAAAGCACTCTGGAAAATAGGCATAAGGTCATGGCCTGTGGTCACTCGAGAAAGTAGAAAGGGCTGTACGAAGGGGAGGCCAAAAACGCCGAATTGAGTTTCAAAATGGGAGCACTGTGTTCTCCAGACGCTGATTCGATGTGATCTAAGTCCCGGTACCTGCTGGGAATGAATGAAGAAGAGAGAGGGTGGTTGAAACCTCTCCTCACTCATTAATTGCAAAGTATGGATGTCCTGGCTGAAAGTCTGCCCGAGAAGGCCCTCTATACTGGTTCTTCTCATGGAAGCCACGCTGAGTCCTCGACTTGCCAGGGAACCTTGCACACACTAATTCAACATTCAAAGGCTCATCTACCCCCTGGCGCGAGCCATGCAGAATTAAGGTGGCGTATGACAGGGGAATGCAGGCCAGATTTGATTGAAGAGACTCCTCATCCCAAAAGTTCCATGGGCTTTTGTTGGGCAAATGTTTAGGAGTATATATGCTTAATTTTGATATTTTTCAAGTATCGATGGTAGAGCGAAGCTCTCGATTGTAATGTTTTAACAGGCACTCTAGTTTTCTGGTTATGCATCTGTATGTAAGATCTCTTGTTTTATGAAAGACAATTTCCCTATTCCATCTAGTTTTCATCTCATACTAAGGGAGTTCATGATTGACTGATTCACATGAATTATTGTAGTTGTGTTATGATAAAGGTTTTATCGTGGCACTATTGTATTCTCTGGTTTTCTGCATTTGAATGTAAGAATATCTCGCGTTTAAATGCATTCTCCTACAGTCTGCTAGAAACCTGATGTTGACAATAGACCTTTGCATCTCTCTGATACAAGTCTTCCTCCCATTCACCCTTACTACAACTCACTGTCTGAAGTATGTCCAAGAGCTCACCTGCCCATGCATGCCTGACCTGGTTTTGGAGTTGAAAAAATATCGTCCGAGTTTACTTCCATTCGATCACCCCTTTCATACACAAATCGTGACATAAACTGATGGGCGTCGGGCTTTGCTCCTGCTGCAATCTAGGAGTGACTTCTGACGCTAACAGAACCTATGAGGGCATGGATGAGGAGGAAAACCTAGGTGCAAGATTATGCTAACTAATTTGCAAGCTTCCCTATTTTCCTTGATCCTTTGAGTAGCATCCCCTTGATCTGGAACTTATTTTTCAGTAATCCTTCTCTCTTATATGACCATAAGGTTTGTTCCTATCCCTTTTGGGTCATTCGAGGAAGGGCCATCTTGCTCATTTGATGCTTGAAAGACCGATGGAGGAACCTGGGCAATTGGTTTCGAGGCAGAGCCGACGATTAGGATTAGGTTGTAACTATCTACTTATATTGTTTTCAATAAAAGAGTTCTCTTTCCCTCCATATATCTGTAAATTGATTCAATCTATTGATATGTGTTAGTTTACTTCATATACTTAATTTTTTGTACATTATATATGTAATTTGAATTCGTAACTACCTCATTGCAACATAGACTTGGTCTCCTTTTGCAGGTTGATATTAGTGGAGATTAGGGGTAAATTAAAGGTGGAGAGCGAGGATCGATATCAAACATAAGATACAAGGTGTGAGGCCTCTCCTTCTCTCCTTCTCTCCTTTTCTCATCAAAATAGTTATTTTCTTATAACATTGTTGTGTGTGATGGTAGGTTATTTCTTTTACATATGGTCTTGCTCTACTTTCACATGACCCAAGGTCACAGGGGAAAGATCACGTAACAAAATTGTTGACCATACTTGGGATATTTTCTCCTAGTTTGGTTCAGTCTTAGGGTGTCTTGTGTTGTCTTTGATTTATGTAATTTTTCATTTTTTTTGAGATGTCCTTTCAAAGCATCTTCCATCTAGAAACCTTTTCTAAGTTTATGGAAGCCTCCTTCTAAATCAGATTTTTTATTTTTCAAGTTTTAATGATCCATCCACGATTTTCCCTTGTATGACATGCAAATGTCTACCAGTCTTAGTGTACACAGTCACAGATCTGTGTAAGAAACTTGATTTTTGAGCCTTTCTCTCAGTTTTGGAGGATTTGGTTTGGTTCTTCAGTATAATATGAGCCTTTTGGGTTTTCTTTTGCTTTTGATTTCCATGTTAAGTCTTTGAAAACTTTCAAATCATCCAAAATATCTTGCTTTTGATTAGGTTAGTCTTTTGGTTATAAGGTTCTTTAGGTTGATCGAAAGGTTAGTCGTGTATAACTGGGTTGAGTTTCCAGTTTGATTGTTGTGTTTTAGTGATTCTTGACCGTTCACTTTCTTTATCTTTACCTTCTTCCCTGTGCTCATAAAAGAAAAACAAAAAATGCATTTCCTTTCTTTTAGTAACAAAAAATATAAGACTACTTGTTTGTTGGTCATTCTTCTGTTGTTCCCTTGCCTCTGAACTTTTCAAGAAAATAATTTTCTTACTAGCATTCAAGTTTTAAGAATTTTGTTTGCTTTGGTAGTTGTTGATTTCAGTTATAGTAGCCTTCTATAAAAAGAAAAAAAATATTGTCTGCAAAGTTCATTCTCACTCTGTTTCGCTTTGCTATTCGAAAAGCATTTTAGATTTGCATTACAAAGTGATTTAGGATCTTGCATACAAAAAATACAGTGTCTTCATTTTTGAAAAAGTAAGAGTTTGTTTTCATTAATATGAAGCATTGTTGCACTCTTTTTTCATTGAACAAACTACATCTTGTTTTTTTGTTCTTAAGTGTGCTTCTGTTGAGTCTATCTAAACACCACCTAGTTTCATTCCACAACCATGAGTAAACAACAACCATTAAAATGAACACTATTTAAAAAATTATTAGACATTTACATTCTATATAGCATACACAAACAAGTTTATGCTAGAGCCTTGGTTTAGGTTGGAGAGTAAAGTTCTCCAAGGCCACAAAAACAAAATTAGGAGCCTGAGATAGGGAGTGTAAAATATGATTGTCGTATATGTGTGGTCGGGAAACTCCTCTCACACAGGACCTAAACACAAGGTCGCATAAAGGAGAGTCGATGAGATACCCCTTTGAAGCTTAAATAAGCATAGTGGAAAGATTGTATATTGGGGTTTTCACTAGTGCCTTACCTCCATGAGAGGCAGAACTTTTGAAGCTTCAAGATTTGTTACCCTACCCATACATTCGATCCCAACTGTCGACTGTCCCCCCGGATGATGATTGTGAGTTGGTAACCATAGTTTCTCTTCCTAGGGATCTCATAGGTGACTACGGGGGTTTGCCATGGTACTTAGGGAAGATTTCATATCACACTTTTCAATACTGTTGGAGGGTTCCCCATGAAGTGTGGGTACTTGCACCATGTAAGGTTGGTCAATGGAGGTCAGGATAACTACTTATCGTTCCTTCGTTCGTTGGTCCATGAGACTTAATCAACCTTTTCCTTTGTACATAAGGTCCCTTCCTTACTTCGTCATTGTTACAGTTCTAGAACCTAATCCACCTAAGCTAGGATATTGGAAAAGTAGTTTGTGTTTGATGTTACCTCCAATATTGTTTTTAGTGGTGCTCTTGGTGATCGTAGATTGATTTAATAAGGCATGTGGACAGTCACCTAGAGTTGACAACTCAAAGTGGTTGATCAACCATCCCATAGATCGAGGAGAATTCAAGGTCTTCCACCAAAAGAAGAAGTTAGAAATCATTCTCCCTTGCCTCCGCTAAGGCGACGTCTTGATCAATCCGGTGCTTTTGTACTAACTAGTCCAGTCAATATCTCAACTACGTAACCCTAAGAAGTTAACGCTTTGGAACCAGAGGTTGTAAACATAGTTACCAACTTAACGAGAACTCTACAAAGTTCTCATTGTTTGGGGGGTCACATTTTTTACCCCGTTTTTAAAAATGGTGCTACCGGTAACACCCCCCCTCCCTTTTTAGGTGTTTTTTTTTTTATATTTAAAATTTTTCAATCCATAATGTTTCCACATTATTTTTTTAAATGTTTATTTTTCATCTATTTTCAATTTTTTCAATTTTTTTTTTCAACGGTGTTTTTAGTCATTTTCCCATGCTTCTTTCAATCTTAAAAATATTTTTTACCATATAGTTTTTTGAAATTAATATTTTTCATATAATTGTGTCTCCTTAATTAATTTATGGTTCCATACTTTTAAAATATATTGGAAAACATCATTTTTAACACATTGTTTACCTTTACTTCAATACATAGAAAATAATTGTAGTTAAATAACACTATTTTTGAATATTTAGCAAAAATATATACATTTTATAGCCATATAGAATAAAAAACCTATATATTTTGGTACCTATTCATTTAAATAACATGTCAAATAAAACATTTTTATGGACATAATTGAACAAAAAAAATGATTTTTAAAAATAAATAAATATATTTTTTTCCATATTTTTATAATTTGAAGTAAGAAAATGACAACATTTAATAAAAATTTGCCTAGTATAGTGATTCACATACAAATAAAATTAAAAATAAAACAATAAAAAAGATTCATCATATAACAACAATAGAGACATATTCATTCTTATTTTAAAATCTGAAAGTCAAAACATTACAGTTATAGCTCATAAAAAAATTGCAAAATTGAGCATCGTCTTCAAGGGCATATTAAAACTAATCAACAATATCATATATCCCAAATTAATCATTCTCAATAGACACATTATCATCTTCTTTGACATCGTTTTGTGCTTCCATTGTGTCATTTTGCTCTTCCATTAGGTCTTTGATATCCACAAGTTATTCAAAGTGATCCTTTCCAATCAATCCTCCTAATGGTACTTGACGTTCCTTTGACATTTTTTCCACCTTTTATTCACGAAAATATCATTTCCTCAAGCCAACTTCTTGCATTTCATCTAGAAGAGTTGGAATAACATTAATTCTTTATTGAATAAAACTACACTGTATCGGGTCAATTTCAATGGCTATGCAATTTCTTCCTTTCTGTAAGCAACACAGTAATGTTGTACCTAATCACCAAATACAAAATAAATAATGAAGTTAAATACTGTAAAAAGAAATAAATTAAAAATAATATAAGATTGAAGTATGATTTCATAAATGTTAGATCATAATTCTTACCTGAACCGGAGAACAAATCCAAAACCCAATCCCCTTCATTTGAAAATGTATCTATAAGATAATTAATTAATGCTTGTGGTTTTTGATAAATGTTAACCATCTCTCCTTTAAAATCCTTTTCCTCATATGTTAGCTTTCTAACCACAACATTGTAAACCAATAAACTATTAGGATTCCCTCCATCCTTTACATTGACAAGAATAGAATTATACGAATAATCTTTTGTCTAGGTTGCAAGATGTATACTCTCAAAATCACATTTAAATGGTTCTCTATTGGAGCTCTGAATATTAGGTTTGTGCCTATAACATAAATACGTGCAAATTCAATTAACTTGTGAATTAATAAAATTGTTTTATAATCTTAATTGCTAAACATGCACTTTCAATATCTTACCAAATAAACTCCATCATTGTCTTTTCTTTTCCCTTGAAGCTTGATTTTACTAATCCTTGTCGTGTGTCTGAATGAAAAACCAAAAATATCCAAAATGGTGATGTTGTGACTTCCATAAATCCCATAACCACTTTATTGAAAGCTTGATAAGTATAAGGCTCAGTATCATATCCAATGTTTTGGATATTATAACAATGAGGGATATACACAATAACTAGGGAGTATTATTTTTTAGGAACAATATTTGGAATTTGTTCACAATCACCTAATATCACTTTATATTGAACAATGTCGATCCCATTCCAAATGTAGAGATCAAGGGTGTCATCAAGTTCAACAATTTGAACACGTCTCTTTCTTTCTCTTTCAAACTTGTTTTTTTGAATAAATTTTTTGAAGGTTTCAGGTACCCCATCTGCATTCTTCTTTGGCATATTTAATGAAACAAACAAACATATAGTTATATATCTATATCTATTAAAATAGAAATAATTAACCTTCAAACGATTAATATGAATGTAATAAATCAACATACCTTTTTGAATGCAACACAAAATTGTTTCAATACTGTTGTAGAGCTTGAATTCAGATAGTTGAGTTTAACATCATCCCAAATTTCTTCATTCAACATCTTAACCATTTCCTCTTATATTCTCATATACACCTTGTGACTAAAAAAAAATAAAAATAATGTTATAATAATATATATAATAAAATACTTAAAACATTGATATATTAAACTGAAAAAAATATTTTTCTTGTCCTAACATAAATAAAAATAACTCAACAAACTTACTTTTTAAATTCATCACACATTTATTCCATTGACAATTCACCCGACCTTACACGTGATAATATAGCTATGATAAGTTTCTCATCCTTCACTCCTTGTATCGTTCTCCAAAGTGTTATAGTCATATTTCTTGGCATACTTTTTTATTTCAGGACCTGTCTTACTTGTGACACATATTAATGGTTTATCCTTCTTAACTCTCTAATTTTTTATACTAATATTTCCCCATAGGGTGAATATCTCATCTATAAAATCCCATACCTGTCAAGTTCTAAATCCCAATTGAAAATAACTATCGACAACTCTAAATACATCACTTCCTTTGCGGTTTTTTTCTTTTGCATTTTCATCATCAATTGAGAAGCCTATTTCCATACAACATTGCTTCTGAAACTTGGCATCAACATTTGATCTCTCCCCACAAAATATTTCATAGAACTCATTATGGATAAATATCACCCTTGGAATGAAATTCATGGAAATTCTATACTCATTATCTGTGTTATGATCCCATGCCAATAACTTTTCTTTTGAATCTGTTAAACCAATATAAATTATGCATTTGACTGTCTCAAAAAGAGGATTATTGGGATATTATTGCATCAATTATCTTCTAGCCTCTGTAGAATGATTTCCTCCAATCACATAATATTTGTAGTCAAAACATTTTGATCTATCAAATTCTTCCCTCCTAGGAACTTCCATTGGATCAACAAGGACTAGGTAGTCAACCACATGTGCATATGGATTGTACCTAATCAATGCTTTCAAATTGTGAATATGCAAGTGATGCAGTTTTTTGATTTGATATTTTTATTGCCCTTTTGTGGGTTTATAAAGTTGCTTCACATTCAACTGAAATGGATGGACATCATCAACTAAGTTCGCCATCCTCAATCTATTTCGAATGACATTTTGTGTTGTTTTCATAATACCATCCTCTAGATGAACACCTGGTGTTATTATTTCTTTGCTACTTTTAGGACTTTCATTATAATATTCAGAGATAATGATGGCTTCTTCTTCATCAACAACATTTCCTTTCTTCCTCTTATGATTTAAATGAGTTTCATTTAAATCAACGATTTCTTCATAATCAATAGGAATGGAATCATCACCGACCATCGCTCTTTTGCATTTATCTTGTTTATTCTTTTTGCAAGAAGGTGTTATAACCTCATTGGGACTAATCTCAACCAAATATTCATTTGGAGTTTCCTCATTTTAAAATGTAACCTTTTTAGGATATCTAGAATGAGGAATTTTCTTTCTTCTTTCATGTTCTTCTCTGTCTACTCTTGCAACTTCAACCTCTGTTACTTTTTATTTCTTTTTCCTTCCTTCTTGTGTCTTTTCAATATGAAAAACATTGATGACATCCATGATATTATTCTTTGTAAAGTAAATCCCCACTAACATACGTTAAAGTCGTTCAACAAGATCCTGTAAAAATAAAATATCACATTTCCATGTTAAATAAAATAAAACAATCAACATGATACTAAAAATATTAAAGGATACAAAAATAAAAGTAAAAAAAACTTACATTGCATTTTTTAATGTCATCAATGATGGATGCACATAATTATGTAAAACATTTATCCTTGTTATAATTGCTCAATTTCAAACAATATCTAATCTTGATATAAGTCATGCCTTGTTTGACGAGTGCATAAACAGTATCTGTGTCTGGCACCAAACGTATATCTCGTAACACGCCATATGCCTAATAATTTCCATGCACATGTTCAAACTCGACACAATACAAATATAGATGTGCTCCATTGGTTCCTTTCTTGTATTTAACAAACCAAGAAAATTTCAGTTTGTTTTCACCTTCCACACATTTCCACTCTGTAACATTCTTCATTTCCCTTGACAACTCAGGTGTTGTGCTATCAATTTGTTGCCTAACATTCATAGAGTTCCCAGTTGCAATTTTGGATGCCATTATTGTAGGTTGTGATCCAGATATATTCATAGATAATCTATTTCCTGCCATTTTTCCTATATGAAAAAATAGCCCTTTTGCATTACAATAAATTAAAAATAAACATTGACTATAAGAACCAAGTTAATTTTTTTTTTTTTGACCCATGGAGTTATTGGGGCGATGATGGGACCAAGCCTTGGCTTACGGGGGTTAAGGTGATGATGGGCATCACCCAAGCTAACCCCACAACTAAGCCATGGGAGCACCCAAGGCTTGCCCGTAGGGGCTGCCCCACCGTGGCCAAGGCATGCTCACATGGGCAC
>JZKD02S2387476.1:889142-899520 GCA_000966675.3 Picea glauca | reverse complement strand
GTCTTAAGGGTAATGGTGATTTTCCTTCAAGTGAATATTTTCATGGAAGATCCAATGACATTGGTGAGGATGGTAATCATTTTTCTAGTGAGTTTGATATTCATCTCATCAACAACATTATCAATGAAGATGATGATGGAACTAGGAATGATCATGTTCTCAATCATTCAACTGCAACAAATCAAGGTGATGAAAATTCTCTTGTTCAGTCTCCTGGCAATCGTCTACTTGATATTCCTTCTGGTGACGAGGAAAATCCTTCTAGTGAGGATGATGAAATAGTGGAGACATTGCAAATAAACATTTTTTCTAGGACCAATACTAGACCTTTTTATATCAATCCAAATCATTCTAGTTATACAAGGTCTAGGAAATAATTTCTCACTAAATCAATTTCCATAAGTGAATTGATTTCAAGTGAATGTTTTCAAAATAATTGTTTGAAAATAATGGACTACATGTATGCCTTGAATAAAAGGAAGACATATTTTTCAATGAATAAGAGCATGCAAAATTCATATTTGATGGGGTGCATGATATCCACCAAGACATGATATGATTATCACATTGAGAATATTTTACTTTGCATAAAGGCTTTCAAAAAAATTCACTCAATTGGTGATCTTCGTCTATCAAGAATCCAAACAAGGTTAGAAAAAGATCCTTCATTTTATTCAAAGGTACATCATGGACAAGAGAGTGGTCCATTAACAAACACTACATTATCATGGACGCGTGACATATTTTCCAAACATGGAGAGTGTATGCGAGATAGAGACACAATACATATTCCAGATAATTTCTCAAGGATGGAAATCTAGAACTTATACAAAGGATATGCTGAAGGTGTTGAAGGAAATGGTAATTTTAGTACATATGCATATTTTACAAGAATATGGAACAAATAATTCAACAATGTCCGTATTCCTAAGAAGTAAAGGATGGGGATTTTCAGTATATGTGCTACTCTTAAATCAAGAAGAGATAAATCTGAAGGGGCAAAAAGAGGTATGTATTTACTATTTTTTTTTTTAAATTGGATAGATATCAACTATGAAAACATATGATAAATATTTTCATTTTATGTCATGTGTAGATTCCATAGTCAAAACACTTCAAGAACATCATAATAAAAAATCAAGTGAAAGGAAAAAGTTGTACAAACATCAAAAGAAGTGTTATGATGCTCCAAACAAATATTTAGGTATGATAATTGATGGCATGGACCAGAAGAAAACACTTCTACCACATTTTGTTTGTACACCAAAAATTTATAGGAAGAGAATTTCATTTAGTTTCACTTGGTTGGTTGTATTGTTTTCAATGGAAAAATGTGTCCAAGGGTTTACTTGATCTAGGTGGATATTGGTGGCCACCCACCTTTTCCAACTGGCTCAAAATAGTTTTCTGGCAATTTTGGTAATTTACTATTTTTAGCAGGTTTCCACTTCCGGAGCCGTTTTGAGGCCCTAAACGATGTTATTTTGGGAAAATGGGAAGAAATTTGTATGTCCCTTCAATATTTCCCCCAAAATTAATCTCCTTGACGATACCTTTCCAACAGGCTATCATATGCCTAAAACGAAAATCGTATGCAAAAGTTATGACCCTGGGAAGTTGATGTACTAACTCACCCAAACGGGGCCCACATGAATTTTGGCGCTTCATATCCTAGGGTTAGGTTTTTGGATGTCTAGGGTTTTTGTCATTCTTTTTTATTGTAAAAAGGCCTTCAGAGTCTCATTGTAATCATCTTCTTGTGAATGAGCGCAACCGTCACATCTCTTATCAGAGATAAGCCACCACCATTCCAGCAAGCTTGTTTCCACTGCATTTTACAGTTTCAACTTATTTTCTTATTTGAATAGAAAACCAGTTTTACTGTATCTCTGTTATTTTGTGTTAAACACCTATTAATAATTTGTAGTCATTCCGTTCTGCTCATAAAATCCGAATAAGTGGTATTAGAGCGGTCTGCTCCTTGTCATCTTAATGCATATCCCCAACGAGGTCAGAGTATAAAGAGTTGGGTCTCGAGCTTGTTTCTCTTGAGGAAAAAATATCTCACACGCCCAAGCGACCTCTCATGGTAGGAGAAAATAAAGATGATGGGACAAGAGATCCTTTCATACTGTTGATTGAGGAATCCCTCACGCAACAAAGGAACGTGATGATGGATAGTTTCGCTCAAATCCTTCGGCGACTAATGCGACACATCTTCTTCAAGTGGAGGCGCTGCCCCCTTCAAGGTACAAATAAACTTCAATATTTCTATATTTGAAGGTTAGATAGATGCAGATGTTGTACACAAGTGGTTGAATCTACTAGAAGGGTATTTTTCTGTCCATAACTTTTCGAATAGAGAAAATATTACTTTTGCGCTCCTCAAAGCCATTCCCCATGTCAAATATTGGTGGGAAACTTTCTATGAGAAAAAGGAAACAGAGGAACCCTCATTATTTATAGTCACGACCACCTGGGAATCCTTCAGGGATGCTATTAAGGAACAATACTACCCTGTCATAAGTTATGACGACTTGTATACCAAATGGACCACACTGCGGAAAGAAAGAGACCAAGTAGTGCCAGATTTCAAAAATATCTTCCATACCTTGCGCACCAAGTTGGGTACCAAATATTCAGAGTGACATCTGGTGGTCAAGTATTGCGGTGATCTGCATAGATACATCCAGACTGAAATGGAATTTATGGGCATCTCATCCTTGGGCGTGGCCTACCGATATGCCATCAAAATCGATTAGAAGCTCAAACAAAAGATGCGACAATTCGGGCCTGGGAACCCCTCACAAAAAAAGCCAGGAAAGGGTGGCCCCAACCCATAGAAAAAAAGACAGAGAAAATATGGACAGTATCATGACAACCAGTCCAAGCCACAAGAAAAGAAGGACACTGGAAAGAAAAAGAAAGATACCAGGAAGTGGTGCGACTTCCATAAGAGCCCTTGGTATAACAATGCTGACTTCCGCTCAAAGCAGTTGTTGGTGGCCGAAGTGAAAGCATATGAATTAGATGTGGGTTCTGACTCTGAGCCATAACCATAAAGGGGAAGACAAATCATTGATGCGGAACCTAGTTCCACCATTTCTACCACCAAGCTCCAGCCTGGTGAACCAGACGAACTAGAAGAAGGAAAGTGCCTCTTCCATTCACAGATGTGGGTAAAAGGCACCCCGCTGCACTTCATCGTTGATAGAGGTAGATAGATGAACCTCATCTCAGCAGAGGTCGTCAAGTGGCTGGCCCTGCCGACAACGTCATACCCACAACCCTACACCAGTGGATGGATCTGCCAAGGACGCGATCTCCACGTCAACCAACAGTTTCGATTGTCATATGACATCAATCCCTTCAAAGACGAGGTATTGTGTGATGTTTCTCCTCTCGAAGTTTGTGATGTTCTTTTGGGCCAACATTATTTATGGAAACATCATGCTGTATATGAGTCTAGGACTCATAATGTTATTATTACTTTGAACAGGAAATTGTACAGGATACCCAAGGTAGTCCCACCTAGTGTTATTTCCTCGATCACTGCTAAGCAATGCAGGAAGGTCATCTCTCAGATGGGGAAGTTTGTCTTCTTCGTGATTCACTCTTAGAATAAGTGAAAGATCACATCCACATCTAGGGTCTCTGTAGCTGACTTCTCCACATACCAGAAGCAAGTAGATAAGGTCATGGAAGAATACTCAGATATCTTCTCCTCACCTACCGAGGTACCTCTGCACTACCAGGTCAAGCAACCCATCGATCTGAACCTCGATGCACCACTGCCCAATGGGCTAGTCTATCACTACTCTCTGTTAAAGAATGAGGAGATCAAGCGATAGATCCAAGAACTATTCTACAATGGGGCACATCCGTCCCAACTCATCACCTTGCGGGAAACTAATCGTGTTGGTATAGAAGAAATATGGAACCTGGTGACTCTGCATTGATTACCGGGCTCAGAATAAAATCACAGTCAGAAACTGGTACTCGATTCTCGAATCGATGACCTCCTTGATCTACTCATGGGGGACAAATAATTCTGTAAAATTGATCTAAATTTTGACTACCACCAGGTCCTGATGGAACATATAGATGTATGGAAGAGCACCTTCAAGTCAAAGGAAGGCCTTTTTGAATGGTTGGTCATGCCCTTTGGTTTGACAAATTCTCCATCCACTTTCATGAGGATGATGGACGATATCCTGCGACCATTCACCAACACTTTTTTAGTGGTGTATCTAGATGGCATTCTCATTTACAACAGGACTTGGGCTGAACACTTGCAACATATTCAACAGGTTCTGCACATCTTGCGACAACACAAGCTATACACCAACTTGGAAAAATGCTCCTTCGGCATGGACATGGTCCATTACCTGGGATACATCGTTGATGAGCATGGCGTACAGGTGGATCTAGCCAAGATCCAGGTCATTCGTGACTGGCCAGCCCCAACCACACTCACTGAGATTCGAAGCTTCTTGGGCCTTGCCAATTTCTACCATAGGTTCATGTTGGGATTCTGCCATATTGCATGGGCTCTCAGCCAAATAACCAGGGGTGGTGGTAAGGTAAAATTTGTGTGGGGCTGGTCCCAACAACAAGTGTTCGATGATTTGAAGCAACTCTTGTGCTCAGACCCAATACTTTCACTATCATACCTGCAACAACCCTTTAAGATCGAGATAGATGCTTTAGACTATGCTGTGGGTGCCGTTCTCACTGAGTACAACCACCCCATGGCCTAACATAGTGAGTTATCAGATGCTTCCTGTAAGTACCCTACTTACGACAAAGAAATGTACTCCATTGTGCAAGCCCAATGCCAATGGAGACATTAAATTCTTGGGAAGGAGACAATCATCCACATTGATCATAAGCCACTGCAGTTCATGCAGACACACAGAAAATTGCAGAATAACTGCCATCAAAATTGGTCTACATACTTGCAACAATTCCACCTCAACATCAAGTATAAAACAAGAAGCACCAATCACATTGCTGATTGCCTTAGAAGACCTCCAGTCGTGACAATTACCATGGTGCTAGACTCTCGCGGCCATGAGACCTCTGGATGGCCCCAACTCTATGAGATAGACCCAGACTTCACCACCACATACCAAATGTTGGGTGCAAACGCAGTTGTCGATAATTTCCATCTTCAGGATGGGTTGTTTTGTCGTCTGACCCATATCTGTGTTCCATAAAGTGAGCGAGAGAAGTTGATCTAGGAATCCCACTACAGTTGGGTGGTAGGACACTTCAGAGTAGAAAATACAGTGGCGATTCTACACAAACATTTCTACTAGCCGAAAATTCGATAGGAGGTCAACAAGTATATCAGGTCCTACACTGCCTACGCTATTGCCAAATCGACCACTAAGAGATAGGGCTTGTACACCCCTCTTCCTACTCTTGACATGCCATGGGAATTCATCTTAATGGACTACATGTCAGGCCTCCCATGCACCAAGCGGGGAAATGACTATGTTTTTGTGGTTGTTGATCGCTTTTCTAAGATGGCGATTCTGGTTGCCTGCAAGAAGAACATCACAACATAGGCCATTGCCAAGATCTTCTTTGAACGAGTCTGAGTACATTTTGGAATCCCACAAACCATTGTCTCATATTGGGACAGTCGATTTCTCATCACATTCTGGTCGAGCCTCTGGTAACTGTTGGACACCAAGCTCACCAAATCCACAACCTTCCACCCCCAGACAGATGGCCAAACTGAGGTCATAAATCGAATTATTGTGCATATCCTTCACATGTATAATTAAAAGCAACCTCACACATGGGATGAGATCCTTCCCTATGTCCAACATAGATACAACCTAGCCTTGCATAGCTCAATGGACCACAACCCCTTTCAGGTGGGGTCGGGATTCCAACCATTGGGTCCCATAGATTTTGCACTTCCCCTTGCGGTCACCTTGACTGACTCACCTCCTGGTCCAATTGAAGCTGACAAAGCCACCTGATTCATTGATCAGATCCAAAACATCTTCCAACAAGTTCGGTATATCCTACATAAGTCCAATGACAAGTACAAGCAACGCCATGATCAACATCGGGTGCCACATAAGTTTCAGGTGGGTGGAAAAGTTTGGTTGCAATTGCAGAAATAATTCCTTACAGGACCCCATCAGAAGCTTCGCCCACTCCGTTATTGGCCGTACACCATAACCAAGGCCACGGGGGATAATTATTTTTAGCTCAACACTCCTCATTTCCTTGTCCTGCACCCAGTGTTCAACGTGGATCTCTTTCGCCCTTATTTATGACCATTATTGGACACCTCAACAGTATTAGAACAACTGAAACCAACATATATCAAACCTGACTGCATATAACAATCATCCAATGATCATATTGTGGATATACAGATCAAGGGCACTCGACAACAAAGTATCCATCTTTATCGAGTCGTCAAAGCAAGGCAGCTCCTGCACCAAGGCAAGTGGCTCACCCAGGGCCAAATTCAACAGAAATTTCCTCATCTGACGGGGGAACTCAATACAATGGAGAAAATTGCTTCCTAAGGAAGGAGGATTGATCCAGGTGGATATTGGTGGCTACCCACCTTTTCCAACTGGCTCAAAACAATTTTCTGGCAATTTACTATTTTTAGCAGTTTTTCACTTTCGGAGCCGTTTTGAGGCCCTAAATGATGTTATTTTGGGAAAATGGGGAGAAATATATAAGTTCCTTCAATATTTCCCCCAAAATGAATCTCCTCGACGATACCTTTCCAGTGAGATATCATACACCTAAAATGGAGATCGTATGCAAAAGTTACGACACCGGGAAGTTGATGTACTAACTTACCCAAACAGGGCCCACATGACTTTTGGCGTTTCATCTCCTGGGGTTAGGTTTTTGGATGTATATGGTTTTTGGAATTCCTTTTTATTGTAAAAATGCCTTCAAAGCCTCATTGTAATCATCTTCTTGCAAATGAACGCAACCGTCACATATCTTCTCAGAGATAAGCCACCACCATTCCAACAAGCTTGTTTCCGCTGCATTTTACAGTTTCAGCTTATTTCCTTATTTGAATAGAAAACCATTTTTACTATATCTCTGTTATTTTGTGTTAAGCACCTGTTATTAATCTATTATCATTTCATTCTGCTCATAAAATCCAGATCATTATTTCACAACTCCAAATATTCATAATGATGAAAATATGACCATCACCATAATTCATCATGTCCTCATTCATTGGTCTAGAAACCTTCCTCAATTTTTCTATCTACAGTTGGAAAACACTAGTCATGAAAATAAAATAAAATTTTGTTTGGATATCTAAGTATGCTTGTTGAACCGGGAATCTTTCAAAAGGTAAAAGTTGGTTTCCTTCTTGTTGGACACAGTCATGGTCATATTTATCAAATGTTCAATCATTTTTCAGTAACATTGAAGAGGAAAAATGTTGGAATACTACCATCATTGATTGAATGTATTAAGAAAGCATACATTCTAGAGCCTATTTTTTATATATTAGAAGAAACTATTCACTCAGATCAACATAAATGACTTTCTATTCAAATCAATGTTTCCAGTTTAATAAACTTCTAACGCTGTCCCTGTTTTGAGAAAAACAACTCAACTGTACCTTCCCGTCCTCGATATGATTTCCTAACCAAAATCTAAGTGTCCAATTCATGATGAGGTTCATCAAAATAGAAGAGTAATTGGTGAAAGATAATTTTTTTTTCATTCCAAACTACGAGATTTTCAGTATCACCCTGCCCTCTTGAATATCAGTAAGTTCTGCAAACTATAAACAAATTCTAGAGGGTTGAAAGCACGGTAATGTATGGGAAGTGTATGTAAATCCGTCGAGACACTGAACAGGTCTGCTGGCAGCGGGTAAATGCATGCATGATACCAAGGAAACTTCGCCAGAGTACTGAAAAGGCCTGCTGGTAGCGAAGTAATGTCGGGTTTAAGAAGATCCTCAAGTCTGTTTTCAATTTGATCAAAATGAAAATATGTACCGTATCATGGTTGAATGACTCTTGGATTGGATAGAGGTACTAGAGTGGGTCAAATGACATCCCTTCCGAGGCTATGGATGCCTGCTGGCAGTAGTGGCTCTGTCAACAGTATCGAATTCAACTACATAAACGATCACTACACTCGTAATCTAAGTTAGATACCGGATGCCATTTTTTTTAGACAGAAATACATCTCATACCAAACTACGTTATTTTCTTAGTTATGATCAGTATGCTTGACCAACTGTTAACTATTTCTAAAATTCATTTCATCTGATTCACCTTGGCATGAATTTTTTGGTGATGCAGAGATAACTACTTCGCCCAATACATCTCCATTGTTGGCAGCCACACATGATTTTCGATACTTACCACGATCAAAAGAGACTATCCCTTTCTGTAGCTACCATCACCTTCTATTTGTAAATATTTCAAGGCAATGATTGGGTAAAGTTTACCTTATTGAGTTTTTCGTTTGCATTTTCATTTGTTTTAGTTTTAATTCATGACTGTAAGCATGAATTTAAACATAAAAACTTGGATTGTTTTCATAATCTTTTACCTTAGAAATATCGTTTTAAAATTAAAATTAAAATCTTATGAAATGGTTGGTTAATTCACTATTGAAATCTTTGTGTATTAGGGTTATTAATAATTCATTGGTTCTATAGTTCGTTGGCGAAATGTTTGAATGCACACAAACTTTGGTTAACTGTTGATATTATTCTCATGAATTCGGTTGTCATATTAACATTTATGCAAATGAGTACATGCATGCTGTACTTGCATTTTCGCCTTACCTTGTTGGCCTGAAACATTAATGAAACTATTCATTATGTGCGTAGGGTTTATTACTCTGTGATTTTTGGCACTTATCGTGAGAAATGGCTTGGAGTCTTATGAACCTTCTGGTTTTCATTTTTCCTAATTCTCTTGTTTGAGTTATGATAGCTCCCAGACTCTGTGATTTTCGTGCTATTACATCCCATTTATACTTGTCTCTACTCCTCATCCATTGGGAACCTAAACCTAGCCCTGGTGATTTCTATTGTATCCTTATCACAATGGTCATGGCACCTGTCATTCGTATCGAGCTATACAGATTCCAAGCTTTTGTATCCCATGATGACACTATTGAGGACCTAAAGGCTCATGGGTGGAATGTATTCCTCAAGAAGTTTGAGGGCTATAATCTCTAGGTTGCAAAAGCATTTGCACATACTTTTGACGACTTCAAAGCCAAGATTGGGGACATACAATTGGAATTAACAGAGGATTTCGTGAGAAAGGCGACATGACTCCCATCTAAAGGAAAGAGGTTGTTCAAGAAAGCTAATATAGAGGACGTCCCATGGAGTTTATTCATGGCTTCCCATAAAACCACTTGCTATATAAAAGGTATTCCTATTGCTCTGTTAAAACATAGATGGCATGGTCTCCTTTTAATTATGAAGCATTTTGTTATGTGTGAACGCCGATATGGGATAGTTTTTCTGTACCACATCCGTTTTCTTATGAATTTCATAGGGTTTGAGTTGGATATGCCTTTTAACCTGTTGATGAGTCTTTGAAAAATGTCCAAGCGTTATAAGCGACAAGGTATCAATTCGAGTTTGTTTCACCACATACTCATTAAACTCTTGTTGGTTTATCACATGTCGAAGATAGGTGATAATTGGGAAACCTTTTTGATAAGAAATGGCTTCACCCAGGCCGACACTACAACCAATGTTAGAAAAACATGACCTTGGAACAATAAAATAAAACAAATGCGGAAATAAAACACAGAAGATACACAATACAAGAGAGACACAAATTTACGTGGTTCACCCAGTGTGGGCTACGTCCACCAGAGAAATTGCCAGGTCCTTTCTTTATTATTATCCATCAAAATGAAGGGATACAACCTACAACAAAACCCGCTGTAACTTCCTCTTCTTTCTCTCACAGTCTCCTCTCTTAGAATACAATACTTGCCAACCTACACAGCCGCAATACATTTCCATCATAAAAGAGGGTTGCCTTCTAGGGCAAAAAACCCTAACATAATCTCTATCATTAGATTTGCGACCTTATAATGAACGGTCTAGATTTACAATGAAATTACAATATACTTTTACAAGGAAATTTTTTCTTCGGGGGACGCTGCCCTCAAACCCCCGCTGGGGGCCCGCTTGCCCTCAGACCCCATAGCCGGGGGGATAGCCCCCCCAGACCCCACATAGGGGGTACCCCCCCTCTACAGTCCCCCGCGTGGAAGAGTGTACATACTTCTGGTGTGTAAATACTTCATGGGGTATAAACACAGCTGAAAGTAAAAGACCTCTAAATCAGGAAGATAATCAGGCTCCACAACCAAC
>JZKD02S2387476.1:871959-885941 GCA_000966675.3 Picea glauca | reverse complement strand
TCCTCTCTTAGAATACAATACTTGCCAACCTACATAGCCGCAATACATTTCCCTCATAAAAGAGGGTTTCCTTCTAGGGAAAAAAACCCTAACATAATATCTATCGTTAGATCTGTGACCTTATAATGAACGGTCCAGATTTGCAATGAAATTACAATATACTTTTACAAGGCAATTTTTGCTTCGGGGGACGTTGCCCCCGAACCCCCCCGGACCCCGCAGAGGGGGTAACCCCCCTCTACACTCCCCCGCGTGGAAGAGTGTACATAATTCTGGGGTGTAAATACTTCATGGGGTATAAACACGACTAAAAGTAAAAGACCTCTAAATCAGGAAGATAATCAGGCTCCACAACCAACAACCAACCCTCTTTTAACTGCAAACCCTAACTCAGACAAACCAATAGCTGAAATCCAGTTCGCTAATTCAATTGATGGCCTATAATTTATTGGACCAATTTTTGTTGTTAATGAATCCTTGTGGATAAGGATTTATCATGTAGGTTTTCACCTGGAAGATCTATGGAACAAGTGATTACCGAATTAAAAGAAAATGATTCTCTTGTGCCTATGAACGATTCTAGTTTAAACATTGATGATAATCCTGTTATCAAGAATGTCCGTAAAGGAAAGAAACCACAGAGCACTTATTTAAGTTTCAGGAATAAGAATGTTGGACGTTTGATTTCTAGAAAAATAAGAAATCGAAAGGGTAATCATCTGAGGTCGATCGATTTGATCGAGATCGATGATGGGTGCTCAGATCGTGAGATAGAAGATTTATTGGCTCATGAAGACCCATAAAGTCAGTGTTCTAGGAGAGAGGTTATTACCCATGTTAAACAGTATCATTTCGTGACCAATTTTCCCCCGTGTCTTAAGAGTACAAAAGGATTTTCCGGTATCAGGCACGATCTGGTACAAACCACATGTAAAAATGAAGCACCCCTCATCGATTGTGTTCCACGTCGATATGAGATTTCCCCGGTTCACTATGATACTATCTTGACTGGATAGAGCGCTACTATAAAGATGTTCCGCTCTTACATGACTGAATTAAAAGCTTGGATGCTCAGAACGCTCTGTTGAAACAAGAGAACCTTGACTTGAAGACACACACAGAGAGGGAGAATAAACGATTCAAGAGGGTTGGAAATATAATCATTAAGAACACAACCAGTTTCAAAGCAATTATAAATTCCGAACTGTCATATCCCTCTTTGGCCAATTTTTAATGGTAAAACAATTTTGTTTTGATTTCATTCAATTCTGTTTTTAAAATCGAAATAGGTAGATTTAAATTTTGATTTCATTTACTAAAAGTAAGACTAGCTACAAAATCTATGATTCTGTAGCCAGTCTCTTTTGAATAATAATTAGTAATTAGTGATTGTTTTTCTAATACATCAAAATGGTTTTGCTATTCACAGGAAATGGAAGATTATGTTGCTGATTGCATGGAACAAACAATTTAAATTAAATGCTCAAATGTTTAGTAGTTTCTCCCTTTTTATGTTTTATAAAACTTTGGTTTATTTTTGAACAAACCAACTCATGTATGAGTGGTTTCAAGTCCACTATATTTGTAATATTATTTGATTTTGGGGGGTTCAACTCTATCTTGTATGATATGAGCATTTGGATCCTGAACTAGTTTAAATACTATTCACTCTTGCTAGTAAAGACATCTTTTGATTTGGACGCATTATGGACATGTAACTTTCAAGACTATATGGACAAGCTTTTCACTCCTTGTCTTTAGACCAATGTGGAGCTTTCCCATTACGTTTTTCATTTTATATTATGAAATGTTAATATGTTATACAACTTTAGTCTTATCAACATATGATATTTTATTTTATTCAACACTATAAATTCTGTTTGTAATTTGGTGTTCATATATTACATCTATGATCATTATTTCATTTAAATATCATTGATTTATGCTTGATGTTAAGTGATGTGTTACATGGATACTTTATATTAAATTTCTCTTACTATAAGTGTTCGTCCTTACAAGATCACATGATTTATATGTTTATTACTTTGTTCTTACATCTTTGCTCTAAAAAAGACCTTTGAGTTTACTATGGGAATGTTAGCACAAGCCTGTTACATGTTTTTTTCTCATAGGCAAGATAACAAGGAGTTTGAATTGCACAGAGACATAAACTTAGTAGTTGATTAATCTCAGGTTAGTTTTACTCGTATTCTATGTCTGTTATTAGTTTATTTATTAATGAAATAGGAACAATTTAAATTGGCTTTGACTGTTATTCTGTTCTTGTTTCAAATTATGTCTTATTAGTATGTGTGAGTTCTTAGATTTTAAATTATTAAACATAAAATATAAAATGTATGTGATTTCTTTATCTACTACATAAACAATTTCAAAAAACATTGATTTCGCAAGACATCCACCAAAAAATTGCAAACTGTAAATACCCTGTTCATAATGACATGCACATGTTTCTATTTTAACACTTGTAAATAATTAAATTCATGTACATAGTATCGTAGTTTCTTTTAGATTAGTTTTCTTTCTTTTTATCATTTTAGGATTTTAGTCGGCCAACGGAGTAGTTAAACCCGTCAGGTCATCTCACTCCAAATGGCTTGGGTTATTTAGACAACCCCGGTCCAGATTTGACCTTCTAGTTGACGGCGTGTCACTTACACCCACCAACAGGTTTTAATGATATTAACTGCTAAAAATACAATTTCAAATTATCTATAATTTTAACGTTTTGAAAAAAAACATTTTACTTTATGTAACATCATTTTTTTATTTAGGTGTTGATTTTAAGGTTTTTCTGAGCTACTGTATGAGTTTTGAAGGCCATGCTTGAAAAATGTTGTAATTTTGACCTCGTTTGAAAAAATGGTGCTACCGGTAGCACCACTTTTTGATTTGGGGGTTGATTTTCATGTTTTTTTATGCAAAAATATGGGTTTTTTTCAGCCAGATTTCTCGTTTTGAGGGCACAGTTCTCGTTAAGTTGATAAATTTGTTTGTAATTGTTGAATATCTTAGAGCCGAAGAATACACTCCAACATTCAACCCTATGCTAACTGAAACTTTTACATCACCTTTGGTGCAATTTCCACCTCCTAGATCATAATTTGCTAATAGTATCCCTCTTCATTGGGCCACTATGGACGAAACTCCACAAGTGTCTGGGTCGAGAGTCCCTACAAATCCCACTTCGGAAATAGTCACCAATAGGATCTTTCCTCCTAGAATGTCTAACACAAAACCTACTATAGTTTATTCCACCATTACCACTCTAATCAACAACACTACTCTGCTGGTCATTGGTTCCACTCTTCCTATGAGTGCAACCATGTCTTTTCCTTCGACAAAAAACAATTTCTTGTTCGGTATGCCATCGATGGGCATGCTTAACACATTGACTGGTTCCTAGTTGATGTCCCAAGTTTCTAACTTTGGTTCAAGGAGTTATTCAATTCCCTACCAAGTGATCCCTAGGGGTGGAGGTCATATTACTCCATCATTCCCATCCATCGGGAGTGGGGATTTCCTATCTTCCAACCCTAACCCCTTTCAGAGGATGGGGTGATTTTACGGGTAGTGGTGTCCAAGCCAATAACATGCCATCCACTTCTACTTTGTTCAAATTATATGGTGGATTAAGGAGTAATCCTTTCACCACATCTATAGTGTCGACAGGGGGAAACCCCTTCCAAGCCCAGTGGAATCCTATGCAAGGGTCTTTCCCTTCTCATGGGATGATTTCAGGGGGAAAACCCTTTCTTGGTCAATATAACCCCATGCAAGGACTAGTTCCTTCGTAAGGAGGTCATGCAGGGGGAAAACCTATGTTTCCATTCGAGAATCAGATGGGTGGAGGTTATCCTCCATTCAACCAGAGACATCAAGGTTTTACCCAAAGCTTTGGTCCATCGAAAAACTATTCCTAGAAACCTGGTGCCAGTTACAATACACGACCTTATTTTCAAGATGCTAATCAATCGATGATGCAACCTAGGACACCTTTTCTAGAAAATATTCCTTTTCCAGATTTGTCTAAGTTGATGAATGACCCAATTCATCATGACTCGAGATGGCCTACGGTTCCCACCAAAATACCTTTGGATATACCAAAATTCAAAGGAAAGAGAGGTGAATATCCACAGGATCATGTGACGATGTTTGACTTATGGTGCTCATCTAATTTGTTGAATGATGAATCAATCTGTTTACATTTGTTCCAATGCACTCTGACAGTGGGTGCTACAAAATGGTATATAGAATTGGAGAGGACCAAGTATGCAACGTTTGGTGATCTCACCATGGTTTTTCTCAACAAATTCTAACTCCTTATCTGGTATGATGCTGGTACATATATTTTAGCCAACTTTGAACAAGATAAAGCTATGCACATTTCCAATCATATTCAGGAATGGAGGCGACAAAAAAGTTTAATTAAATCCACGGTTCCACCAGAGTTTCTCTTAGAATGGTTCCTAAAGTTGTTGCTTCCTTATATCTCTAAGGATGTAGCAACGTCAGGTGTATTTACAGAAGAACAAGCAATTTTTAGAATGAAACAATTGGAGTTAGGTTACTCCCAATCATGAATGATCTATGAGATCATTCCTAACACACCCCAATCAACTCTCGACTGATGAAAATCGAAGTAAGGACCACATGCCAATGTCATTTTCGATTCCTCTCAAATCAAAGCTGTAGATCTGGTATCTAACCAGATGCAAAAAATTTCCATTCAAAAAATTGCGACTGGTACGACCCCTGGCTCGACCACCCCCACCACCCAGTCCTTGGATGTACACGATGTGTATATGAAGAATTAGAAGGATCCTCATCAACCTGAAAAAAAGAAGAAAGTCAAGGGAAAGAAGGGCAGTGGGGGTAATGAAAAAAAGGATAATAAGAATGTTGAGGGGGAAAAATATGAGAAGAAGAAGGTGAATTTCCCATGCAAGATTTGTGGGGGAGATAACCTTACGCATTAGTGCCCACAAATGAAAGAATCTCAATGCTCGATAAAGTTGAAACAAGAACAACAAAATCCTATTGTGTTGAAGAATCCTTTCTCATAGGGGAAGAATATGTAGGCTAGCTCTTCCACCTTCAACCAACAAGGGAGCACATTGAGTGCACCCTCGTCAGATGTATATCAAGAAATTGTGAAAATGGTCAACCACAAAAATGAAGAAGATGTGGACTTGTCAACACAATATCGTGATTATAGTAATCCAGAGTTGACAGAAAAAGGCTAAAAGATTTCAGATCCTTAGGGGCCTCTCCACATAGAGAAACCTGAGAAAAAAATGATGATGCACATACCTAAAGGGGTGTACAAGAGAGTGTCACACAAACCTAATGCTCGAGCTACACCCAACTATTCCATTTTTAAGGATTTATCTCAAACATTGTGGGCAATGTTTTCTTTATAGGTGCTTCAAATTTTCCCTGCACAACGTGCCGTGTGGTTATCGACGATCAAAGCTGTTGATTCCTCTATCTAGCTCGTTATGAAGTTTGATGCTACTATTGTGAAGCCTCATATTCCTTATCATGTACCCTTCCATATCAATATCGTTTATGATAATCATATGATTAGGAGGACCGTCAATGACGAGGGGGATTCAACGTGGTTCTCCAGAGCGTACTCGTTATCCTACTCTCTTGACTACTTTTGATGGAAAATCATTTCGACTACACAAAATTATGTCTTCCTTCCCAGTCCAATTAGGAGAAAAATTCATTTCTGTATAGGTTGAAGTAGTCGATGCACCACTCAACCATAATTTTTTGCTAGGAAGGAGTTGGACTTACGCCATGATAAATACTCATCTCGTCATTGTTTCAAATTATATGCTTTCCCCATGAAGGGAGAATAATAACCATCGACCAGGTGGATTCCAAACTTTCCGATTCCATGACAAACCCATGATCCACAGTCTCGTGGATCAAAAACTATTAGATGGAAACTAAGAGTATCGGTTGTGGAATGTATCCTTCACTCATGGGATCTTTTAATTTTTCTGCACCAATTTCTTATATTCAAGCCACCCCGACTAGTTATCAAAATTCGAGTTCCATGGCTCTCGTTACAAGATTTTCCTCATTTAGAACATCGTATCTACAATATCCATGGGTGTTACCCTCACCGTGCAAGTTGGTTGAAGGTCGCAAACATGTCAGGATGTATATGCCATTTTCTATAGCTGAGATCACTTATTGAGCAATTCAACAAGTTACTGCTGACCCAAATCAAACTCCTTCATTGACAGAGGAGGAAATTCTGTTTCTGGAGCCCATCTGGGCTCATAATTATTCAATTTCCTAGAACTGTATTGACATCATCTTGCCTTTAGATGAGGCTATTATTGAGGCAATGACTAGAGATGAAAGGTCATGGGAGGATATGCATCATAGATCATATTTCCTCCCCGAAATCAATTGTGTGGAAAGAGGAGAGTTCAAGTCAATTGTGAGTTGAAATGTTGGCCAGATAGTAAACCCCTTAGCTAAGCATGGTGTATATGATAAGGGGAATATGATGAATATATCAGAAACCATCATGATCAACATTTCTAGAATCCTTAATGTTGTCGAGAGTGTTTTTATTGGGGTAAAATTCTCTCAAGAAGAAATTCGTTAGTATATGACACTTTTTAAGGAATTTTGAGATGTTTTTGCTTGGTTTTATGAGGAAATTCCTAGCATATATCCTTGGATTGTTGAACACGAGATTAGAACTTATACCAATGCTAAGCTAGTTCGACAAAAGTTGTGACCAGTGAAACCAAGGAAAGTAACAACAATTAAAGCTGAGGTGGAAAAGCTGCTCAAAGTAGGATTCAATTATCTAGTACTGTTGACAAAATGGGTATCCAATCCTGTTCCATTCGATAAGAAATAAAGTACAATTCAAGTGTGCATGGATTTCCGAGAATTAAATAAAGCTTGTCTAAAAGACAACTTTCCTACGTAGTTTATCGATCAAATTCTTGATGAATGCACAAGAAGTGAGATTTTCTCATTCATGGATGGTTTCTTGGGTTATAGCCAAATCTAGATCCGGCCCGAAGACCTACATAAGACAAATTTTATTTGTCCTTGGGGAAATTTAGCATACAAGAAAATTCCCTTTATCCTTAAGAATGATGGAGGCACGTTTCAACGAGCCATGTTGTTCGATTTACAAGATATTAATCATATAGTGTAGGCTTATTTGGATGATCTTACAGCTCATTCTCGCAAAAGAGCACAACATATTTTATAGCCCTACCTTGTCTTCGAAATATGTCGTCACTATCGAATTCGCTTGAACCCACATAAGTGCATTTTTTGCGTAACTTCAAGACGTCTTTTGGGTTTTATCATTTCAACAAAAGGAATCATGGTTAACCCTTTTAAGGTTGAGGAAATCACACAGTTACCTCCCCCATGCATAGTTCATCAACTTCAAAGTCTACAAGGAAAGACAAATTTCCTTCAAAGTTTTGTACCTAACTATGTCAATATTACGAAAGGCTTTATACGCCATTTTAAAAATGGGGTCCCATTTTATTGGGATAAGTCAGAACAACATTCTTTCGATGCGTTAAAGAAAGATCTAGTTTTGACTCCCTTGCTTATCCCCCTGATTAAAATAGAGATTTCCTATTGTATATGGCATCAACTAAATCTTCAATTGGCATGGTCTTAGTTTAGGAGGATGATGAGCTCCATGAGAATTTCATCTATTATTTGAGTCACACCTTGTTAGGCCCTAAACTAAAATATTCTCATGTCAAGAAACTGGCCTTTGTAGCATTTAATGCTGTCCAAATTATTCAACATTATATTTTATTACACAAGATGACCGTCATCTCCAACATTAACCCTTTTCAATATGTTTTGACTTGGAGAATTATTAGTGGGAAGTAAAACAAATGGATTGTTGTTCTCCAAGAATTCAACTTGGATTTTTCTTCTATGAAATCTAAGAAGTATTTGTTCTTTGCAGAACTTATGTTGGAGTTCCCAGTAGAGAATGAGGATAGAGAATCCATGGAATAATTTTCGGATGAGCATATATTCCTCATCTCTTCGTCCGATCCTTGGTATGGGGATATCATCATATATCTCCAAACTCTGAAGTTCCATTTACATTTATTGCGAGATGAGTGACGATGGATTCATCACCTAGCAACAAATTATCTCATCATCCCTGACACTTTGTATCGATGATGGGTGGATTCAATTCTACGTCGTTTCATAACTCATGAGGAAGAAAAGTTGGTTTTGAATGAATTCAATGGTGGAGCATATGGAAGTCACTTATTAGGGTTAGCAACAACCCAAAATATTTTTCGCACTAGATATTTCTGGCCAACGATCTTTAAATATTATGTTGAAGTGCTCAAGAAATGTCATCCTTGTCAAATATTTACTAAACATATGTGTGCACACATTGATTCTATGTTTCCCATCAGTACTTTCATCCCCTTCACAAAGTGGGGGGTATATTTTATGACGTTCCACCCAACTTTTTCTAGGGGGCATCAATATATCATAGTGGTTGTTGAATACTTTATGAAGTGGAAAGAGGCCATGCCAAATTTTTCTAATGATGGAAATACTGTAACACTTTTCGTGCTTAATTACAGGTTATATCCAGGTTCGGGGTTCCAAGAGAGATTTTCACTAATCATGGTAGTCACTTCCAAAACCACATGACGTTTGAATTAGCATCGAAACTAGGTTTTAAGTAGAAGCACTCGTCTCCTTACTATCCCTAGGATAATTTTCAAGTCGAACCCCTTAACAAATCTTTAAAAACTATTTTGAAGAGAACCATCAAATCGACCAGATCAAATTGGAATTTTATGTTATATCCGGCCTTATGGGCTTACCAAACCTCTATCAAAATTGCAATGGGCTTCTCGCCTTTTCAACTTGTTCACAGAGTCAAAGCAATTTTTCTAATTGAATGCAAAATCCCTTCGCTTAAAATTATTGTTGAGATCCTACCAGACACGACTCAACTTGAAGAAGGTCTCATTTAATTACAACATATTGATGAACAATGTCAAGATGTGACCTTGGAAAATGAAGCACATAAGAAATGTTTCAAGTCTCAGTACGAAAAGTCTGTTCGTCCGAGGGTTTTCTCTGAAGGAGACCTTGTTTTGTTCTATGACTAAGAAAAATATTCCTTGGGGGTAGGCAAGTTCAACCCTATGTGGCACGGTCCATATATCGTGTGACGTGTGTTGGAAAAAGGGTCTTAAGAATTACCATATTTTGAAGGAACTGTGTTGCCGAAGCACAAAATAGGATCTACCTGAAGAAGTACTATGCTTGAGCATGGCGACTCAAGTATTAGTTCTTTTGTAATTATTTCTTATCTTTTGTATATAGCTTTGTATATATATACATGTTCTTCCTATGTCATTCATTTTAATGATTCTGCTACATGGCATATGCCATAGGATTCGTCAGTTTATGTCAGATTCGTAGATGGCACTAGTCGCCACACATGGAACCTTGCTTCCATTTCCTGGGTGATTTATAAATCCACTAACAAGCTAGTCTCCGTTGGAGGTGTTTGTCTTGGGGATACTACTAATAATGTAGCTGAGTATAGTGTGGTGATTGCGATTTTACGAGCCGCTTTTTCATATGGCATTCAACACCTTCAAGTTTATTTCTACTCTCATTTGGTCATGTCATAGTTGAATGGTCTATATTGTATTCACGATCCGATATTGTTACGTCGCTTCCTTAGAGTATGTCTTCTGGAACGATCTTTTGTCTTTATTACATATATACATACTCCTAAGAAATCTAATCTAGTAACTGATGCATATGCTAATTACATTCTAGATTGGAATTTGTCTCATCAATAACACAAGCACACACAATCTACACATGTAAATATTCATATATATATATATGTCCAAAAAGAGGTCCATAGTACAAAAACTGGGCTACTATCCCTAATTTTTTATAAGTACAAAATGGTTCCATTGGCACATGAAAGTCTGGTTCTGAGGCCGGGGAGCCCTATCATAAAAAATTGTGATGTTCACCAAACATCGGAAAAAGTGGACCCATTTCAGGGGTACTCGAACAACATGGCACTGCATCCCTACTAGAAGATCATCTGTGGTGCCCATAGGGACAAAGCATGTGAGATCCTCCATGTTTCTCCTCATGCTCTGGAGTGTCCTAATTGCATCATCAATGGAATATGCTTCGCCTCTTCCTTGATGCCTATGCTGCGGAAGACCAACTAGTCTCACCGGTGCTCTATCTGCACATGCAAGGGACATGCTTTAGTAATATGCATCTTACAAAAAAAAAAGTTAAATTTTTCCTTTTAATAAGTTAAACCTAATAAAAAATTTGAAAATCAAATAATATAAAAGATAAAAATTATCTATATCTCCATAGTTTTTCCTTTTATCCTTAATTGAAATAATATTCAAAGGTGTTGTAGTGTTTTGGTTTCCTTTTCACATTGTGGAAGCATACTTTGGGTAGTTTTTGGTCCACTTATGGTTGACCGACTCTTTTTCAAGACTTGGGGTAGGTAATGTTTTCACATAACTAGCATTTTGGAATAAGGCTTATGCACCTTGCAATTTTTGCATCAACAATTGTGATTTACACTTAGCCCTAGGGTCAATCCCATTAACTTATGACATGAACCCATCTATATAATTTTATATGTGATTTTTTGATGGTAGATCCTACCTTCCATGGGCATCCTAATTTAAAATCCCTTTTCATTCTGGTGCTCATGCTGCAAGTTTTATTTTAGGCTTGGGAGTTATGTTTAGTCCCTCCCTAACTTTGCGTTGAAGCTGCGTATATTCTTCTTAATTTGTTTTTGGCCATTACCTCAAGACTCCATCTAACGTATGATCCTACATATGAAAACACTTTTTTTGATTCTTCAACATGTATTGTGTTCTTTACTGACATGTAGAGTAGGTTCCATTCCACCTGCATGATGAATTTATTCATATCACTCACATATATTCCATAGGGTCAACCCCATTCGTTAGCGACACTACACCCCTCAAGATGCTTAAAGGTGTCACTTACAGATGGTAGATATTGCCTCTTTATGGGTGTCCTAGTTAGTACCTCACTGGCCTTTTGAAACCCATGCTGCATTCTTTTTCGTAGTCTTAGAAGCCTTGTGTAGTCCTGACATGTATTTGCGTTGAAGCCTCATGACTTCCTCTCAATGTATTTCTGGATAATTCACCAACGAGACTTCCAAACTTTTGTTTAGTTGCAATTGCATTGCATATTAACCGCTTAAGATTTTAGGCCTAATATCGGCTTCAACTTGCTATTGTTGAACCATTTTCTTATCCATTCCTACTAGTCACTAGCCTTGCAATTTATGCCTTTGTGACTTGACACCTTAACCTTAGAGGAAACATTCCTCGAGTGTTCTTATCCTGCACATTCTTACTCACATTGAGAATAGGTATGTTCCTTGCGCTTTGGAACTAGTTTGCTTTCCTGTGACACTTGTTTCCTCCACTGTACTATAGCATTGTTTTATTCCTTTTCAAGATTTAATAATATGAAAAAGACCAAAAAAAAAAACTAAAAAGAAGGGGGGGGGGGCATTCATCTCTTTTGTTGGCAGTAGTCTTGTCACCCTTGAACAAAACACAATATTTGAGTTAGTGTCTTAATATTTTTGGTTTAGTATGGATTTATGAGACATTTTATTTATTTTTATTATAATCTCCTCAGGTTGGTTATTCTTCCAACCATATGGAGCATTTGATTATGCCTCATGTATCAGGGATATATTCCAATTTATAATCCATGCTACCTAAGTCACATAATGTGTCATGTTTTTGTTCAAGGGAAGTTTCAACATGATTCGTCCATTCCGTAGAAAGTATTTGACCTTTTAAGTCATCCTTCTTGTGTTAGTCAAGTACATCTCATCATCACAAGTATCTTTGTATCTCACTCAAGCTAGTATAGAAGGTCCCCATTGAATTCTTTCTGGCGGGTCTACTCTTATCGACTTTGATACATTGCTTTGAGATTATAAACTATAGTTGCACCTTGGTCCTATTTCCATCATTGATATGTGAACTTGTGCTCAGTAGATGACAAACCATTATTGGTCGTTGATTGAGCAGTTTCCCTTAAGTTCAACGTCAACAACAATCAACATACATAAGGATTCATGCAATACTTTGGTTTCCATTTGACCCCATTGGTGGATTCCTCATCTTTGTAAGTGGTAAACATTATTGACAACTATTAAGAGAGTCTCTACCATGCACTATTCCATTTGATGCATGATGGAGTCATACCTTGGTGTGTTCTTTACAATCTGTTCGTCTGATTCCTTCCAAATATTTGGCCTCCTGCTACCCCTCGTGCTGGATGATGGAGGATTCCTTAATGCCTTCCTTCTAGCATATCCGTTCCTATCAAATTCAACACATCTTGCTATGGGACATGGATCTAGATTTATTTGTGGTACCTTGGGGCTTGCAGTCATCAATGGAAGGTTCCTTTGCTATTGACAGAGGGAAACATCAATGTCCCCTGATCAATAGATTCTATTAGGTGTTCAACACCAGTTCATTTATTCACACTTGTTATATTGTACTATGGTACCTTGATGCCCATTATCATCATCGATGGGTCGTCTCATGTTTGTTTACGGTATACATCAATGACTGGTAATCAAACGGTGTCTCACTATGTTCAACCCCGACACATCTATTCACATAGTGTAGACTCGTACCACGACAAATTGTTTTGAATAATTTGGGTGAAGCACGAGCATCACATCTTTTATGATCCTACCCAACATATATTGAACCACCCCTTAGACATTAGTACTTGTGGAGGATCATTCTGTTCACTCCATTGGTTCTGGATATCATCTAATTTGATGTCGAGACAAAGCTCCAATGTGTATCCATTCGTGGCTATGATCTACTTTTACATGGATCCAATGTCTATTCCTCATGGACATGATTGCTACTTTATATATATCACATGGATCCACTATGTATTGTTCGTGGCCATGGACATTAGTCATAATTTCATATATTCCATGGATCCACAATGTACTTGATTTGGTGGCCATGCTTACATCACTCCTGAGCATGGGTATGCCCGACTCAGTAAGATAACACTCTTACTTGATCTCTGCTGTCAGTTTCTATTCTTGGATCAATTGTTCAGGAAATTTTGTTATATCTAATTCAATGCATCCTCACCTCTCAGAGTTATAATGTATTTTGTCCATCAGTTTCTATTTTGGCCTCACACATTAGGGGGCATCTGTTATACCACAAATTTCCACATCAATTGCATTTGTGAGATGGCTTAGTCCTTTTCCCTAGCTTGCAAAATTAAATCCCATCCTCCTTCATCAAAATCACTTAAAAAATAATATTTTTGTTTCCACCAGTGAGTCACCCATGTACAAACCATGAATGTCCATGCCTTGCTAATTTTCAACTCATGTATGCCCTAAAAAAATAGGAAAAAATAAAATATTTCACATTTTTGGGCAGAGTTTTCAGTTGGGCTCATTCCCAAACTTTTCTTGGCCCATACACATTAGAATAAAACCACCTCAACTCCTTGAGGATGGTATAAAGGAACCTATGAGGGCTTGGATGAGGAGGACAACCTAGGTGCAAGATTATGTTGACAAATTTGCAAGCTTCCCTATTTTCCTTGATCCTTTGAGTAGAATCCCCCTGATTTGGAACTTGTTTTCCAACATTCTTTCTTCTCTCTTATATGAATCTAGGGTGTGTTTATATTCCTTTTGGGTCATCCGAGGAAGGTCCATCTTGCTGATTTGATTCTTGAAGCACCAGTGGAGTAACCTGGGTGGTTGGCTTTGGGTCAGTGCCGACAATTAGGGTCAAGTTGTAACTACCTACTTATATTGTTTTCAATAAAAGAGTTATCTTTCCCTTCATATATGT
>JZKD02S2387476.1:837367-850214 GCA_000966675.3 Picea glauca | reverse complement strand
TGTTGAGATCACTTCTCTTGAAGTATGATGCTAAGGTCTCTGCCATTGAAGAAACTAGGGACTTGACCAAAATGACAATGGATGAATTACATGGGTCTCTTATAGCATATGAAACGAGAACAGGTACAAAAAGTGACCAACCAAACAATGAAGTAGCCTTTAAAGCCATAAACAAGACAAAATAAAGGGATAACGACCTTGATGAAGAAATAACAAATTTTGTAAGAAGGTTACAAAAGGGAAGTGGAAGATACAAAGGTAAGGCTCCTCTCAAATGCTTTAACTGTGGTAGAATATGACATATTGTTGAAAACTGCTACTATAAAAAGATAAGTCTCAACAATAAAAAGAGCTTCTACTCCAAGGATGATGACATCTCCTCAGATGAGAGTGATGAAGAAGATGATGATGGAGGAGAAGTCCTCTTCATAACCCAAGAAACCCAGGATGATGATCACAAGAATTCTAAAGAAGAAGAAATCACTTGTGAAGAAGATTCAGATGAAGAAACCAACCTTGATTCCTTTTGGGGATACAAAGACAATACAGAGAGTGAACAAGAAGATGAAAATATTGAAAATTTGAAGCATGTTGAAACTAAAAATAACAAGCTTAGAAACACAAACATAATACTAAAAGGTGAATTGAGTAGTTCTGAGGAAGAGAATTACAATCTTGAAAAGACCATTAATAGCTTGAAGGAACAATTAGAATATTATGAGAAATTGAAAGTAGAATTGGATCACACAAAAGGGTAGCTACTATTGACAACAAAAAAGTTGAATAAGTTCAAAAAAAGAACTGAAAAATTAGATGAGATCCTTAGCAATCAAATATCTCCAAATGACAAGATAAGACTAGGATACAATGACAGTTTGAAGACAACAAAATAAGAGAAGGAAGATGAAAATGATGAAACCAACACTCCAGAACAAATTGAACAACAAGATAGAAGACTAGAATTCAGAAGGAATGAGACATCAATAAGATCCTCTCCATCAAGAATGAAAGAAATCATTATGAAGAAAACTATCGAAGAATAGATCATGAACTTAGATGGACCACACCACAAAGAAGATCACTTACTCCTAGGTATCAAAATTTCTTTCTTGGACATTGTTATACTTGTGGAAATTTTGGACACAAGGAAATCAATTGTAGAATCAATGAAAGGAATAACTATGAAAGCTACATGAATGGTGAAAATAGTAGACCTATCAACATAAATTATAATCCATTTGACCCACTAATGGATCAAAATATTGTATTTTACAAGTGCAATAATCTTGGTCATAAAGCACGAGATTGCAGAGAGATGAAGAAAGATAATCATATGCCAAATGTCTGTATACCAACTACAACATGGAAAAGGAAAGAAATTCCACAAAATGAAAATTGTCAAATAACATTGGTCACTAAATAATGCAAAGAAGAAGATGAATGGTTCATAGACAATGGGTGCTCATCTCATATGACTAGAGATCAAATTTTTTTTGTCAGCTTGAAGAAAAAGGGTGGAAATGTTGCTTTTGGAGATGACTCATCTACCAAATACTTGGAAAAGGAATTGTAAAGCTTGGAAGTGAAAATGTAAAAGTAGGAAAAGTCCTATTGGTTGAAGATCTGAAGCATAATCTCCTCAGTGTCAGCAAAATATGTGATCAATGATGCACTCTTACATTTGACTCCCGAAAATGTAAAATCAGAGAAAATAACTTAGGAAGATTGGTTACAACTGCAACAAGAAGACTGAACAACATATACATCCTATACATGAAGAAGAGAGAGAATATAAAAACCACACAAAAGGATTCCAAGGAATAAAAAGTCCCAAATACCAAAAATAAGGATGAAGTATTATTGAGTGCCACATGTTCAGGGGGAGCAACCCCAAAGAAGAGAGTTACCTTTTTCCATTAAACTCAGGGGGAGAATCCCTACCCTTTGCCATTGATGTCAAAGGGGAAGCGAAATTTGGATCATTATGATAGGGGGAGCATGAGTGTTTCCATCAATGACAAAGGGGGATATTGTTGGAAGATTGGTTGTTGTCATTGATGTCAACCCTAGTCATGGGTTTTGGACNAAGGAAGAAAAAGTCCCAAAGACCAAAAATAAGGATGAAGTATTATTGAGTGCCACATGTTCAGGGGGAGAAACCCCAAAGAAGAGAGTTACCTTTTGCCATTAAACTCAGGGGGAGAATCCCTACCCTTTTCCATTGATGTCAAAGGGGAAGATAAATTTGGATCATTATGATAGGGGGAGCATGAGTGTTTCCATCAATGACAAAGGGGGATATTGTTGGAAGATTGGTTGTTGTCATTGATGTCAACCCTAGTCATGGGTTTTGGACCGCAAGATTGATGAAGATATTTGGACATGGAGGACAATGAAAATACAGATACAACACCCATGGATGGATAGTATACATCATTTTGTTTCTAGTGGTATGTGGCACATCACGTGGATCCTCATGGTTGAGGAGAAATTAAGTTTTGAAGATGACAAAGTGAATTGAAGAAGGAAGTACATGTAGGCCCTGAAGATAATTAAAGAAAATAATTACAAAATAAGAAAGTGTCAGGTAGGCCCAAATGTTAAAAGGAAGTGACATAAATGGTATAAGTACATCATTAAACATTAATTTTATACACAAGTCGAATTTCATAGGAAATCAGAAGTAAAGAAGGCCGGATTTCAAGGGAGGATGAAGTCTTTTGGTGATGTGTTCTAAGGTATGTTATTTTCAGGTTATCTTACCATTTTTTCTATAACATTTTTTATAGAGAGATTTAGATGGTGAAGTTTCTATGGTATTTAGAAGACATATCAAGGTACCTGTGGTAAAAGTTTCATCTCTTTATTTGCTATAATTATGGAGATACACTCTGTGGAAGATAGGGTTTTTGACCAGTCCTAAAGCTAGTCAATCAACAGGTGTTCCAGGTAAAAAAATAATAAATTCTTCATAGAGAATCCAAATTAAGTGGGAAAAATTTAATTGGAAATAGTACAGACTTTGGTTTCTTGTGTACAAGTTCTCTCTCTTGAATAAACCAGAATTGAATAAAGTCTACCATTATTTCTATAACTTCTTTTTGGGGAGGTTTCAAGGAGTGAAACTTGGAGGAGTTTCAGAGAATACATTGTATAATATTATCTACATGATAAGAGTATTCCAAGAATTGAATAATTATAGAAGTTGAAGAAGTATCAGGAAGCATTATCAGGATCTATGTGATGGTTGGTTGATGGTGATGATTTAATGTAAAGTTTTATTATCTCTAATATATTATTGGGTGGAAGGAAGGGGAAAGGATGGAGAGGTCAACCCTCTCTTGATATTGGAGGATTGTATCTTCCTCTTGAAGGTTTATCCCTCCCTTTATATTTGGAAGCTGTAGCTACCTTTGGAAGTCATTACTTCCCTTGACCAATAACTATTGATTATTTCTCATAAATTGTGCATGGTGTATTGTGGTGTATTGATGTAACCCTTATACTATTGTCCATTTCTCATTGGATATAATTGAATGGTTTAAGTATAAGTTGAAAAAGGTTTTAAATTCTACTTGATACTAATTCACCCCCCTCTCAGTATCAACATGGGTATCCTTGTAGTAAAAATTGATAGATATGAGAGAGAATATATCCATTAATTTTATAAATAAGCCTTTAAACTTCAAAAATATCATATGCATTCCACAAAATAATAGACACAAGATTGTATAAAGAACCCTTAAGGTAGGGTAATGACATCAAATACTCTTTAAGGAATGAATCATTCTACAATCCATGCTTTCTACAACTAAAATATGCATCCCAAGACATCCCATTGCATTGCTTCTACTTCTTTACATGGTTTCTATCTAACCTTCTAGGAAATGTCTGGTGAATGGACTTTATAGTAAGTGGAACCTTATAGTAAGTATTCTTATAATTATTACTTTCACTTTCTATCCAACCTCCTAGGAACTTTGTAGTGAAGGAATTTTCTAGTAGGTGGAACCATCTAGTAAACCTTCTTACAATTATTGCGTTCACACAATATAGAAACCTATCTATTTACTTAAGGAGTTTAGGGTAGGACCCCATATTATCCTCCCTAGATACATTATATTCCATCCTCCTTATCATGTTTCTCTATAACTACTAAGTGGGCCAATTCCATGATTATAGCCACATTACATTCATTATCCCCCTTGGGTACCTCCCTAGGAACCCCATATTATCCTCCCTAGGTACATTTCATTCCATCCCCCTTTACATGTTTTACCCCTGAAACATGAGGTGGAAGGAAAATAATATGATTTGTAACATACCCACTACCATGCAAAAATGAAAATACTCTGATACCCAATAAAATAATTACGTGCAGTGTGAAAAAAACATCATGCATATAATCATTAATTTAAAACATGAATATGTATTTTATCTCAAACAAAGAAGCATTCAAACACATAATCTACATAGTAAAACACATCATTAAAGCAGTAAACAACATCAATGACTAGAAAAATTATCTCATAAGAAAATGTCACGAACTGGATGCATATGAGGGATGTTCCTCCAAACCGTAGGCTCTATTATTCCAGTTCTCTCAATATCAGTCCACCCCTGAGCTAGGGATATGAGTCCAAAATGAAGGAATTCTTCCTATGGCTGGCTACTATTCACACACAATAACCGAATACCTAAAATGATAACTCCTACACCAATTACAACCCATCAGTTCTCTTTCCTCTCAATCTACACAACCCAAGGAATGGGATCCCCTTCTCTACCATGTAGTCCCTCAAGCTATCCCACTTCTCTCCAGTGCTCCATCATAAGTTGGCTACGAAATATCAACTAGGGACTCTAGGAATATCATTTTTGACAAGAGTGCTCATAACAACTTTCTCAAGGATCTTGAGAAATTTACTCACTATAAAACTCACTTACAAGCATTAAAACCTAATTATCCATGCAATTTAAAGATCCAATGAGCTATCTTCAATATCCACTATGGTTTCCTTCCAGTTCCAACACTAATCTCTTCTTCCCCCCCTTCTACCCAACTATAAAAAATGTGTTGTTCCTCTACTCGAATTTTCCTTTTCTTCCATGCACACTTGACTCTCACATTTCCCCAAAAGTGGTTATACTCAGACCATGCTATCATAAATAGGTGATATCACTTCCCCACCAACCTATTACATGAGTGTACTTAGCCCATACTTCAATATATAGGAGAGATGACTTTCAACAAACCTCTTACATGCATTCTTTGATTGGTTTGATAAGTCAAAGAAGGTAAATATTTAAGAATAAAATGATTTAGAAAAGTGGTTGGGTTTATTATGCATGTGGTATTTCCCCTTGGACCCCCCCTCTCTCATGGAATCATATCACCCCATTGTTATCATCCCTCTCATATAGAAGCCAACAATGTATTTTTATTTAATCAATGTATGTATAGATTACAATGTTAGGCTCTCCAGTCTTTGATCAGTATAGGCTCTCTAGCCTAAGACATACTATCTCACTAGCCAATTTAACATATGTACAATTAGATTACAGTTCATGGGGATTAAATTTGGGATGTTACATCTCCTCCCACATATTTTTGCATTGTCCTTAGTTCACATCATCATATTGGTGTACATACATAATGATTTCACAGTTTAATAACACTTGTAGCAATTACAACCAACAATCTCTCATTCCCCTCAACCTGCACAACCCAAGGAAGTGTACCCCCTTTTTTTCTCCATATTCCCTCAGGCCATCCCACTTCCCTTCCAGGGCTCCAACGAAAAATTTCTATGTAGTCTAATATTTATGGCTCTAGGAATTCCATTGACAATAATTTCATAGTTTATTGACTCATGTGGTAGTTCCAACCAACAATCTCTCATTCCCATTAGCATGCAAAACCCAATGAATTGGATCCCATTCTTTTCCATGCAGTCCCTTAGGTCATCCCACTTCCCTCCAAGGCTCCAACATAGACTCTCTAGGAAGTCTCAGAGTTGTGGCTCCAAGAACTCTAGCTGCAACAATGGAATCTCCACTTTTTTTTTTTTTAAATAGCGACATATACACCTCCCATAGTTCATCTTCCAACTCCCACTTTGCTTCTTCTAATTTGTAACAAGTCCATTGTACTTTACTTGTCCTATGCCTTTGCTCATGAGCTTTATTTCCTTCTAGTTCTCTTCTTTCCAAGTACTCAATTCATGTCTCCGTTCTTTAGTTGTTTTTATAGCAACAATCATGAAAACATATATGTTACAACCATTATCATGCAACAATTGTATTATACACAAGAGTTATCAACTCCAAAATGCGATCATGCATTCAAAAATGTGTTTGAAACATAATCCAATACTTGTTATTTATTTGTTTCACAAAGTTGCCATAGGAAAGGATTTAGCCTCGAACACACCCTTTTGATTCTAGCCACTTTCATTCTTAATTTACCTCTTCCTTTCTATACTCACCCTCCAATATCAATAATCCCCTTCATTTCTACATATTCCCTCATGTGACCCAACATTTTCCAAGGTGTTCCTACGAAAGGAGAGTGCCAACTTACTACCAAACATCCACTAGTAGTTTATAACCAATAACTTGTGGCAATCATAGGGTTATAATTTCACAACAATGTCCTTCTTCTAGAGCTTTCCAGATTTAACAACCATCATTTGTCATGTATAATATACATATAGTTTCCATGAGACATCATCAAAATATTTTCCATTATAAATTTCGAGTTTGTTTCATAAAGAGAATCATATTTCCCATGTACGAGATTCCTTCTCATAATGTTTGGATCTTGCATGTGGTAGCAACCAGTCTTCATTTTGGACTTACACTTATTTCCATATCCAAGACCATTCTACCTACAATCTAACTAATCTTTCAATCAACCAACAAACTATGAGTATCCATGCACATCATCCTTTTATTGCAACATTTATAACAACCCATGAAGTGATCTTAGAATTATAATACACTAATAATTCAATCACCTTCATCTATTAATCATATCAAAATGAATGAAACTATCCTTCATTAAATATGCATTATTTATCACACCAAGGCTTTCATAATGAAATCAAATATTTTTGCCAAAAAACCAATGTGCCAATACTCATGGTCACATCTATGTAGTGCATCCCTGCATTGATTCTAGAACACCACATATCTATATCATGTATTCCACCATGGTGATTTGAAAGATCTATCCAACGCCTCAAAAAATCATCCAGACTCTTCCCTATTACTTGTTTGACCATTTGTATACCTTCGTCNATGACAAAGGGGGATATTGTTGGAAGATTGGTTGTTGTCATTGATGTCAACCCTAGTCATGGGTTTTGGACCGCAAGATTGATGAAGATATTTGGACATGGAGGACAATGAAAATGCAGATACAACACCCATGGATGGATAGTATACATCATGTTGTTTCCATTGGTATGTGGCATGTCACGTGGATCCTCATGGTTGAGGAGAAATGAAGTTTTGAAGATGACAAAGTGAATTGAAGAAGGAAGTACATGTAGGCCTTGAAGATAATTAAAGAAAATAATTACAAAATAAGAAAGTGTCAGGTAGGCCCCAATGTTAAAAGGAAGTGACATAAATGGTATAAATACATATCATTAAACATTAGTTTTATACACAAGTCGAATTTCAGAGGAAATCAGAAGTAAAGAAGGTCGGATTTCAAGGGAGGATGAAGTCTTTTGGTGATGTGTTCTAAGGTATGTTATTTTCAGGTCATCTTACCGTTTTTGCTATAACATTTTTTATAGAGAGATTCAGATGGTGAAATTGCTATGATATTTAGAAGACATATCAAGGTACCTGTGGTAAAAGTTTCATCTCTTTATTTTCTATAATTATGGAGATAAACTCTGTGGAAGATAGGGTTTTTGACCAGTCCTAAAGCTAGTCAATAAACAGGTGTTCCAGGTAAAAAAATCATAACCTCTTCATAGAGAGTCCAAATTAAGTGGGAAAAATTTAATTGAAAATAGTATAGACTTTGGTTTCTTGTGTGCGAGTTTCAGAATCTGATGTTAAATATTGAGCGCGGGGCATTCTGTACAAGTTTGCTCTCTTGAATAAACCAGAATTAAATAAAGTCTACCATTATTTCGATAACTTCTTTTTGGGGAGGATTCAAGGAGTGAAACTTGGAGGAGTTTCAGAGAATACATTGTGTAATATTATATATAAGATCAGAGTATTCCAAGAATTGAAGAATTACAAAAGTTGAAGAAGTCTCAGGAAGCATTATCAGGCTCTATGTGATGGTTGGTTGATGGTGATGATTTAATGTAAAGTTTTATTATCTCTAATATATTATTGGGTGGAAGGAAGGGGCAAGGATGGAGATGTCAACCCTCTCTTGATATTGGAGGATTGTATCTTCCTCTTGAAGGTTTATCCCTCCCTTTATATTTGGAAGCTGTAGCTACCTTTAGAAGTCATTACTTCCCTTGACCAATAACTATTGATTATTTCTCATATATTATGCATGGTGTATTGTGGTGTATTGATGTAACCCTTATACTATTGTCCATTTCTCATTAATTATAATTGAATGGTTTAAGTATAAGTTGAAAAAGGTTTTAAATTCTACTTGATACTAATTCACCCTCCTCTCAGTATCAACATGGGTATCCTTGTAGTAAAACTTGATAGATATGAGAGAGAATATATCCATTAATTTTATAAATAAGCCTTTAAACTTCAAAAATATCATATGCATTCCACAAAATAATAGACACAAGATTGTAGAAAGAACCCTTAAGGTAGGGTAATGACATCAAATACTCTTTAAGGAATTAATCATTCTACAATCCATGCTTGCTACAACTAAAATATGCATCCCAAGACATCCCATTGCATTGCTTCTACTTATTTACATAGTTTCTATCTAGCCTTCTAGGAAATTTCTGGTGAATGGACTTTATAGTAAGTGGAACCTTCTAGTAAGTATTCTTACAATTATTACTTTCACTTTCTATCCAACCTCCTAGGAACTTTGTAGTGAAGGAACTTTGTAGTAGGTGGAACCATCTAGTAAACCTTCTTACCTTATCATGTTTCTCTATAACTACTAAGTGGGCCAATTCCATGATTATAGCCACATTACATTCATTATCCCCCTGGGATACCTCCCTAGGAACCCCATATTATCCTCCCTAGGTACATTTCATTCCATCCCCCTTTACATGTTTTACCCCTGAAACATGAGGTGGAAGGAAAATAATATGATCTGTAACATACCCACTACCATGCAAAAATGAAAATACTCTGATACCCAATAAAATAATTATGTGCAGTGTGAAAAAAACATCATGCATATAATCATTAATTTAAAACATGAATATATATTTTATCTCAAACAAAGAAGCATTCAAACACATAAGCTACATAGTAAAACACATCATTAAAGCAGTAAACGACATCAATGACTAGAAAAATTATCTCATAAGAAAATGTCACGAACTGGATGGATATGAGGGATGTTCCTCCAAACCTTAGGCTCTATTATTCCAGTTCTCTGAATATCAGTCCACCCCTGAGCTAGGGATATGAGTCCAAAATGAGGGAATGCTTCCTATGGATGGCTACTATCCACACACAATAACTGAATACCCAAAATGATAACTCCTACAACAATTCCAATCCACCAGTTCTCTTTCCTCTCAATCTGCACAACCAAAGGAATGGGATCCCCTTCTCTACCATGTAGTCCCTCAAGCTATCCCACTTCTCTCCAAGGATCCATCATAAGTTGGCTAGGAAATATCAACTAGGGACTCTTGGAATATCACTTTTGACAAGAGTGCACATAACAACTTTCTCAAGGATCTTGAGAAATTTACAACCTATAAAACTCACTTACAAGAATTAAAACCTAATTATCCATGCAATTTAAATCTCCAACAAGCTATCTTCAATATACACTATGGTTTCCTTCCAGTTCCAACACTAATCTCTTCTTCCCCCCCTTCTACCCAACTATAAAAAATGTGTTGTTCCTCTACTCGAATTTTCTTTTTCTTCCATGCACACTTGACTCTCACATTTCCCCAAAAGTGGTTATACTCATACCATGCTATCATAAATAGGTGATATGAATTCCCCACCAACCTATTACATGAGTGTACTTAGCCCATACTTCAATATCTAGTAGAGATGCCTTTCAACAAACCTCTTACATGCATTCTTTGATTGGTTTGATAAGTCAAAGAAGGTAAATATTTAAGAATAAAATGATTTAGAAAATTGGTTGGGTTTATTATGCATGTGGTATTTCCCCTTGGACCCCCCCTCTCTCATGGAATCATATCACCCCAATGTTATCGTCCTTCTCATATAGAAGCCAAAAATGTATTTTTATTTAATCAATGTATGTATAGATTACAATGTTAGGCTCTCCAGTCTTTGATCGGTATAGGCTCTCTAGCCTAAGACATACTATCTCACTAGCCAATTTAACATATGTACAATTAGATTACAGTTCACGGGGTTTAAAATTGGGATGTTACATTTCCTCCCACATATTTTTGCATTGTCCTTAGTTCACATCATCATATTGGTGTACATACATAATGATTTCACAGTTTAATAACACTTGTAGCAATTACAACCAACAATCTCTCATTCCCCTCAACCTGCACAACCCAAGGAAGTGTACCCCCTTCTTTTCTCCATATTCCCTCAGGCCATCCCACTTCCCTTCTAGGGATCCAATGAAAACTTGCTATGTAGTCTCATATTTATGGCTCTAGGAATTCCATTGACAATAATTTCATAGTTTATTGACTCATGTGGTAGTTCCAACCAACAATCTCTCATTCCCCTCAGCATGCAAAACCAAATGAATTAGATCCCATTCTTTTCCATGCAGTCCCTTAGGTCATCCCACTTCCCTCCAAGGCTCCAACATAGACTCTCTAGGAAGTCTCAGAGTTGTGGCTCCAAGAACTCTAGCTACAACAATGGAATCTCCACTTTTTTTTTTAAATAGCTACATATACACCTCCCATAGTTCATCTTCCAACTCCCACTTTGCTTCTTCTAATTTGTAACAATTCCATTGTACTTTACTTGTCCTATGCCTTTTCTCATGAGATTTATTTCCTTCTAGTGCTCTTCTTTCCAAGTACTCAATTCATGTCTTTTTTCTTTAGTTGTTTTTATAGCAACAATCATGAAAACATATATGTTACAACCATTATCATGCAACAATTGTATTATACACAAGAGCGATCAACTCCAAAATGCGATCATGCATTCAAAAATATGTTTGAAACATAATCCAATACTTGTTATTTATTTGTTTCACAAAGTTTCCATAGGAAAGGATTTAGCCTCGAACACACCCTTTTTATTCTAGCCACTTTCATTCTTAATTTACCTCTTCCTTTCTATACTCACCCTCCAATATCAATAATCCCCTTCATTTCTATATATTCCCTCATGTGACCCAACATTTTCCAAGGTGTTCCTATGAAAGGAGAGTGCCAACTTACTACCAGACATCCACTAGTAGTTTATAACCAATAACTTGTGGCAATCGTAGGGTTATAATTTCACAACAATGTCCTTATTCTAGAGCTTTCTAGATTTAACAACCATCATTTGTCCTGTATAATATACATATAGTTGCCATGAGACATCATCAAAATATTTTCCATTATAAATTTCGAGTTTGTTTCATAAAGAGAATCATATTTCCCATGTACGAGATTCCTTCTCATAATGTTTGTCTCTTGCATGTGGTAGCAACCAGTCTTCATTTTGGACTTACACTTATTTCCATATCCAAGACCATTCTACCTAAAATCTAACTAATCTTTCAATCAACCAAAAAACTATGAGTATCCATGCACATAATCCTTTTATTGCAACATTTATAACAACCCATGAAGTGATCTTAGAATTATAACACACTAATAATTCAATCACCTTCAGCTATTAATCATATCAAAATGAATGAAACTATCCTTCATTAAATATGCATTATTTATCACACCAAGCCTTTCATAATGCAATCAAATATTTCTGCCAAAAAACCAATGTGCCAATAATCATGGTCACATCTATGCAGTGCATCCCTGCATTGATTCTAGAATACTACATATCTATATCATGTATTCCACCATGGTGATTTGAAAGGTCTATCCAACGCCTCAAAAAATTATCCAGACTCTTCCCTATTACTTATTTGACCATTTGTATACCTTTGTCTTCAACCCAAACACACCACTGAGAATATAATCCTTTAGTTATCTTTAGTGAAAACAAAGATGTTGTAGTCTAAAACATCGATTATAAGTAGGAATACCATTGGATACTTGTGTAGCACTATAAACTTTCCATATCCAACCACATTATCGCCTCACACATGGCTAGCTATACTAACATCCATTTCTATAACATGAGTATATCTCCCAACCTGGCTTAGTTATGAACTCTTAACCAATATAACATGACATGCCATTAAATTCCATATGACTACATTCAAGCATTAAATAACCTTGGTATATTCAAGGCCCTATGATTTTACCACATCTAATGGAGAGTCATGATTATATTACATATTAATTCAAATACTAAATTTTGATTGAGGGAAAGATTACCTCAATTCCCTTAGCATTTATGCATCATAAGCCATCAAATTTATACATGCATGGTTACCATCAATTCACTTGATGTTACATGATCTGTCAATATATTGTAGAGGCTCAAAGGCTCCCTTCACTAACTTATTGTTTAGCATTTTACCATCCTCATTTCATCTTCATATGGATGGTTTTCATATGCAATGGCA
>JZKD02S2387476.1:815766-826636 GCA_000966675.3 Picea glauca | reverse complement strand
GTAGAGAATGAACTATTCTCGAAACCAAGAGGAGATCTGCGCAACTGTGCCTAATCATGTACTACTTCACCCCATTAAGGTGTGACTGCACCTAATCATGTACTACTTGACCCCATTAAGGCGTGACTATGCCTAATCATGTACTAATTGACCTCGCTTATAATCTAGTGTGGAATGAAATTTTGTAGATGAGAATGATTGGAACCTCATGAAATGATTGGAACCAAGGTATGGAATGAATTAGACAACCTCTAGGAGGAGAAATCAAAGAATTTTAATATAACAATGTATGCACCTTGTCAGCCCTGGTGCTCTATGTAGATGATCCTAGAGGACCTCGTAAGAAATCTCTGTCTCCACTCTATTGATAATAAGTGGCTTAGGATTAGAGTTAGAAAAATTGAGCACACACCACTCCCTTTTGGCCAAATTAACAAAGGAATCTATAAAAAGTGTCTTTGTGTTATGTATTGAATAATTGGACAATGAAGTATGGCTTTTGGACTTATTTTGTAGATAGTAAGTGGCGCCAAATTAACAAAGGAATCTATAAAAAGTGGCTTTGTGTTGTGTGTTGAATAATTGGACAATGAAGTATGGCTTCAAAGAAGGAGAAATCAAAGAAGTTTAATATAAAATTGTATGCACCTTATCACCCCCGGTGCTCTGTGTAGATTCTCCTAGAGGACCTCGTAGGCATTTCTATCTCCACTCTATTGATATCCTATCTACCTACACAAACAACCACAAGCATAAGAGGGAAACATTTCATTGGAGGCCTTAATATGTCCAAGGTAAGTTTTAGAGTCTTGCAAAGAGTTATCTAGGTTGAAATAGGGCTGCAATGTAATAGTCTAGATCTACAAAATGTAAACCAATGTTTAGTTGATTCATTCCTTCTAAATTTTTTGGTGTCATACAACCCAATCCTAGATTTGAATGCAAACCAAGTTTCATTCTCTCCTTGAGGGAGTCTAATAGGAATCCAACCTTCCTTGTCTCCAAAATTTATCCCTTTCTTTTTCATCAGTGGTCACATGAATGTTTTCTAAGCCAACCATGCAACCACCCAAATTCATCTTAATCCAACCTAATCTCTATGTGGGACATGTTATCCATACATAACAATAATATCTAGCTATGAAGAAATGAGGATCACTACACCTCCCCTTCCTTCATCATGGGTATAAGTTAATAGGGTCGCAGACAGAGAGGTGTAGTTTAAAACTCTAAAAAAGGAAGCCAAACACCCTAACTTTTTACAAATTGGGTATATCAATGAAGGGGGATTAATCTCTCATCCTATCTTATTTTCTTAACTTTCAATGTTTTGCTTTCACTTCTTACTTTGGGTTCTCTCTATTATCTAGAACTTGTAATATTCTTTCTCTTATTTCTTTGTTTCCTTTTATTATGGGTCTATAAATGGAATAAGAAGGGATGATGATGTTAATATATACTGGTTTAAGAAGGGATGCTCCTATTATTAAGGGTTTGTCAACACTTACACAATGAAAATTTAATCTGACAGTGTGCATACATGCATTTTCAATTTTGATTTAAAAGGTATATGAAATTGTGAAAAAATTAAACATATGTAGAGCCTAGCCTTTCCATAAAAGTGGATGAAACACTCTCTCAACAAAGTGAGTTTAGCAAGAAGGGAGTTTAGGTGACAGTGAGTTCAAGTATCACTTCATGAAACATATTCCCCAACATGACTCTAATGAAATTTGGTGTTTTAGAGGCATTTAATCAACCTATGTGGCCGCCTATTCCTTGACATTCATCACATATGCTAATTTATTATCTATCATCCTTATGAAAAATTCGTCTTGAAAAAGTTAATGGGGCCAACGTTGAAATTTTCTCAAACTTTTCCCATAGTCATTGAAATTTGACATGGTTGAACTAGATATATTCCATAAATATTTATCGAGGTTAGGTCATGAAAAGGGGTCAAACAAGACATGGTTGTGTGAGAACTGAGAAGGAAAAGGGGACCAAAGAGAATACCAATTAGATATAGTCACATGACCAATATTGATTACTAGAATAAGTGTTGATTCTTGTCGACCCCGCAAAGTGACCAGTTAATGGGCCAATGTTGGAATTTTCTCAAGCGTTTCTTGTATTCATTGAAATTTGACATGGTTGCACTAGATGCATGCCTTGATGATATGGGAGGGTTTCAAGACTCAAATATTACTCATATTATATCCACATAAGAGAATGGTTTGTAATTGGGTGGCCAATAACATGAATATGGTCAATAGCTTAGATGAGAGCAAAAATCAAAGATAAGATCAAATAACTGACGAAGCCTGTGCAATTTTTCGAGTACTTGTCTATTGAGTATTAGTGTGTTTTGACAAACTTGTGATATAGTCCATAAATATTTATCGAGGTTAGGTCATGAAAAGGGATCAAAGAAGACATGGTCATGTGAGAACTAAGAAGGAAAAGGTGACCAAAGAGAAGACCAATTAGATATAGGCACATGACTAGTGTTGATTACTAGAATAAGTGTTGATTCTCTTTGACTCTGCAAAGTGACCAGTTAATGGGGCCAACGTTGAAATTTTCTCAAAATTTTCTTGTAGTCATTGAAATTTGACATGGTTTCACTAGATGCATGCCTTGATGGTATGGGAGGGTTTCAAGACTCAAAGATTCATATTATACCCACATAAGTGAATGGTCTGTATTTGGGTGAACAATAAGTGGAATATGGTAAATAACTAATCATTCAATATTCCATTTGTGTTCACAATAGAGAAACAATACTTGTAAGGAATTTGATTGTTTAGGAAGTCGATCACGAGATTCTTGCAAGGAAATATATTTCTTCTTGCAAATTTCCTACAATTTCTACAAAATTAGTTCTTCATATTCATCTTTGTGGTTTTTGTAGATACCATATTATTATTGTAATAAATTGTAGAATGAATCTAGACCACTTAAAATCCTATTTCATTTCTAATAAGGATCTTCATTGTTTGAATGGAAATTGTTACCAAACCATTCTTTAACACAACCATTGCTTGTGGTGTATAAGTGAGTATTCTGCCTTTAGATTTTTAGGAATAAATCATCTAAGCCTAATAAAAAAAATCAATAACCTCTATTATAATTCTTGATGAATAAACCATTCATTCAAGAGTTATGTTATATAATTATTCACTGTCCTACTTTTAAATCAAGATTCCATCTACATTTTAGGTCTTGGATTTTCCATGTGAATGCAACACATATAAACTTATAATATGATGAACATGAATATATTCCATGCACATAATTGTTTCCAATTCTCATGACAATTCATCAATGAATAAGGAAGACATTAGTGGCATCAATATTTCCATGACATTTCTATGAGGATGATCCTTACTCAACAAAGGAATAGAGACCTTCTATGGATTTTGAAATTATCGATGTTTATGACATTTTATATATGTTGGCCAAAGATCCAATGGTGGTTACTCATTATATAATAGGCATGTTTCAAATTAATAATTACCTATATAAACAAAGTTTGGGACCTAGACCTTGCTTGAGTAAGACTTGGGACCAGGACCTTGTCCACCTAAGCAAAGTAAATTTAGTTTATCTTTTTTTCTCTCTAGGATAAACTATTGCAATAGTGTAAATGTTCGCTAGAATTGATCATTGCAACAATGTATTTGTTTTTATATAAGATTGTTGGCACAAGGGCAGACCCGGGGTTAAACGATACAACAATGCACCAACAAAACCCTAACTACCGACCCTTTCGGCAACACCTGCAAAGCAGATGAAGACTCACCTGAGGTAAAAGTAGGGGTGGTTGCGAGACTCAGGTGTCTGCAACCTTAGATGGAACACAAATATGTGATTATATCGCTTATAGAGCACTTAGCATTGATCATTCATCAGTATTCAACCCTTATTATAATTCACAAATAGCACAAAGCATCACAACATTCACTTAGATCTAAGGTATCTTAGTACTTAGCAACAATAAAACAGATCGGATCCAATAGATCTACTATTCATACACATCTAATGAAGTACAAAGCATAAGTAGATCTATCTAAATATATCAAATCACTTAGCCAAAGCAGAGATAAACACATCAAGTCAAAGCACATAGCATAACACACAGATTTACGTGGTTCACCCCCACCCTGGGGCTATGTCCACCAACTCTTCTTCTTTATTATTGTCGTACAATCGGTTACAAACACAGAGCCGTAGAAACCCTTAATTCACATAGGACATAAGATCTGTGCAACTCATTAGATCCTTCTTCCTTGTCTTTCTGCACAAAGCCTTCTATATCTTCACACAAGGACTTGCACTGAGCTCTGCAAGTCTACACAGAATGCGCAAAAATTTCGATCACACAGATCCCTTCTTGGCACTTAGCCTACATCACATAAATACAATAAAATACCATACAATACTCTACTAGATGCCTAGACGTCTATTTATACATTTATTAAAGTGGGCCTAAGCGTGGGTGAACCCATAGGCCGACATCCCTTTCCCATTACATATTCCCAAAACCCAAAAAGGGACCCAAAAGTGGGCCTAGATTCTGTAATCTACGCTTCATATGACACTCCATCTTCGATAGGCTGTTGAAGTCCCAAAAATGGTCAAATATGACCAAGTGTTACCAAAACTTGGTCAAGGGCCAACAAGTCCCCAACACTCACCTGTGACTCATCCTGAGTCACTCTAGTCTGAGAAATTCCACCTCGAATGCCTCAAGATTGGTTCGAGCTACTTCGACCTACTACAATGCTACGACCTCTTTCTCATTGAACTTCTGGATGAGTGTGTCATTGACTGGTCCTTCTAGGTGTTGTTCTGCTGCACTCACAACATGTTCAAGTTATACTCCTTGGTTTTCAACTTCAGTGAATAGTTGACATACCTTCTCTTGCAATAGTTGAATTTGTTGAGAGACTTCCATCACTTTACTCTGAATCATGTGGATCTATTGTTGGGCTGTGTGCTACTCTGGAAACCTCTTCATTCTTTTTACTAGTGACAAGGCCTTCATCTGCGCTTGTAACATATCTGCATGTTGCTTTGCTTCTTGGAGTTGTGACTCCAATGCCTGGAACTGTGGATTTTTCGTGAGGGTCTCATATGTCTGAGCGCTCCTGGAAGTCAGCTGCTTGCATTCCAATTCAAGGGATTTCAATCTTCCAACTGCATTGCAGGTAGTTGCCTCTCTTAGGTCTCTTATATCCTGAGGGGTATCAGACACAGTACAAAGTTCCATATCTGCGATGCACTGTTGAAGTTGTTGGATCACTCCTTCTAGTTGTGCCACCTACTGTAAAATCCATTCTTCTGTCTGGACTTTGATGACTGTCACAGAGCGGAATGATCTATTGACCAATTCCTTTATCTCGAATTTCTTTGTGAGCAACTGCTCCTTGTCTTGCTGTAGCGTTTCTTTCTCTTTGTCCCACTATACTTGAAGAGCAAATTTTTCTCATTCGACAACACTGCACTGCTCGACAAGTACTCCCTGTACCTGTGTCAAAGCCTAGGTGGCTTGCGCTATGTCTTCTTGAGCTCGTCGAAGGTGAGCTTCGACCATATCAACAATCTAGTGGAGTTGAGTTGGCTCATCTATCAGTTCTACTGTTCTTGCTGTCAGAGGCACAATGGAGACTGCGCGACTAGACTGGAGTGCCTGCTGCACTCCTTGGAGTTTAATCTCAATACAATTATACATCTGATCCTGCTTTGCCTCCTACTTCTCTAATATCTCCTGTGAGGCATCGTTCACATATGCAATGATGAAATTAAAATCATCCAATGTGAGGGTAGTCCACATATTGGTTACAGGGGTTCTAGGTTTCTTCCAGCATGAATATTTCAGAGGCGAAACCTTCCTCTTCTTTGACGAGTCCTCTTCATCCCTAGGCACTGGTACTTCACCTTTCTATTTTTCAATTTCTACACCTTCTATTTCTTCGCCATCATCCCCTTCATCTGGTGTGATAGAGGTAGTCCTTACAGATGCACTTTCTACATTGTGAACCTCTTTAGGCTTCTTCATCTTGCTAGGTCCGGGTGTATCCTGCACATATTTCGAGCTATCTACATCATACAACTCCACAGGGTTGGCTGGAATGAGAAGGTCTACCGACCAGTCCTTGGTGATCTCTTCGATGTCTTCCTCGGTCAACTTGTAATATGACTGCAAATTTTGCTTGTGCTCATCAGCGCATGCTGTTATATAAATAAAGTGGCTATCCACGCTAAACTTCATTAAGGGCCAAAACCTGTGGAGGGTATTCAGGGTCATTCGAGGCTCAGACTGGATGGCTTGATTCAACTGGTTGTAGTAAGTATGGAATATGGCGTTGGATTTCCACTGCTTGTTCATATCATTAGAGTACCATAAGGTGTTGAAATTCGCAGCCAAAGGTTCAAAGGGATCTATGTTCAGGAAGGTCGCACCTTTCGACATCTTCCATGCGATGAAAGTGATCAATATGAGAAGCCAACTGAAGTTGAACTCATACCCTTGGTATTGTGCTTCCCTGCAGTCCAGTTCCAGCTAGTTTACAAGGTATTGCGCCCAATTCATCTGAAGTCCTTCTGCACACTTCCCTGCAAGATCAACTACGAATCCAATCACTTGGGTGGGTCGGTTATTGCGAACTAACTTTCCTGTGATCAGATGACATGCAAGGTGCACTGTGCCGCTCTAGATAGAGGCTACCTTGTAACCTTGCGTGCCTTTCTTAACATTTCCATAAGTTTCTTTGATTCTCTATGTTAATTCTTGGTCTAAGGTCTTTCCATGGTAAAAGTCCTATCGATCGGGGCCCTGCATGCTCAGCCCTGTGATCCGATTGATCAAGGCCAGATCCAAAGTGATGTGGTAGTTCAACCATAAGTATCCTCCATGGTAGCAGGACATCAATAACTTTACACACACATTCACCTCCTGATGCCTACCAAAGTGAGGGATTTTCATCACATTGAGCAGTGTGGACTGTGCGAGGTTCCGGGTCCATGACTGTGGGATAATATTTGAATTCTTGCCTTTAGTTCTGGTCAGATACTTGTGCGGGGAGAGCATGATATAAGCCTTCTTGTCACCAAGGTTGAAGTCACTGAACTTCATTGTTGCATGCGTATCCTGGTCGGATCGAACTGCGCATATCCCTTTCGGGAGGTATGCTGTGACCAAATCATAGTCAAAATCTCTGTGCACACTGTCCCGATTGATGACACTACTTAGAGGGGGTAGGTATGCAGGTAGAATGCTTGGAATCGTCTTGGCATTCACAATATCGTCTTTGTGTTTAGTACACTTCTCATTGGCCTGTCGAGATTGTCCAACTTGAGTAGTGGACGAAGAGGCTGCCAGTCCTCTCGTCGATGATGCTTGAACACCTGTGGATACTCCTCTTTCCGATATGACTCTCTCAGTCATTAAATCAAGAAGAATTTATGTTACAAATTATTCTACTGCGGTGAGTTCCTCGGACATACGCGCTCGGGATAAATTATCGGGGTCACAATGATCTTAAACACTGCACATGAATGAACAACAAGGGTGTGATGATCACTGTATACACTTGCTAGTCCACAGGATTAAAATTATCAGTTGGAAAAAGTGTTCGTTAGGCATGGCGCGACGAGATATATAGGAAATCTTGGCAATGGTTTGATTTGCAATGGGTATGAGCCTCATTAATTCATGTTCTGTCTGTTATGGCGTAGTCCAATGGTTTGGTGGTGAGCCATCAATGATTTTCGATCCATTTTGAGCGGAAGTCGAATGGATATATCAACCTCTAATGAATATATTGCTTTGCCTCGGCGAAGTGGCCTATGTCGCTGGTCTGATATCTCGAATAAGTTCAAATTCTGCAAGTTTTCCTTTTGTGAGGCTCCCTCTGGAATCTTCTGTAGCCTGTCGATATTAGCTCTCTTTTTACTTAACTTCCTAGATTTCTTTCTAGTGAGCTTCATCTCAGTGATTCTCTTCCCATTCTGATTCTTATTTTCCTTGGACATAGTCACTTTGCACTGCTGAGATTCTCTCCTAAGACTTAGGGGTAATACTTCTTTTATATCTAAGACAGATACTTCAATCTTCTGTGAGTCCTCTAATTCTCTTGCAGCTTTGACATCTGGGCTTCTAGTGTCAGGTAGCTTCAATTTGTTCTCCTGTTCTTCAATCAACTGTGCAATCCTTCTGGTCATGAAATATTTTAACTCTCGTCTCTGCTGTTCTAAAACCTCTTCTTCTTCCTTCTTTCTGGCTTGATCTCTTTCAATCCAAGGTTTTCCAAGTAACATAGTAAACATACCATTGTCCTCGATAAATTTGATAATCTCAAAATCTTCTTCTATCGAAGTTCCATTGACATTCGTAGATATCTGAGTGAGCCTCCCACATAGGTTTACCAGTTTCCCTCTGAATAACCTTATTCCTCTTAACAAAGGAATCATAGCAGGCCTCCCTATGATTTCCCAAGTTCTCTCTTTCATAATATTCATTTGTGTTTCTTCATCAAGAACAAAGTCAATGTCGAAGTCTCCTATTCTTACTTTGATGCATTCCTTTTCTTTAAATATATCTGATAGCCTAACATGTCATCGATCATTCAAGGTGTCTTTCATATGTAGAAATACCTTCTCTAATTCCTTCTGGGGTTCTACTATTTATGGATCTGCCTTAGGGTTTTCTTTATTCAGATTCATTCTTTCAGGCTTAACAATCATTCTCGGGCAATCCAATACTTCATGGTCCATAACTTTATAACATAGACAACTAGGTCTTCCACCAGGGCATTCCTTAGCTAGATGGCCTGGTTTTTTGAAACTGTAACATAGGGTTAATCCTCTCTTTCTTTTAAATGATCCCCAACCTCTTCTATACTGCGCACTAGGATTGTGGTAGCTAACCTGAAAAAAATTATTTCTAGGATCCTGCATCCATTTGTTAGTCCAAACATTTTTTCTATGCATAGGTATAACATATCTATCATTATGCTTATCAGATCTACTCATATCAAGCCTTCTTTAATCTATTAGTGCCCTAGTTTTCAATCTAGGACCAAATCTATCAAACATACCTAGATCCATACTTTAGAAACAAAAATTTCCACTTATATTACTTCTACAGAGCACAAAGCCTCAAGATATAAAACTTTTAACTACTCTTACCTTTATTAGAGCACCGAGCTTACATATCTTACCTCTTTTCTGCAGATCTGGCCTCTTTTCTTCAAAAACTTCCACTTTTTCTTTTCTTAGAGCACAAAGCGTTCAGATCTTGCTTCTTTTCTTCAGATCTGGCCTTCTTTCTTTAGCACAGATCTTTTCATATCAAGTGGAATACTACACACTAGGGAACAGATCCACGCATAGGGATTCCACAGTTTCCAATTGAATCTTTGCATAAGGATTCTTTTCCCTTAGTTCCCAGCAATCACAGTTTCAGGTCCCAGTAACAGAACCATTTGTTGCCACAGGGGAAGACCCGGGGTTCAATTCTACAACATCGCACCAACAAAACCCTAACTACCGACCCTTTCGACAACACTTGCGAAGCAGATGAAGTCTCACCCGAGGTAGAAGCAGGGGTGGTTGCGAGACTCAGGTGTCTGTAACCTTAGCTGGGACACATATCTGTGATTATATCGCTTACATAGCACTTAGAATTGATCATTCATCAGTATTCAACCCTTATTATACTTCGTAGATAGCACAAAGCATCGCAAAATTCACTTAGATCTAAGGTATCTTAGTACTTAGCAACAGTAAAACAGATTGGATCCAGTAGATCAACACTAAGCATCTTCATACATATCAGATCTATTATTCATACACATCTAATGAAGTACAAAGCATAAGTAGATATATCTAAATATATCAAAGCACTTAGCCAAAGTAGAGATAAACACATCAAGTCAAAGCACAAAGCATAACACACAGATTTACATGGTTCACCCCCACCTCGGGGCTATGTCCACCAAATCTTCTTCTTTATTATCGTCGACCAATCAGTTACAAGCATAGAGCCGTAGAAACCCTTACTTCACACATGAAAAAAGATTTGCGTAGCTCGCTAGATCCTTCTTCCTTTCCTTTCAACACAAAGCCTTCTATATCGTCACACAAGGACTTGCACTAAGCTCTGCAAGTCTACAAAAAATGCACAAAACTCTCGATCACACAGATCCCTTCTCGACACTTAGCCTATATCACATAGATACAATACAATATCATACAATACTCTACTAGATTCCTAGACATCTATTTATACATTTACAAAAGTGGGCCTAAGCATGGGTGAACCCATGGTCCGACATCCCTTTCCCATTACATATTCCCAAAACCCAAAAAGGTACCCAAAAGTGGGCCTAGATTCTGCAATATCTGCTTCATCTGGCGCTCCATCTTCGACAGGATGTCGAATTCCCACAAATGGTCAAATATGACCAAGTGTTCCCAAAACTTGGTCAAGGGCCAACAAGGATCAAGCATTGGAATAATGTCTTCTTTTGTTATCTAGGATATATTATTTCAATAATGTCATCGTTGTTGGTTTGGATAAATCTCCTAAGAACACAAGATTAGATGATAACTAACTCAGTTATTATCTATCACAATAGTGTTTTTATTGTTAACCAACCTAGATTTATCTTTATATCATAGGATTTATCAAGTGTCAAGAGGGATCAAATCCCCTGACATACAAAAATTTACCTAGGTTTTTTCACTCTAAAAGAGGTTTTCATATCAAATTATTTGATCCCTCTCAATGATTGATAGATTCTAGGTTAATATGCATCTAGGCTAGTTTATAATGTGAATCATGCCCAACTTCACACGTGTT
>JZKD02S2387476.1:780098-815756 GCA_000966675.3 Picea glauca | reverse complement strand
AATACATGTATATTTATACTTATAGCTAGAATGGATAATTACTATTCTCTGGGTTGTCAATGGGGCCTTGCTAGATTGATGAAATTTGGGCATTTTTATTGTCTCCACTAGGATGCAATTAACATAAGTGTATCACTTTAAACTTTTGGACTAGCACACCTCTAAGGGGAATGCTTGAATAAGGAATTTCATACTGGTTGTTAAGTCACAAAAATTTCATACCCCATTAAGTGTGACATGGTGTTCCACCTCTTGATATGTGATATATTCAAAATTAAGCGGGATGTTTTATGGCATGAAAATAATGAAAAGGAGAATATAATAGAGAATATACATGGTTTCCATATCATTTCAATGTACATTTATCCATTTCATTGATGTGAGTGACAACCAATCAAACTAGTCTGAGAAAAAAACATTTCTTTCAAGCACGAGGAGACTAGGGCATGCTGTGACTCATGAGTTGGAGGGAATGTTGGAGAAGGAAGGAGATAGATACATAAGGGCATTGGGAGATATACATTTATCCATTTCATCGATGTGAGTGAAAGCCGATCAAACTAGTCTGAGGAGACTTCATTTCTTTCAAGCGCAAGAAGACTAGGGCACGCTGCGACTCATGAGTTGGAGGGAACGCTGGAGAAGGAAGGAGACAGAGAAGGAAGGGAATTGGGAGAGAGATCTCACGAGAAAGGTTACAAAGGAGAGAAAGAGATTGTAGAGGGTACTGTCCAGAAGAGAGAGATTGAGGGTAGGGTTAGGAAGGAGACACGACTCATAGAGGGCACCAGGAGAGAGAGATTGAGGGCAAGGAGACACAATACAATGGCGAGTTGTTGAATTTCCAATATTTGCATATGAAAATACCTAAAAATGTTGACATGTAATTCTAGGGAATAAAAATTCTAGTGGCTCCATATGTGCGCAAAAATCCCCTCATGGGGTTCCTATAAAATTTGATTCTCTAACTGATATTTTCAACTAAATTTATGTATTATGGCTCCTGAGTCCTATAACAAAAATGCATGATATATTGGCAATGTAGCTTTTCCTTTGAATTGTCACTTAGGTTCTTTAGGTGCAGGGGTTACTTGAGGAAAGGACCATACTCTTTGTACCCATGGAATGGCAGGGTTGGATTTTCAATCATGAAATCAAGCTTTTGGGGTTTCTGTTTCCCATAAGAATCAATAAGAATGCAGAGGGCTTGCTACTCAAGTGTCTGTTCGACTTGTTCCATTGCACTGCCCCATTATTTTTTTTAGATAGGGATGTGAAAAACCTCCAATTCGGGGGTAGTGATGGGCCTTCAATTTGTCACTTTCCATGACCCACATTATGTCCAAATTTGATACCATTTTCCTCATAAGCCAAGACCTTCATGGAAAATAATATCACTTTTGATGACCGATGTATATACTAGGACTCATTCTTATATAATAAAATGTGATGTTACTTAATCTAAATATGAATGTGATATATGCTTGATATTAAGTGTTTTTATGGTTTTGTGTGATTTGAATCTTTAAGTTAATATGGTTCACAAGAAATAAATAGTGCAACTATGGTGAAAGAATTTGACCCACATGGTAAGTTTATCTCCTTCATTGATTGACATCGAACACATTTTTTAATGGTTGACAAATTTAAGGGATATTGTCCATTCACAACCTTCAAAGCTTCTATCACTTAAAGGCAGTCATAAAGACCCTAAGTGATTCAATATCTTACTAATATTGAGGATTTGAATTGAAAAAGGAGGGAAATAGTTCCTTGAAGAACATGCAAGAAATTATGTAATTAAGGAACAACTCTCACCAATCAAGGGATTGATTAGATGGGATAGGTAGGAATATTTTCAAGTATAAATAGAGTCATAGTTTATAGAGTACATATTTAGTATTTTGGTTTCATTTTCCTTCTTGTTGTTCAAGCTATTTCGAATTATATCGAAGAGGCAAATTTATGCCCAAAATATGCGAAAAATATGTGAGGGCATGCATGTGTATCTATCATGTGTGGGTTCTCAAATGTACTAAGATTGAACAACTAATAAACCCTGATAAGTATCAATTTTATAATGCAAAATGTCTATGTAGCCTACAAAACCAATTCATACAAAATAAAAAAAATTCATACAAAAATAATGTAATCAAGAAGTCATACACAAAACACGATATGATCTTCATCCATTCCTTATCATTCACAACCCCCAACTTACAACTCCTAGTGCTCAAATGATCTCACTAGCCATGGAACAGGTCCCTCTACTAATACTAATATTTTATGTGTCACTATCATGGAATGGTGTTACAACTCATCACATGAGAATGGCCCCAAACATTATTTTTTGGCTCAAAATTTGGAACATGGAACTCCTTATCATCATATTAGGAAATTGTTTTTTTTTTTTAGATAGGCGTGTGCAAAACCTCCAATTAGGGGGTAGTGATGGGCCTTCTCATACCCTTTCCCCAACATGACTCTAATGGAATTTGGGGTTGTAGAGGCATTTCATCAACCTATGTGGCTACCTATTCTTTGACATTCATCACATATGCTAATGTATTCTCTAGCATCCTTATGAAGGGTTGGCCAACAATATCATGCTTGTAGAACTTTCAAGAGTTTTTCTTTTGGATGTAGAATGAAATCCATTATGTTCATTATGCCATCCCCCAAGCACATCATAGATAATATTCTCTTAGGAATCAATGTAGTACATGATCAAGTCCCATTTTGAATACATGACCCTAAATCTAGTTGTATGGAGCAGTTTTCCTTGTGTTTTTGTAGTGTTCATTATGGGAGAAGTGCTATGAAAACTTGCTAAAGACGAGGTAAAATTCAATATCAACAAACCACGACGTTTGCAGGGAAAATGCAAACAAGTATTCATCAAGAAAAGTGTCATCCACCAAGCCTTTTTCATAAATATCATCCACTAAGCCTTTTTAGTATCATCCACTAGAAATGCAATCTTAGCTAGCTATAAAGAGATAAGTGTGACAGTCGTTTGTATGCTTCTTGTTGCTGGAAATTACATTGAAGGATAGTCATTGTTTACACACATATTGTTGCTAAGATTTACATGTAATCTTTAGATTTGACTTGTCTCAAATTAAGACATACTTTGACAGTCATACTATAGAAAGAAATACATGTTTGGATAGTCATTTACATTCCTCGCTTGCTGGAAATTACATCTTGAACAATCATTGTTTACATATATATTGTTGTTGGGAATTACACACAAGATTGATCTTTGACTTGTTTTAATTATACATTGAGGTGGTAACAATAAAAGATTGATTGGACAATCATTTATATGCTGGAAATGAATCTTTGCACAATCATCTTTCATGCATCCATGAGCTGGAAATTACATTGAATGAAGTGTCATTATGTTCTCTTGATTACACCTTGGAGAAGTAGCATTTGAATTACATTCCTGGGCAGTCATTAGTGATAATTTATTACTGGAAATCATTTACATATTGACAGTCTTTGTACTTGAAAGATACCATTGTCTTTGTTGTTATATGCTTGTTTCTCATGCACCATTGTTAATGTACCTATCTTGAATAGTGAAATCATCTATTGTTTCATATAAGCATCCGTCCTTTCCTTCAAGTTGTATTGGCACTTATACTTGTTGTGAGAACACTTTTACTTTGTCATATAACTTCTATCTTTCCTTTTCATTGAACCTTGTCACTTGAACCATCTTTAAATGAGGCCTTAGCACCCTTGGGATACCATTCATTAATTCTAAAACATCTATCTCATTGAGTATCCTCCAACCATTCATTAATTCTAAAGAATCTATCTTGTTGAGTATCCACTAAGCCTTTTTAGTATCATCAAGAAAAGTGTCATCCACTAAGCCTTTTAGTATCATAGACCCTAAATATTCTCGCTAAGGCTGCATTTCCTTCATCACCCTATCTACATCAATTCCCAAGCCTAATTTTGGGACTTTGATGCCTCTTTCTATCCTAACGAATTTCATACACCTCTCATTCACTTGATTATACAAAGGTTCATGAAAATGATAGGTACAAATGGATGTCGTAAGAAGAGTGAAGACCCTCAAGTTATAAAGAAGACAATTTCATAAAAGCTACCTTATTATAACAAGCCAATTAGGGAAGTATTGAACAATGTGTCAAGAATTAGGAAATCCTTGTTGAAATCTTAAAGTTCTTCAAGAGCATGATTTGACATATCCATTTTCTGAAAGAAAATATGAAGTAAATGGAGGTATAACACAAGTTCCGATAAGGCTAAGTATGGAATTGATTTTGGATTCAATAATGGCCTAGATTGTAAGATTTGTCATTCAACCTTGCTTAGAAGAGGAATTTCAACGATTAGGTGCCTTTGAGGGTCACCAAGAACCTTTTTCATCTTAAATTCTTCCATGGTTTTCACAAATCTTAGAATCTAGGCCATTCTATAAAAGAGAAGACTCACACTCCAAAGCATCCCAAGATAACAATAATGGGATGCCAAGTATGATATGAATCAAGTAAACAAGGACCCCAATAATTTTCTTACATACAATAGAATCAAGTATTTCTCCAAGCAAAACATGGGTTCCTTGAATATTTGCTCGCTCACTTATCTTCTCATTTTTTCGAGTGTTGGTACCACAAACTTATATTCACACGATAACTTATCTTCTTGTTTTAACGAGTGTAGGTACCACCAAATAGGTATATGTCATATCTATCTTCCTCGTGTGATGATCAAGATATACTCAGAGAGGTTGAAAGTGAGACGTGTTGTACTAGATCTACCGGTTCTAGATCAACTAGATATGAAAAGGTAAGGAAAATATTTCGTATATGCATGCAATTTTTTATAGCCAACGAAGGGTCATGTAATTATGATGCTGATAGAACAGGTGACATTGAGTTTCCTTTGAGGTATAGATATCCAGTGCAATGATGGGTACCTAAGGAGCTACCTGAATTGGACACATATTTCTTCATCAGTGGGAGGATGTATCGCATTTCGCCTTCGTCCTTACATGGATTTGGGTTATTTTCCATGGATGGCATAAAGGTCGACTGTGGCACTATAAATGAATTGATGGAGTATGTCAGACCATTATACAAATACAATCATTGGTTGATGTTGGTCCAATATACGCGAAGTATGCAGAGATACAGAGTTGCCGCAAATTATATACAACTAGTAGATAACAATCAAAATAAAGGGGAAACTATGTATATTGATGGAAGGCCAAAAGATTATGGAAACATTGCGGGCTTTATAAATAGTACACAACCAATGGCAACAACTAAGCAACCGAATTGCATATTTGAGGGACGAGAAGGAAATCGTATATTTGTATGCACAACAAAAAAAATAGCTCCAGGTGAAGAGTTGATGATCAATTGCAACTTAAATCGAATAGATGGAGGGGTTGCGGCTATGGGGGTAAATATATTATATAACATTCAACTCAACCTTTGATCAATCATTGTTATAATTTATTGTTGCAATATTTTAATTTTTTACTGCATATATTTCATTTTTCATTATTTATTTTCTGATATTACTGCAATATTTCATTTTTTTAATGTTACAATTACTTTCATAACTTTTGTTGATTAATTTATTGTGTCAACATCTGTCTAGGGTGACCATGGAAAATCACACGCTACATCTATCCAGGGTGACCGTGGAAAGGCATATGCTATGCCTCAGCAAGTAAATGTTAAATATAGTAACAACTTATGACTACAACAACTAAATTTCTAAAATTTCATTATTTATTTTCTGATATTACTGCAATATTTCATTTTTTTAATGTTACAGGTGAATTTCATAACTTTTTTTGATTGATTTATTGTGTCAACATCTGTCCAAGGTGACCATGGAAAATCACACACTACATCTGTCTACGGTGACAGTGGAAAGGCACCCGTTGTTCCTCAATAGGTAAATGTTAAATATAGTAACAACTTATGACTACAATAACTAAATTTATCAAATGTTAAAGTTCATCTCATTAATTTTATTCATTAATGTGTTGTGGTATGGTCATCGTGGGAAGTCACCCACTCATAGTTGATCAGAGCAGGGTGACTGTGGGAATTCATTGGATGCACACCAACATCAGGTAACTGTTAGTGCTTAATAATAACTAAATTTGATTACAATATCTAATTTATTTTTATGTTAAAATTATTTTAATTTCATTTATTGTTTGATGTTTTTAGTCCGTTACAGTCGATTTGGAAGATGAAGAGATTGAGGATGAAATATTTTATTCCACTGACCCAATAACAACTGTTGCAAAGGCCTTGAAGAAGGAAAACATATAATATCTAGCTTTGTTTCGCAAAAGACTCCTAACACAAGAGGACGGGGAAAGAATTGTAGAGCTACAAAATCTAATAATTTTTTTTTGGGTAAGTGGCATCTTCACATATTTTTATCAACTATGAAAATTTCATATCTGTTTTTTGTTTTATATTTTCTATATGATCTGATAAAGTAAAGTTTTCCGTTTGTAGGAGTTTTTAAACCCCGTGCCCCAAGAACCTGCTGAGCCTGCAACTACTATAGGTAGTAGTGATGGTCCAATGCAACAAAAAAGTCGACAAAGAAAAGTACAAATGAGGCCTTTTGACCCTCTTGAGGTTCCCCTCAAATCCATTCATGAGCGCATTGATGTTGATATGCATGACACGTCGAAGCATGATGATCTGGCGCCTGGGACTCCACATGACTCCGAAGATGAATGTATTGTAGATGGCGATGAAACTATTCATGGAGAAACACAAATTAAAAGCACATGATCACTAGATCTCACCTTTTTGGTGGATGACGCATGTGTTCTGATCAATATTCAGAAGATTTCAGGTATTTGTTAATTAATTGATTCATTTTTATCATGAAATTAAAATGGACATTTGTTGAGATTATTATAAATTAATGGATACCACGTTTCTGCAGGAAATAATGTTTTCTACAGAAACTTGAATGACAAAGCATTGGAGCTATTTAGCCCCACCATTTGCACACGGTGGAATACCCAAGATAGCGAAAAGAAAGATGAATTGATAGGCCACATGGTAAACTTGTTCGACAATAAGTTCAACAAGAAAGTGGTTACAAAGTTAGCTGATGAGAATTTAAAATATACCAAGGCCCAATATAGAGAGAAATTGTAATTAGACCTCAAGCATGAGCACCCTCCATGGTTCTGAATAAAGAGTGGAATGCCTTGATAGAGGATGCAAAGGAGAACTTGTTTAAAAAACAAGGAAGACATCCACGACCTAGTAAATCAAGGTACAATACATGTCATCTTCTTAGTGAAATATGCTCATTTATGTTTTTCTTTCTTGTTTTAAGTAACAATTATGATATCTAACGTTTTTCAAAAATTCCATATATAGGCTACCTGACACCTCCAAAGTAACCAAGGCTAGAGTGGAAAAGCACGGGAAAAATAAACTAGGCCAAGGTGGATATGGAAAACTAAAATCCTGAATCATAAGAATTAAATGATTAACTGTGGTGAATATTTATTTAACAATAGCAAACAAATATCTTTTTTTGTTATTGATAATTTTAATGGTGTTATGCATTGCAGTTAAATATGTTCCAAACTGATGCCACTGAGGATGACCTAAAGCTTGGTTTCAAGCACGGTTTTAAAAGTGTGATTGAATATCAAAGAAGCTTGGGGAAGACTCCAATATCCCCAACCATGCAAATGCAGGTAAATAAAATGAATAAGGAAACCATAGTAGCATGCTTGTAAAGTCTATTCATATTTTATTATATCACCCTTAACTAAGCATTTATGTTTGTTTTCAAGCAACAATGAAATCGCAACAATGAATCTAGCGGTATTCAACATACACCACTTCATACTAGGGAGCACATGTCAAATGATAGCGAGGAGAAGAATACCCATTCCGGTATGTATGCTTCAGAATTAGAAATATTTACTGTGATTGTAGATATTTATTTCCTGACTTATACTTATATATTATCTTCTTTAAATGGAAGAGAATGTAGCTCAGGAGGGTGAACTACGAGAGGAACCAAGTGGACAAGAAATTAATGCACCAACTGTCACAACTACACAGACACGTAAAGAGAAATATTGTAATGTTAATTAAAATAATGAAATAGTTTTTTCAATTATATTTCAACATATTGATATGATCATTTTCGTTGTTTCCTTTCATGCCCTTGCATAGTTGCCTCCACGCCCTTTTCAAATACGTACTAGAAGTATGGTACATGAGCGCATGGAAACACAAACAATAGAAGTACAGGGCACATAACATACAATGTCAAAGGATGATTATGATACCCCAATCGTCAATTTTATGAATTAAAAAAAACATAAATCAAAGAAAAACTAGATATATAAATTCATGACTTGTATTTGGATGTTTATCAATGTTGCTAGTATGCAACATTGTTTATATGAATTACCACATTATGATTCAATGTTTATATGTTCATATGTTTTGATGACTAGCCTAGTTATGCATGAATGTCTATATGTTTTCTATATAAACAAAATCATTTATTGGGTATGGAGAATTGAGAGCGATGTGAAGGTGGGGGGGATGAACCATATGAGCTTCCACCTTCACGTGGTTGGCCCTGTTCAGTAGAGAATAACCTATTCTCAAAACAAAGAGAAGCTCATTAAGGTATGTGACCACTTAAGTTTTTTCTAGAGTATTTTACATAACTAAATGCCTGTTTATTTGCTTATATATTGTTTACTCATATAAAGAATTTGTCTTTTATGATTCATGTAGGTATTGGTGATGGAAATGCATCTCATGGAAAACTCTTATCAAGTTCTATTGGATAATGGATTTGGTGAAAGGACAATGATAAGGTAAGGGTTTTGACGTGTTTTTTAAAGTATAGAACTCAATGTAGAACTTATGGAGACATAGAAATGTAAAAATACAATTTTGATTATTGTTAAGATATTCGTATTTTCTAGGACATTACTAGCATCAAATTAATGTATGATACCCCTATGTTTGTGGGATGCATCGAGGGTTTATTCATTGTCCCACAAAAAAGTGGGTCTCATACATCAATTTGGTGTCTTGCTAGGTTGTGAGCTATCAATATATTTTTGAGATATAAGTAATTTTATAAGTTGATGTGCAATAATATATAAACACATAAACATATTTTGATCAACCGTTGAAATATTGTGTTAGTATTCAAATTCACAGTATTAAAATTTGGAATTTTGGTCATGACAGGAACACTACTAGAAAAGGGACATTCTTATAGTGCCATTATAAATCATCATATTATCCTTAAATTCTTTGCTAGATTGGTTTTCGCGCTATATCTAAACTGCTTATGTTTAATATTGTATACAGACAAGAGTCAACATTGGAAAAAGTTTTGATCACAAAGAATCCAAGTGTTAAGGTAAAAAGACAACGCAACCATATATTCGTCTCACTTTGTATTTGATTAATTTATGTATTCGCACATTGAAAACATCATACCAAGCCAGAGGAAGTGCATTTCTAGAGAAGGTTATTGAAATAAGTTGGAATAATATTTAAGATAGGTTCTCTCCAGTCATAGATTTAAGCATGTTTTAACTTCTGATCCCGGGGCTTTGAAGGATGGTGCTTGTCAAATAACTTGGCAGGAAAATTGATTTGATTACATCTGCTGCAAATTTAATGGCAGAAATTGAGCAATTTATTAATGTTGGGAAGAGTCGGTTGTTTTTTCATATCTTCATTCGAATTATAAAGAAGATATATGGAAGAGTATTCCCATAATTCTAGATCAATTCCATATTTGTTGAGAAGAGGATAAATTGCATATGTGGCAGGGGATCAACTATTTTTTCCAATATTCTCGAAAATCAGATTGATATCTTCAGATTTTGTGAGAACAAATGATGAGGGAACATTTGAGTACAAGTGAGAGATAAACATGTGGCAAAGTCATTTTTAAAATTTGTGGGCACCATTTTTAAAGTTGAGCATCAATTTCAAGCACAATAATAGTCAAGTGTTAATCAGATTATGCTCAGGTCAACAATTTAAAGTTTCATCTATTAGTTACAGAACTTTAGCAATTCACGTCTCTATTTTAATAGTTAACTTTCATGGCCAATTGTGATCAAATGGAGATAGCTATCAAAATTATGGAACGTGGGTGTTTTTTACAATGGACCCAATTAGGTCCATAATGGGTGGTTTCCTCAAAACATGATGCATATGAGAGATATGATTGGGGGCATTAACACATATTTTCCAGAAAATAAAGTGCCCAGCTCAACAAATCAAGATTTTCATTTTTCCTTTAGTGCAGAATGGAACAATATATCAATAGTTCAGAGATTCTAGATCTCATTCCTATGAATGAGATCGAATTGATAAACTCAAAAAATGTCATTTATCTATTATTAGTTGATTCAATTTTGATTTCTGTTATGGGCATAATGAGTAAGCAAGTATGTAAACTCTGTTCCTGAGACAACACATATTACAGATGTATGGTTGTTTGAGTTAAAGAGAGGAATGTTATCTATATAATACTGGAACATAAAATCTAAGGGGGAGGAAGAGGCCCATGAGGGTGAGGCTTGAGGAGAATTTGATAAAATAGCTAGCCAATATGTGTTATTGTAAGCCTGAGGGCATCTTATATTTCTGTGATCACTTCTAACATTGGAGATCTATGACAATTGTTTTATCAGAGTGTGATTTCTCTTGTTTAAACACTGTTTTTCATTTTCCTTGTTTTACACTCTGTTTTTCATCTTACTTGAACGAATTGCAGACATTGAGAATCAATGGTTGCCCATGGATAATAGATTCTCGAGCGGTAAAGATTTTGCTGTGACTACCTACTATTTGTGTGTTTGTTTCAAGTACCTTTTCATCCATTTTTCAAAGAGAATCTTGGTTTGATGGGTGTTCTAATTTTTGTTTATTCCCTATTCTTCTACCCATTTTCATATAAAATTCTTATCTGATATGCAATTTGATTTCCTTTGATCAACAGGGTGTTTACTTGACTCTATGCCCAATGGTGTTTTAACTGATCTGCATTTAGCCTTTTTCTCTTATTATTTTTCTTTCCATCTACCTGATCCAACTTCTTTCAAAACCCAAAACACATCCTTATTTATAAAATCATTGCAATAAATGAAGATGTGCTAGGCTTGACCCTATAACAGTCTAGGGGAAACTTCTAGCACTAACATATTGCACCTACAAATCTACTTTGGCATGTTTCTAGGACCATTTATCTCCCCATGTATATTTTGATCCTTTTAGGGGCCAAAGGGTAGTGCTTAACTTATCTTCCTTGTTTTTTTCCTTTCCTAAAAAAAACTTCAATGCAACTCTTGCCCCTCCAAGTGGGCCAAAAGTCCCACTATCAGCCAATAATAAATCTCCAAATGATGCCACTGCATCCAATGCTTGTTCAACAAGGGGCCCTCAAATATGTATTATGTAAAGGAGCTCACAAGGTCAATTCAAAACCCAATGTACTTCATCGAGGGATACTTCATACACCAATTGTTATGCCTCCTAAATTCTAATGTATGAAGTGTTCTTCATGTGTGGGCACATACCCAAAAGTGTGTGATGAAACCTACATTATAGGCCCACAAATGTGACTCCAAAACTCTCTTCAAAACCTCCACATGATACATTACTTTATGGTGAAGGTCAAGTATATATAAGATAATACATTTCCTTTTTCCTCTAGTCTTCTCCAATACTTGCCTCCCATATCTCCATTATGAGGCAAGTCTAACATACTACTTCCACAGGTGTCTTGTTGCAGAAGGTTGCTCTACCATTCCTTGTTTCATAAGTCTTCTCCAATGATGCACTTTGGGTGAGATGATTCATGTGCTGAGGAAATGACATGGTAGAGCACTGTTGGAAAATCATGTTTAGGCACAAATATCCCCCGTACGTGTTCACAAAATTCCTGATACTTATGAAATAATCCTAATCAATATGTTGATTACACTTGAGGAGGCCAAAACTATTCCAGATTGAGGAAGAGAATACACTCAAGTCAAAATTCATGCCCAATATAGGGTCACTTACTTCTTGAGAAAAGGGAATCATGAAGAGAAACAACAATAAATTTCTTCATATCCCCTGTATGTATCCCTTACACGACTACAGAGTGATGCATTATGGTTTGAAACAAAACATTGACTGCTTGAAATTATAAACAAATTCATCACTGTAGTCAATGTTTTGTTCATAAATTAAGTTGGAGAGGCCTAGCGTTCCAAGGATAAATCCCATAAATACTCCATAAATAATCAATAATTCAAGATGAGGTGAGGAAAATAAGTTTCCATGCATACATCTATGGTAGAGAGATGAATGTTTGATCAGTCATGAAAACAACCTAAAAACTTGCATAACTTGCCAATGAAAACTTAGTGAAAATGTCATCCGAGTCTCAATGCTCCATCAAAGTTATATTTTTTTTTCCATGGCACAATCCTACATACTTCAACATTAGTTCATTTGTTGCATGTTGTCAATAGGTACAAAGTGACAACCTGAATCTTCAAAAAATCCTTGACTATACCAAAGACACAATGGCAAAGAAGAGACTGGAATATACTCTCAAAGTGTCTATTATCAGTGTGATTAGGTCTGAACCAGTGATGTTGTAGGTGACATTCATTCCCACCTGTCATAAAATATCAAAATCTAGAAAGAAAAAGTTTATAAAACTGAATGTAGAATGATGTGTATGTTTCTCATAAGCCTCAGAGATAGCAAATATACCAAAGAGGTTTTGTTTATCTCAAATATGATGGTCCATACCTCATTTGTTTCTAACCTTAACTCTATTCATAATGCATCCCCAAATTCATCTCTTAGGTTCTTTTTTTGGTGCAAGTGTTGGAGGAGTATCACTGCTTGTACAATCTGCCCAACAATCCAACCATAAGCTACCAAAAATAAGTTAATTGTTTCACCCTTCAATATACCCTCTATTTTGCTAAGAATATGCCTTAATTTAGGGAAATCCTAGGTTTATCATCAATCCAATCTAGGGCACCACAATTTTGCTGAGAATATCATTTTGGAGGGACAAAAAAATATGGTGGAGATGTTGGTTATACTCTGTCATCATGGAAAGATAACACTCCATGAATGGAACATTTTATACTTCCCACGTCTTCATCATGAACTGATGCTGGTTGGAACTTCCTATAGAACACAAATGACAAGTCCTCGTGTATCTTGACTATGTATTCCAAGTAAATTATGCATCATGCCACAATGCTGCTATATAACTAATGCCCCATGCTTCCAATTTAGACTATCAAATGTCATGTCAAATATTTGTTTTGGATCTTCCATAAAGGTTGCATAGAAAATCTGTGTGATGAAGGAATCAAGTCACCAAAGGTGATGCAACACAAATATGAAGCCTCTGAAGCATAATGATCTTGGATATAAGTTTCCAGGTGCCCTCTTGGATGGTCAATTTAGACTAGAAATGATACCTCCCACAACATTATGAATAGATCCCACATTGGAGTTTTCATGTGTTGTAATATGACAACTCATAGGTACTTTTGTTGGTATCATGTGCCCGTAAGTGCCCATAAGTTCCTCGTATCAACCACTATTGTCCCTCCTTGAAAGGATCTGTCCTTGAAGTAGGATAAGGGATTGGTGGTAAACATCAAATTTGTGCATGAATCAACAATAAATCATATTCTTCATTAGGTACAGTACTAAGGCTTCTATGTATCATGGAGATGGGGACTTCTGTAGCATATCATTGTTTTCATAGACTAGAAAACTATCAAGTTTTTTTTTTTAAACCTACAGAAGTCGTCACTATAGAGACGTATGTTCATTGCAAGTATGGCATTTGCGTCGCAAGCCATTAGTGGCTTTTCTACTCTGCCATGGGACTTCGTCGCTATTTCCACCCATCGTCGTCTCTATAGTGATGCATGTTTGTTGCAAGAATGTGTAAATCTCTTCTTCTTGCCATGAACTTGCGTATCTATAGCGATGAACGTTCGTGGCAAGAAGTTAAATATTTGCTATGGGATTCCATCTTTCCGACGTATGTTCGTCGGTCTAATGACGATAGTTTCTCGTAATTACGACGATGTGATTTTTTTTTTTTTTAAATAAATTAGTTATGATGATGACACATGGCGGCCTAATTTCATCAATGTTTCCACGAATAATCTAAGTGTGTGGATATAGCGACGTAAAAAGTTCCATGAAAAATATTGTTTTCCCTCGTGGAAAGTGCGCATGTGGAACAAGGTCGATTGTGTGCAAACAAATTGTCTTAGTGAGTTATTTTCACAATTAGAGTTGGTATCAGAGAAGAAATTTTGTGTGGCATGAGCTAGATTAGAGCTGGGTATGTTACACATCGTTTTTGACTTATATCTAGAAACTCTTCTAAGTATTCAAATATTGGTCCCTATAGATGATTTTCCCATCCCTATGACTCACCCACTACATTAATATGTCCATGTTCCTTTTAAAACATGCTTGGAAACCATCATTACATTTATACCTTTAAGGATATAAAGACTTATCTTACCTTACCTTCATGTGCATATTAATTTCATTCTTCACCTGTTGGCTACATGTTTTGAGAGAGAATCCTTGTTGATTTGTCTTTGCAAGTCATTCAGACTCCAAAACAATTGAGTATTAATTTGGTTCTACTCCTTATCTCTTATTAATCTTTCATCATCTACTCTATAACTCTTACTCTTGTCATGGTTGCTTGGTTGTACATAATAACTAGTTTCACTAGTCATGATCCTTATAGCTCGTTTTTTCATGATTGCGCCCTGGAATTATATTCTATAATAGACCCAAAAAAACTTAATTTATGATACATGGTCATGTTATTAATAAGCCTTGACATAAAACTCTCTCCATGAGTGTTCTTTTTCATCCTTAATCCTTGCTTCGAATTTTTTTTCCTTCTATTAAACAATCATTGCCATACTTTTCACTTCCATGTGTGCCTTTGCCCCACCGTGCAAGCACAATCATGAAGTGTAGACGCATCCATGTATAGTATGCACATATTTCCTTCGAAAATATTTTTCCAAAAATAATTTTTTTTTGGAGATCATCCACATGAATAGTTGTAATGTTTATAAAGTCTAGATGTTCTGTTATTGCAACTTTCCTAACACAACCAAATGTATATTTTAAAAAATGAGACATTTTATAATTTTCTCCTCTAGATTATCTTTCCAAAAATTGTACTCGTGCCTCATTTTGAGTTCTAAGCTGAAATATATGGCTTTCTAAATTTTCCATCTATACTCAATTGTTCCCTATTCCCATTGGTACAATATAGTTGAGAGGCTATCTTCTGTCGTTGATAGAGAAAAATATGGTGAGAATAAATAATTTTCTTATATTGGGCACTTATATTATTCATAAGTTTGAGTACATACAAACTTTCAAATTGGGGATATGATTCTCTATTCAACTTCTATACCAATCTAGAATTCCCAACTTTGTCCTTTTTACATTTCCTCTAGATTAGAATTTTTAGTGAAAATTGATATCTCCCAAACAGAGCAAAACTGGGAAAAATTTAGTATGACAAATTTTTATGGCTCATTGAGGAGGTAGAATGTCAAGTAAATAAATTTTCCTATATTTTCAATCTGGGATCCATTTTCCTCCTCAGAAGATCTCAAAAATTCCCAAAACGTCTCTTGGAATAGTGGATTTAGGCCTATATTTGCATCCCCATTCCAAACCCCTTGGATTCTGACCAAAACTCCCATTGGGTTTCATCAAGTATGCGTCCTTAAATCACTATATGATCCATATTATGTTTAGAATTAAATGATATAAAAAAATAATAATAACAAATAAATACAATGAAACCCAACTTCTATTAATGAATAAAATAGTAGATTAATGTAGAACACAAACTGGATAGAATGATGGTTTCTTATCTACGAAGAGAAAGAGAAATCAGCGATGCTTATTTGAAAAAAACTAATATATTGGGCTGCAATAATGGCATTTTAACATAAATCAAGAACCTTAAAGGTCCAAAACCCTAACCCAATGAGGTGAAGCGCCAAAAGGTTCATGGGCCCAGAGGTGGTTAGTTGATGCATCAACTTCCTGGGGGTGCAAATTTTGCATACAAATTCAGTTTGGGCATTTAGTATCTCGTTGGAAAGATATAATCAAGAAGTACAATTATTGGTAGGGCCTAGGTAATCCATGATAATCCTAGGCCCTCGAATGGCCAAAAATAATTGTTTAGGGCCTCAAAACCACCCAAGAATTTTAGGACCTGAAAATCATAACAAAAATGGCCAAGATGGAGAATCGTGATGAGTAGGTTTAAGAAGAGGTGGGTGGCCACCGATATCCACTTGGATTAGTCCTCCCCCCTGTTGATCCTATATGTGGCCCAATTGATTTCTAAAAAATAGCTAGCACAAAATTGCAAGTCCATTGATAAGTGCTACCTACATCATTTTTCCTAATTGTTTACCATATTATGTAAGATAGACATGGGTACTATTAGGATATTTTTCAAGCGAAGTCTAAGGCATTCTATGTCCCTCAAATTTTAAAATGTAAATGTTACACACACATTTGATCTAGATTTAGTAAAGGTGCGAGCTCATATATTTTAATCACAAATGATGTTCTTCAAGTGACTTGATTCTGGTGAAATATACTTGGGGTTTTCTTTTTAAAGTATAATGGAAAAATTGTTGTTTAAAGTTGTGTTCATATAAAGTTATTTTGGTGAATGAATTACATTAGTAAAGAATTTTTTTATTATAAAATATATGGGTTAATTTCCGTTGTTAAAAAACCTTATGTTTATAACACAAGAAATGTATTGGGTGGCAAAGTTGAATGCACAATGTGGTGGTCGGGTGTTGGCATTAATGAATATGTGATTGGACTCTTATGTGCATTTAGTATTGAAATCTCTTGGAATTTTTTGATCTTGAGATATGTTAGGGTTGATGTGTTTTTTACATGAGCTAGTAGTGGAGTTGCAAAATTGCCCCATTCTCAAGCAGTGGGCTTGAGCTTCATTCTAGTAAATTTGGCAACCAATTATGAATCAGATTTATCAGGTAGAGTGGAGAAGAAGGCCAAAATGCACAATCATGCATATTCTTCTTGTTTTCATTCAAGAACTCAAGATAAGGTACTCTCTATATGTGGACATGGTAATAATATGGAGTTGGAAATCCATTCTTTAAGTTTGGAATGGCTCCTTATCACCAAGTCATCCTCCTTTCACTCATGTCACCACAAATTTTCTCTATTCCAAATGTTTATACTAAAAACCAACCTAAGTTTTTTCCTCAAAGCATGCTTAACCTTTGTAACAAGCAAATGAATTCTCTTTCGTACCATTCTCAACTATCTCTTTCATCATTGATTCACATTTTGGTTGACATAAACAAGAGCATGTGTATTTTTCCTTTTTATTCCTATCACCTTCATACTCTATACACTATATGTATCATTGTCCACATTATTTGTGCACATAAAGGTCCTTTTAAAAATTTGTTTACAAGAAAATCTTGCATGTATTGCCACTGCATATTTTTAATAATTAAATGCATAGGGTTTTTACATCCTACCATTACTTTTTCATAAATGAAATTTAAAGTGAGCTTGAATAACAGCTAGGTATACCCGAATACTCTGATTTCCCATATTTTTTTGAAGACTTATTCCAAGTCTTGCTCACAGAAATTTGTATATATAAAATGATATATGCATGTTATTCCAAACTTTTGAAAGGTTGAAAAACAAATTTGATAAAAAATGAAGCTTGTATGTACATTTTATTCCCTCTTTTATCTCTTTAGAATCCCAATAATACATAACCTGATCCATGGAAAAAACTCTTTCAATGTTTTTTTAATGAAGTATTATATATTTTGTTTACATGCAATCAATAGTTGGATGACAGTTTAATATATTTTTGGAATGGAAATTAAATGATATTATTGCATGTTATTAGATGAGATTTTTTAGTAGAGAATCAAGGGGATCCTGGAGAGGAAGAATACCAAACATAATTTGGAAGGAGGGAAGGAATAAAATAATGAGGTTCTCTATTCACTTTGATGATAACTCTGACGAGTTCAACCATTTGGCACAAACTTGGCACCTTTTCTTGGGTGGATTTTTTTTTTCCTCAACCTTTGAGACCTGTAAATGTGCCTATGCAAACCCACTCAAGTATAGATAATATCCCTCTACATCCACAACCTAGCCTAGTCAATGATAGATGGGAAACAAACTAAGAAAAACATGTTTCAGGCAATACAAAATGGCCCAACATCCATGGAAAAAAACCCCAACTTGAACTTGTTGTTGCCTCTATTGTTGCTTCAACTAACTCTTTTACTAAAAATCATACATACATTGACATTAAATCCTCTTCTTTAAATTCATCTGCAGATGAAAAAGGAAAGAACCCATGAAATAATAATCAAACTCTGAAACCTCAAAACCTTCTTTGTGCACTCCAAGGAAAGTACAAAGGAGTTACAAGGAGAGGATAAGAGGGAAATTTCACATGTGGACATGTTTCTTGAGATATCTCAGTACTGACACTTCATGCTTATGATAACTATGATGACGTGGATACAACTTTGACTTAGTTTGACATTTTCAAATTTTGACTATTAAAGACATTATTTTTTTTAAAAGATCAAGTTTTATATCAATGATAATTGGAGGGACAAGGCGATAATATTATCAAGTCCGTTGTTTATATTATGATCACATGTCTATTTATAGTTTCATAAAGTATACTTGATTGTTTAAGTGATGTAAGTTCACGAGCCTCAAAGTGGTATTAGCGGGACCCCTGCCTATCTTACGAAATGTCATTAAGTAATTCCCAAATGTTTTTTATTTCATTGATCATATTTTCTCCCTTATATATATTAAAGACGATTGAAAACTTATTAGTTGTTTGAAAAGAGTACAAGAAGAAGAGAGATCAATGAAGGGGAGGAAAAAAATTGTGAGAGGAATTTCATTAAAAGTGACAAGGAAAGGCGAAGTGAGGTTGGTGTGATCTTCTTTTAAGATTCTTAAACTATGGTTTCACAATACCTGAAGTGGTCCAAGCCAGATTGTAGGATCGTTTTCCTTTTATTGTACTTGGTTGCTTTCACATGATTAAGATTACATCTTAAGCTTCCATATATTTTTTTGGTCTGAATTCTCATAGGAATTCAAAAAAGTTGTTTTGTCAAAACTGAAACATGAATCAATAAATATCATTGCATTGCTTTCATAGCTGATTTGTTCATGGTTTAAGTGATATATTTTTTAAATTTGTCTATTATATATTTCTTTTATAGCAGGTTATATTTTCAGTTACACTTCTTTTTTAAAAATAATTTTATGTTAATATTTTGACTCTGGAATTGAACTAATATCATTGTAATTCTACTGTGTATGCAATTTTTTTTATTGGGATTTGTTTTGAAGAAAACTAAAATTATAGAACTTTAAAATTTAAATGACAAAGTTTCATGGGTATGAAGTTCGCAGAATATATTAAGGCTTAAAGCTTAGGGTATTATTCATGTCTACCTCTCTTAGCTTTACGAGGTTTGAGATGTTTTGAGAAAAACATGAAAGTTTCTCTCTCAACACTCTCTTAGGAAGTAATGGTCCCCATTGCATCAAGTTCCCTCGGGAGGAGGGGACACTTTTGTTGAATTTGAACCTTGGTGAGCCACTTGCCTTGCTGAAGTAGTTCTTCTTCTTTGACAACCCGATAGAGTTGAATGTTCTACTGGTGGGTTCCCTTCATCCCGGTGTCCATGATCTGATCCACTAGAGTCTGTGCAATGAAATCAACATTGAGTTCTATAGGGGCCAATTTCTCAACCATCTTTGAGGTGTCCAGTAGAGATGGGAAGTATGGTTGAAGCATCTCCACATTAAATAATAAGTGCAAGTCGAGGAAAGGATGAATATCCAATTTGAAATCATTGTCACCCACAACATTTGTGATGGTGTAAGGCCCATATCATAGTGGTTTTAGTTTCATGTGGGGGCCTATGAGGCACTCTTTCTGCAAATGCAACCACACCTTGTCACCAAACTTAAACTTGTGAGGAACCCAATGTTGGTCACATCGCTTCTTATACTTGGCATTGACATTCTCTAAGATATCACAAAATTATTGTTGGAGGTGTTGGATATGTTAAACAAATTCAGTTGCTTTGTCTACCTTGGTTTGAGCATGGGAGGACTCTGTCAAGGAAGATCGAATAGAAAAAAGCTACATCAATGGGGGCCAATGGATGGAATCCTAGGAACACCTAAAAAGGGCTATGACTAATGGAACCGTGGAGGGATATTTTATAGCTATGTTGAACATATGGAAGGATCTCATCCCATGTACATGGATTCTTGGATTTGTACATGTGCAGGATATGCACAATCATCTCATTGACCACCTATGTTTGTCCATCTATTTGGGAATAAAAGGCAGTCAATTTGGTCAACTTGGTGTCCATCAAAGACCATAGGTTGGACCAAAAGGTGTTGAAGAACCTGTTGTCCCTATCTGAAATGATGGTCCATGGTAGCCCAAAATGAACCCAAACATGTAAAAATAAGAGTTTAGTAGTTTCCTTGGCTATGATACTCTTTTTGGAGGGTGTTAAAATGGCCATCTTAGAGAACCAATCAACAAGCATAAAAACACAATCATGACCAAGTCTGGTGGAGGGAAACCCTAACATGTAATCCATGGATAGAGACTCCCATGGATTGTATGGTACATGGAGAGGAGTTTACAACCATTTCTTCTTTATGGATGGCTTAGCGATGACATAGGTAGTGCATGACCTGATGTATTGACCAACTTCATGTTAAATCTTGGGGCAATATAAATTCTTTTGAAATATTGCTACTGTCTTCTCCACCTCGAAGTGCCTTGCCACCCAATTGTTATGTGCCTCCCAAATCATCTTTGCACACTTTCTTGAAGGAAAATATATATGGCTGGGATAGCACAAGAGTACATCCTGGAGATAGAAATCCAAAACTTGTTTCCCGACACTCAGAGTTTGATAAGTAGTAGTGAAGTGAGATTCACTACTATATAATTGTGGCCACCTAGAGGCCTCATGCCCAAATGAGTTAAGAACTATAGGAAGGGCCAAAAATGAGGACCGACTAAGGAATTCATCACATGGTTGGTGTCACCCTTCTTGTAATTAATATTTAGGTGGAATTTTTGCACATATGTGGACCATTTATGATGGGGGTCATTATGTAGCTTTCCTTGTGTCTGCATGAATTATAGAGGCTTGTGATCAATGTGGATGATCATTTACTTGCACAAAATGTAATGATTTCAATGTCAACGTGCCTGCACAATGGAGTACATCTCTTTTCCATAGGTTGGATACATGTGAACAACATCATACAATGTTTCACTATGATAGGAAATCGTATGTCCCTATTGAGTGAGGATGACACCAATAACATAGTCAGAGGCATCTATATCAATATTGAATGGTTATTTTAGATATGGAAGTATGAGTATTGGTGTGGAACATGTTGGTTTATGAACAACATGAAACAATAATTTACACACATAAACTACACATAAGAAAAACAATATACTCACAAAGATCACATTTCATTAATGTAAAATAATGATACATCACTCTCACACCAAAAAAAGTACATGAGGCCTCATAATATAGCATTGGGGTGCTCATAAAAACATGTCCAATATAGATAATTGGTACAACCATCTCCGTAACTATATCCTCAATATCTCCATAAATATTTCTATGTGATCTCCATCCCTAACTTCACTCATTGTCCTCATCTTTGGTCATACATAGACTTCTAGAATAAGTCTAATTTCATCATATCATAAGTATGAATTATTCCTTCATACTCCCCCTTAATGAATACTTATGATTCAATTTGGATGTCTTGAGTTGTTTTCATCATCTTTTGTCTTCTTCATCTTCATTTGTTTCTTCAGTTGTCTTTATCTTCTTGTATCAAAGTGAGTTACATCTTTCTTTAAAAATTATGGATCTTGAGTCAATAATCTAAACTACATCATCTTCATATCAACAATTTATTTATCTTACCTTTGACATTCCTATGGGTCTTCTATGGGTTACCCTTCAACTATTACATCATACCTAGGGTTTTCCTCAGCTCACCCTTAACCATTAAAATTTTGAAGTGGTTTCATATTATCATGAACCATTCATTACATTAAGTGGTTTCAACTAACCACAAACGAACATCTTACAAAGTGGTTTTTGGTTTACTACGAACTAGTACAAAAATACTCACGATTCATTTGACTCAAGAAAATGACTCAATAAACCGACAACTCTTCTTAAACATGTTTGACTTTACTTTAATGAAAACTGACCTTTGGAGGACCAACTAACTCATGAAATTGTTATGGGTGATATTGTTGTACATTTGAAGATTTGACCCTGTAAAATCCTTTCAACATGAAAACAATATTTTTCCATTCAGGGACATCTATCCAACCACATTGAATCTGCATGTGAGGCTTTGATATTTCTCGATTCCAACACTTGTGATGATCATGATTTTTAATACCACATATACTATAGGAATATAAGTTCCAACATTTTTCTTTTACATGCCTCGATATTCCACAATGACATTCTTCCTACTTTTGCACTTGATTTTTTGTTGTCGGTGTTTCTCCTGGTTCATTGCTACTATTGCTACTTGTATATGGATCACTTGTTGTCAATGTTTCTTCTTTCACAAATTTTATAGTTGCACTGCTTGTTTGACCTTCATAACCAAGTCCTTCATTTCTTGGTCTTACACATATTTGTATGGGATTTTGCATACCTTGACCATTCTTCTTAAACCTTTTCCATCATAACCCATATTATTCATAATTTTGGAACCAAATCCTTTTGTGTACTTTTCAAAGCAAGATATATAAACATATTCATCTTTAGAAATATCACCAGGATCATATTTTGGAGCATCATCATTTGGATCCTCAAAACAAAAGAGATACACATGTACATCAACGTTATTATCATCAACCAAACAACTATCAATCTTCTGAATTAGGTCACTTGTATCACATGAACTATCAATCTTCTGAACTAGGTCACTCATATCATACATTGCATCATGCTTTACTTTCTCTTGTTTTAGTTGTTTTACTTCACTTTCGAGTGATAACAACACATTTTCCATTTCTTAAAACTCTTTCTGCAATGATTATATTAATTTATCCTTTTGATCTTGAATTTTGAAAATATCATCTACAAATTGATCTAGTGATTTCAATTTTTATTCTAATTTGTCAATTTGTTGTGTAGCAGAACTAACAAATTCATGATAAAGTTCATTATCTCATGTTCTAAATTATGCATTTTTTCCAATTATGGAATGATTGTTTTATGTAACCTATCTATTTCTTGAAAAGAATCATCAAGATATTGTTGTAATAGTTCAATTTCCTGATTAGTTGTTTGAAGTCTTTTTCCTCCTTTCCCCATTTTAAAAAACTTAATGATTCATGCTTGCTTGCCTAATAATAAGCACAACAAACATAGAGTTTCAGGTACAAATGATCATGTACCCATCTTTCAAATACAACAATGATAAAAGTGTCATGTCACATCAATCATGTACGTATAATTTTGACTTTCCTTTGTCACTAACTTCACTAGATGTTTACATAAAAAAAAACTTCATATTGACTTTAATTTTGAAATTGAATTGAATCAATTCATTACTCAATTAAAATAACCTTGACTTCATTGGACCCTTTATATCCCATTACAGAGCACAATCATTCAATAAAAAATGTTTTGACTCTACTTAACTTGACCTTGTCCTTTTACATTATTGTCATTTTAATGACTTCCTAAGTCCAAAAAATGGAATGTCTTTGACTCTCGTGAAACATTCACATTTATCCTTTTCTTTCCCCACTTGTTTATTTAATTCAAGAGTGAATAAATTTATATAAAAACAAACATGTTTGTGCCATCAGTCATTAAGATGAGCTTCAACAAAATAATAATTATACCTTGAATTTGTGTGTTGCACATGGATTATGTTCTCTTGACTATGGGTTGACTTCTTTCCTCATATGTTTTCATTCCATAATGGTGTTTCTATTCATATAGGATTTTACTTGGTTTAAAGAGAAATAGTTTTGCATAAACAACTAGCTGGGAAGCCTCTCGCATGGATGGAAGAATCAATGGCCATTTACAGAATCGCCAAATTGTGTGATTTAAATGAAACTTGTTGTTTTGATTTCACATGAGGTTGGTGAATTATTCTACATAGTTCTCACAAGATCTTAATATAATATAGATTGATGAAAAAACAATTAGCCAAATTGACTTCCCAAGTTTTTTCTACCATCATCATCCCTCACCATCCATTGAAATCTCAAAGAATCATAGATACCTTGTATTCATACCAAATTATATTGTTAGTGTTTGGTGAACAAAAAGGAAAATCTCACCTCTTAAGCGCCATGATAATTTGTAAAATACAACTACAGATACACGCGCCTTTAGATTCAACTCTGCTGCAAATTGGTACACCGACCTCTTACTGGGAACACTGCTACCCAACAATTTTACAGTAATTAAAATATTTTACAACCACAACCATTCTCAAGAGCAAAGTTACTCGATGTTGACAATTAAGTTCCTCTCACAAATCAGATTTTATTTTTTGACTTGTCAATTGTGTTCTCAAATGATATTCTGGACACATTAAATGGGAGCCAATTTGAATATAAATGAAGTCCCTTGGCATTCATGAGTAAATCCCAATGGCTTGTAAATTTTGACAAAATATCTTTATGCAGACCTTGTTCGAGTAGTCACTTTCCAAAAATATAAGATATCATCTACAACTGTACATCATGCAATGCAAAGAACAAAGAGAACTTTAAAGTCTTCATTACATGTAATCCACGAGTATAATACTATGAGCTACCAAAACCATGGGACACAAATACCATGGGTCACTAATACCACGGGTACATAAACCACCTATTTACCTAAAATAGAGTTGACTCTTTTACCAAGTCAAGTTTATCCTAACGTTCCCCGCTTTACTTGACTTGGGGTTTCCCTTGACCAAATATGACTGAAATGGCCAAGTGAGCCTTCATCACTCAACTCTATGCCCAACCTCCCTCAAAGTATATGACTAGGGTATCCGAGAATCTCACATGCTCCCCCCTTTTTTTCACCTAACTAGGTCTTATAGTCATATGCCCATTTACATGCAAAAGAAAAAAAATGTTTAATAATCCATCAAATCAGGAAGATAATCAGTTTCCATAACCAACATTGTCCCACTCAGAGACTGGTTACAACAACTCCATTGCTACTACACCTGCCAGACTGTGCTCCAACTTTGGACCTAGCAAGTTTCTAATCTACACCATCATGCTTGAAGGCCAATTGAAACTAAGGAAGAACTTAATTTCTCCCTAGTTACTACCTTCATTAACATGTCTACAAGATTATGACTAGTGTGTATCTTTTCTAGCTTAAACTATCCATCTTCCAAAATTGATTGTATGAAATGGTACATGAGTTGTATATGTTTTGTATTATAATGGAAGGCTAAGTTCTTTGCAAGATAAATGGCACATTGGATCTCATTGTACAACTTATTGTTCTCTTGTTTCTTTCCCAATTCTTCCTTAAACCTCTGTAACCAAATCATCTCTTTATTATCCTCTGTAGCAACAACATACTCCGCTTCCATTGTTGAAAGTGAAATTTTTTTATGCAATTTATAAATACAACTTATTGTTGTTCCACCTACAGTAAAAAAATACCCCGTGGTTCTCCTCCTGCTATCTAGATCACCTTCCATATATAAAACAACATATCCATGTAGAGTAGTGTTTTAATCTCCAAAACATAATCCCTAAGTAGTGGTACCTCTCAAATACTTGAGAATCCACTTGATTTCCTACCAATTCTCTTTACCTTGATTATTCATATACCTACTCATAATTCCCACTACATGTGNTTGTGTTCATATAAAGTTATTTTGGTGAATGAATTACATTAGTAAAGAATTTTTTTATTATAAAATATATGGGTTAATTTCCGTTGTTAAAAAACCTTATGTTTATAACACAAGAAATGTATTGGGTGGCAAAGTTGAATGCACAATGTGGTGGTCGGGTGTTGGCATTAATGAATATGTGATTGGACTCTTATGTGCATTTAGTATTGAAATCTCTTGGAATTTTTTGATCTTGAGATATGTTAGGGTTGATGTGTTTTTTACATGAGCTAGTAGTGGAGTTGCAAAATTGCCCCATTCTCAAGCAGTGGGCTTGAGCTTCATTCTAGTAAATTTGGCAACCAATTATGAATCAGATTTATCAGGTAGAGTGGAGAAGAAGGCCAAAATGCACAATCATGCATATTCTTCTTGTTTTCATTCAAGAACTCAAGATAAGGTACTCTCTATATGTGGACATGGTAATAATATGGAGTTGGAAATCCATTCTTTAAGTTTGGAATGGCTCCTTATCACCAAGTCATCCTCCTTTCACTCATGTCACCACAAATTTTCTCTATTCCAAATGTTTATACTAAAAACCAACCTAAGTTTTTTCCTCAAAGCATGCTTAACCTTTGTAACAAGCAAATGAATTCTCTTTCGTACCATTCTCAACTATCTCTTTCATCATTGATTCACATTTTGGTTGACATAAACAAGAGCATGTGTATTTTTCCTTTTTATTCCTATCACCTTCATACTCTATACACTATATGTATCATTGTCCACATTATTTGTGCACATAAAGGTCCTTTTAAAAATTTGTTTACAAGAAAATCTTGCATGTATTGCCACTGCATATTTTTAATAATTAAATGCATAGGGTTTTTACATCCTACCATTACTTTTTCATAAATGAAATTTAAAGTGAGCTTGAATAACAGCTAGGTATACCCGAATACTCTGATTTCCCATATTTTTTTGAAGACTTATTCCAAGTCTTGCTCACAGAAATTTGTATATATAAAATGATATATGCATGTTATTCCAAACTTTTGAAAGGTTGAAAAACAAATTTGATAAAAAATGAAGCTTGTATGTACATTTTATTCCCTCTTTTATCTCTTTAGAATCCCAATAATACATAACCTGATCCATGGAAAAAACTCTTTCAATGTTTTTTTAATGAAGTATTATATATTTTGTTTACATGCAATCAATAGTTGGATGACAGTTTAATATATTTTTGGAATGGAAATTAAATGATATTATTGCATGTTATTAGATGAGATTTTTTAGTAGAGAATCAAGGGGATCCTGGAGAGGAAGAATACCAAACATAATTTGGAAGGAGGGAAGGAATAAAATAATGAGGTTCTCTATTCACTTTGATGATAACTCTGACGAGTTCAACCATTTGGCACAAACTTGGCACCTTTTCTTGGGTGGATTTTTTTTTTCCTCAACCTTTGAGACCTGTAAATGTGCCTATGCAAACCCACTCAAGTATAGATAATATCCCTCTACATCCACAACCTAGCCTAGTCAATGATAGATGGGAAACAAACTAAGAAAAACATGTTTCAGGCAATACAAAATGGCCCAACATCCATGGAAAAAAACCCCAACTTGAACTTGTTGTTGCCTCTATTGTTGCTTCAACTAACTCTTTTACTAAAAATCATACATACATTGACATTAAATCCTCTTCTTTAAATTCATCTGCAGATGAAAAAGGAAAGAATCCCATGAAATAATCCTCAAACTCTGAAACCTCAAAACCTTCTTTTGTGCACTCCAAGGCAAGTACAAAGGAGTTACAAGGAGAGGATAAGAGGGAAATTTCACATGTGGACATGTTTCCTGAGATATCTTAGTATTGACACTTCATGCTTATGATAACTATGATGACGTGGATACAACTTTGACTTAGTTTGACATTTTCAAATTTTGACTATTAAAGACATTATTTTTTTTAAAAGATCAAGTTTTGTATCAATGATAATTGGAGGGACAAGGCGATAATATTATCAAGTCCATTGTTTATATTATGATCACATGTGGTGCATCATTTATAGTTTCATAAAGTATATTTGATTGTTTAAGTGATGTAAGTTCACGAGCCTCAAAGTGGTATTAGTGGAACCCCTGCCTATCTTACGAAATGTCATTAAGTAATTCCCAAATGTTTTTTATTTCATTGATCATATTTTCTCCCTTATATATATTAAAGATGATTGAAAACTTATTAGTTGTTTGAAAAGAGTACAAGAAGAAGAGAGATCAATGGAGGGGAGGAAAAAAATTGTGAGAGGAATTTCATTAAAAGTGACAAGGAAAGGCAAAGTGAGGTTGGTGTGATGTTCTTTTAAGATTCTTAAACTGTGGTTTCACAATACCTGAAGTAGTCCAAGCCAAATTGTAGGATCGTTTTCCTTTTATTGTACTTGGTTGCTTTCACATGATTTAGATTACATCTTAAGCTTCCATATATTTTTCTGGTCTGAATTCTCATAGGAATTCAAAAAAGTTATTTTGTCAAAACTGAAACATGAATCAATAAATATCATTGCATTTCTTTCATAGATGATTTGTTCATGGGTTAAGTGATATATTTTTTAAATTGGTCTATTATATATTTCTTTTATAGCAGGTTATATTTTCAGTTACACTTCTTTTTTTTAAATAAATTTATTTTTATGTTAATATTTTGACTCTGGAATTGTACTATTATCATTGTAATTCTACTGTGTATGCAATTTTTTTTATTGGGATTTGTTTTGAAGAAAACTAAAATTATAGAACTTTAAAATTCAAATGACAAAGTTTCATGGGTATGAAGTTCGTAGAATATATTAAGGCTTAAAGCTTAGGGTATTATTCATGTCTACCTCTCTTAGCTTTATGAGGTTTGAGATGTTTTGAGAAAAACATGGAAGTTTCTCTCTCAACACTCTATTAGGAAGTAATGGTCCCCATTGCATCAAGTTCCCTCGGGAGGAGGGGACACTTTTGTTGAATTTGAACCTTGGTGAGCCACTTGCCTTGCTGAAGTAGTTGTTCTTCTTTGACAACCCGATAGAGTTGTATGTTCTACTGGTGGGTTCCCTTCATCCCGATGTCCATGATTTGATCCACTAGATTCTATGAAATGCAATCAACATTGAGTTCTATAGGGGCCAATTTATCAACCATCTTTGAGGTGTCTAGTAGAGATGGGAAGTATGGTCCAAGCATCTCCACATTAAATAATAAGTGCAAGTCGAGGAAAGGATGAATATCCAATTTGAAATCATTGTCACCCACAACATTTGTGATGGTGTAAGGCCAATATCAGAGTGGTTTGAGCTTCATGTGGGGGCCTATGAGGCACTCTTTCTGCAAATGCAACCACACCTTGTCACCAAACTTAAACTTGTGAGGAACCCAATGTTGGTCACATCACTGCTTATACTTGGCATTGACATTCTCTAAGATATCAAAAACCTATTGTTGGAGGTGTTGGATCTATTAAACAAATTCAGTTGCTTTGTATACCTTGGTTTGAGCATGGGAGGACTCTGTCAAGGAAGATGGAATAGAAAAAGCTACATCAATGGGGGCCAATGGATGGACTCCTAGGCACACCTAAAAAGGGATATGACTAATGGAACCGTGGAGGGATACTTTATAGCTATGTTGAACATATGGAAGGCTCTCATCCCATGTACATGGATTCTTGGATTTGTACATGTGTAGGATATGCACAATCATCTCATTGACCACCTATGTTTGTCCATCTGTTTGGGAATAAAAGGCAGTCAATTTGGTCAACTTGGTTTCCATCAAAGACCATAGGTTGGACCAAAAGGTGTTGAGGAACATGTTGTCCCTATCTGAAATGATGGTCCATGGTAGCCCAAAATGAACCCAAACATGTAAAAATAAGAGTTTAGTAGTGTCCTTGGCTATGATACTCTTTTTGGAGGGTGTTAAAATGGTCATCTTAGAGAACCAATAAACAAGCATAAAAACACAATCATGCCCAAGTTTAGTGGAGGGAAACCCTAACATGTAATCCATGGATAAAGACTCCCATGGATTGTATGGTACATGGAGAGGAGTTTACAACCATTTCTTCTTTATGGATGGCTTAGCGATGACATAGGCAATGCATGACCTGATGTATTGACCAACTTCATGTTGAAGCTTGGTCCAATAGAAATTCTTTTGAAATATTGCTACTATCTTCTCCACCTCGAAGTTCCCTGCCAACCAATTGTTATGTGCCTCCCAAATCATCTTTGCACACTTGCTTGAAGGAGCATATATATGGCCAGGATAGCAAAAGAGTACATACTGGAGGTAGAAATCCAAAACTTGTTTCCCGACACTCAGAGTTTGATAAGTAGTAGTGAAGTGAGATTCACTACTATATAATTGTGGCCACCCAAAGGCCTCATGCCCAAATGAGTTAATAACTATGGAGAGGGACACAAATGAGGACCAACTAAGGAATTCATCACATGGTTGGTGTCACCCTTCTTGTAATTAATATTTAGGTGGAATTTTTGCACATATGTGGACCATTTATGATGGGGGTCATTATGTAGCTTTCCTTGTGTCTGCATGAATTATAGAGGCTTGTGATCAATGTGGATGATCATTTACTTGCACAAAATGTAATGATTTCAATGTCAACGTGCCTGCACAATGGAGTACATCTCTTTTCCATAGGTTGGATACATGTGAACAACATCATACAATGTTTCACTATGATAGGAAATCGTATGTCCCTATTGAGTGAGGATGACACCAATAACATAGTCAGAGGCATCTATATCAATATTGAATGGTTATTTTAGATATGGAAGTATGAGTATTGGTGTGGAACATGTTGGTTTATGAACAACATGAAACAATAATTTACACACATAAACTACACATAAGAAAAACAATATACTCACAAAGATCACATTTCATTAATGTAAAATAATGATACATCACTCTCACACCAAAAAAAGTACATGAGGCCTCATAATATAGCATTGGGGTGCTCATAAAAACATGTCCAATATAGATAATTGGTACAACCATCTCCGTAACTATATCCTCAATATCTCCATAAATATTTCTATGTGATCTCCATCCCTAACTTCACTCATTGTCCTCATCTTTGGTCATACATAGACTTCTAGAATAAGTCTAATTTCATCATATCATAAGTATGAATTATTCCTTCATACTCCCCCTTAATGAATACTTATGATTCAATTTGGATGTCTTGAGTTGTTTTCATCATCTTTTGTCTTCTTCATCTTCATTTGTTTCTTCAGTTGTCTTTATCTTCTTGTATCAAAGTGAGTTACATCTTTCTTTAAAAATTATGGATCTTGAGTCAATAATCTAAACTACATCATCTTCATATCAACAATTTATTTATCTTACCTTTGACATTCCTATGGGTCTTCTATGGGTTACCCTTCAACTATTACATCATACCTAGGGTTTTCCTCAGCTCACCCTTAACCATTAAAATTTTGAAGTGGTTTCATATTATCATGAACCATTCATTACATTAAGTGGTTTCAACTAACCACAAACGAACATCTTACAAAGTGGTTTTTGGTTTACTACGAACTAGTACAAAAATACTCACGATTCATTTGACTCAAGAAAATGACTCAATAAACCGACAACTCTTCTTAAACATGTTTGACTTTACTTTAATGAAAACTGACCTTTGGAGGACCAACTAACTCATGAAATTGTTATGGGTGATATTGTTGTACATTTGAAGATTTGACCCTGTAAAATCCTTTCAACATGAAAACAATATTTTTCCATTCAGGGACATCTATCCAACCACATTGAATCTGCATGTGAGGCTTTGATATTTCTCGATTCCAACACTTGTGATGATCATGATTTTTAATACCACATATACTATAGGAATATAAGTTCCAACATTTTTCTTTTACATGCCTCGATATTCCACAATGACATTCTTCCTACTTTTGCACTTGATTTTTTGTTGTCGGTGTTTCTCCTGGTTCATTGCTACTATTGCTACTTGTATATGGATCACTTGTTGTCAATGTTTCTTCTTTCACAAATTTTATAGTTGCACTGCTTGTTTGACCTTCATAACCAAGTCCTTCATTTCTTGGTCTTACACATATTTGTATGGGATTTTGCATACCTTGACCATTCTTCTTAAACCTTTTCCATCATAACCCATATTATTCATAATTTTGGAACCAAATCCTTTTGTGTACTTTTCAAAGCAAGATATATAAACATATTCATCTTTAGAAATATCACCAGGATCATATTTTGGAGCATCATCATTTGGATCCTCAAAACAAAAGAGATACACATGTACATCAACGTTATTATCATCAACCAAACAACTATCAATCTTCTGAATTAGGTCACTTGTATCACATGAACTATCAATCTTCTGAACTAGGTCACTCATATCATACATTGCATCATGCTTTACTTTCTCTTGTTTTAGTTGTTTTACTTCACTTTCGAGTGATAACAACACATTTTCCATTTCTTAAAACTCTTTCTGCAATGATTATATTAATTTATCCTTTTGATCTTGAATTTTGAAAATATCATCTACAAATTGATCTAGTGATTTCAATTTTTATTCTAATTTGTCAATTTGTTGTGTAGCAGAACTAACAAATTCATGATAAAGTTCATTATCTCATGTTCTAAATTATGCATTTTTTCCAATTATGGAATGATTGTTTTATGTAACCTATCTATTTCTTGAAAAGAATCATCAAGATATTGTTGTAATAGTTCAATTTCCTGATTAGTTGTTTGAAGTCTTTTTCCTCCTTTCCCCATTTTAAAAAACTTAATGATTCATGCTTGCTTGCCTAATAATAAGCACAACAAACATAGAGTTTCAGGTACAAATGATCATGTACCCATCTTTCAAATACAACAATGATAAAAGTGTCATGTCACATCAATCATGTACGTATAATTTTGACTTTCCTTTGTCACTAACTTCACTAGATGTTTACATAAAAAAAAACTTCATATTGACTTTAATTTTGAAATTGAATTGAATCAATTCATTACTCAATTAAAATAACCTTGACTTCATTGGACCCTTTATATCCCATTACAGAGCACAATCATTCAATAAAAAATGTTTTGACTCTACTTAACTTGACCTTGTCCTTTTACATTATTGTCATTTTAATGACTTCCTAAGTCCAAAAAATGGAATGTCTTTGACTCTCGTGAAACATTCACATTTATCCTTTTCTTTCCCCACTTGTTTATTTAATTCAAGAGTGAATAAATTTATATAAAAACAAACATGTTTGTGCCATCAGTCATTAAGATGAGCTTCAACAAAATAATAATTATACCTTGAATTTGTGTGTTGCACATGGATTATGTTCTCTTGACTATGGGTTGACTTCTTTCCTCATATGTTTTCATTCCATAATGGTGTTTCTATTCATATAGGATTTTACTTGGTTTAAAGAGAAATAGTTTTGCATAAACAACTAGCTGGGAAGCCTCTCGCATGGATGGAAGAATCAATGGCCATTTACAGAATCGCCAAATTGTGTGATTTAAATGAAACTTGTTGTTTTGATTTCACATGAGGTTGGTGAATTATTCTACATAGTTCTCACAAGATCTTAATATAATATAGATTGATGAAAAAACAATTAGCCAAATTGACTTCCCAAGTTTTTTCTACCATCATCATCCCTCACCATCCATTGAAATCTCAAAGAATCATAGATACCTTGTATTCATACCAAATTATATTGTTAGTGTTTGGTGAACAAAAAGGAAAATCTCACCTCTTAAGCGCCATGATAATTTGTAAAATACAACTACAGATACACGCGCCTTTAGATTCAACTCTGCTGCAAATTGGTACACCGACCTCTTACTGGGAACACTGCTACCCAACAATTTTACAGTAATTAAAATATTTTACAACCACAACCATTCTCAAGAGCAAAGTTACTCGATGTTGACAATTAAGTTCCTCTCACAAATCAGATTTTATTTTTTGACTTGTCAATTGTGTTCTCAAATGATATTCTGGACACATTAAATGGGAGCCAATTTGAATATAAATGAAGTCCCTTGGCATTCATGAGTAAATCCCAATGGCTTGTAAATTTTGACAAAATATCTTTATGCAGACCTTGTTCGAGTAGTCACTTTCCAAAAATATAAGATATCATCTACAACTGTACATCATGCAATGCAAAGAACAAAGAGAACTTTAAAGTCTTCATTACATGTAATCCACGAGTATAATACTATGAGCTACCAAAACCATGGGACACAAATACCATGGGTCACTAATACCACGGGTACATAAACCACCTATTTACCTAAAATAGAGTTGACTCTTTTACCAAGTCAAGTTTATCCTAACGTTCCCCGCTTTACTTGACTTGGGGTTTCCCTTGACCAAATATGACTGAAATGGCCAAGTGAGCCTTCATCACTCAACTCTATGCCCAACCTCCCTCAAAGTATATGACTAGGGTATCCGAGAATCTCACATGCTCCCCCCTTTTTTTCACCTAACTAGGTCTTATAGTCATATGCCCATTTACATGCAAAAGAAAAAAAATGTTTAATAATCCATCAAATCAGGAAGATAATCAGTTTCCATAACCAACATTGTCCCACTCAGAGACTGGTTACAACAACTCCATTGCTACTACACCTGCCAGACTGTGCTCCAACTTTGGACCTAGCAAGTTTCTAATCTACACCATCATGCTTGAAGGCCAATTGAAACTAAGGAAGAACTTAATTTCTCCCTAGTTACTACCTTCATTAACATGTCTACAAGATTATGACTAGTGTGTATCTTTTCTAGCTTAAACTATCCATCTTCCAAAATTGATTGTATGAAATGGTACATGAGTTGTATATGTTTTGTATTATAATGGAAGGCTAAGTTCTTTGCAAGATAAATGGCACATTGGATCTCATTGTACAACTTATTGTTCTCTTGTTTCTTTCCCAATTCTTCCTTAAACCTCTGTAACCAAATCATCTCTTTATTATCCTCTGTAGCAACAACATACTCCGCTTCCATTGTTGAAAGTGAAATTTTTTTATGCAATTTATAAATACAACTTATTGTTGTTCCACCTACAGTAAAAAAATACCCCGTGGTTCTCCTCCTGCTATCTAGATCACCTTCCATATATAAAACAACATATCCATGTAGAGTAGTGTTTTAATCTCCAAAACATAATCCCTAAGTAGTGGTACCTCTCAAATACTTGAGAATCCACTTGATTTCCTACCAATTCTCTTTACCTTGATTATTCATATACCTACTCATAATTCCCACTACATGTGCAATCTTTGACTTTGTGCACACCATCACATAAATCAAGATGCCAATAGTTGATGAGTACAAAATATTAGACATGCTGTTGATTAAGGTTGGTTGTCATTGATGTCAACCCTTGAAGAAAGACCCGTAACACAAAGTTTTGGGTAATGGACCCAATAGTGTTTGATGTAAATATGACTCATTATTGTTTTG